>OZ024882.1:40675930-41210930 GCA_964017185.1 Rugalucina vietnamica | reverse complement strand
TGTGCTTGTACAGCTCGGTTTGTGTCAGACCTGGTTGGCTCAAATGTTCTTCTTGAATCCGTGAAATAGAAAAAAAAAAATGATCATAGATATATTTGAGCCGCCTCATGGGAAAACCAACAATCTACATATGCGAAAACAAAGACGCAGATCAGCTTCGCGGTGACCGCGAAGCCGATCAGCGCCTTTGTTTTCGCTTCACGGATAGTACACTTCCTCTTCTTCCTAAATCCGAAATTTCAAGCTTCTAGCCTGCTTCTGTAGCTGTACAGGCCAGTTTGTGTCAAACCTGTTCGGAAACCACATTGTTGGTTTTCCCACGAGGCGGCTCATTTTATGAGTAGTGTGCTGTGTGTGAGTATGGATCTCAGGTCGAAGACGCGCTGCCGATCGAGCTAAAGCACTCGGTTCGGAAGATATTGTACATGTAGAAGGTTCCTCTGTGGATTTGCTATTGTCAGTTATTTTATCTATATTTCCATATTACAACTTTCCTTAATTTTGCATAGATTTGGGATACACGTAGCCTTGTGATGCATTGCTGTGCTTTTGTAAAATACATCTAGCATTTAAAATTCCCTTCGCGTTGAAGAGTGTATGTTTTTACAAACAATATGCAAGAACGTCGAAAGAAGCAGGTCACATAAGCAGTATGGTCCTATTTGTTTCATGATTTTGATGTCGTCTTGTTGTGCTGTTGCTGTCTTTTATAGGCGTTTCATAACATTTGAGCTGCCTCATGGGAAAACCAACAATCTGCATATGCGAAAACAAAGGCGCAGATCAGCTTCGCGGTAACCGCGAAGCTGATCAGCGCCTTTGTTTTCGCTACTCGGATAGTACAATTCCTCTTCTACTTAAATCCAAAATTTCAAGCTTCTAGCTCTTTCCTGTGCTTGCACAGGCAGGTTTGTGTCGGGCCTGTTCGGAAACCACATTGTTGGTTTTCCCACGAGGCGGCTCATTTATTTATGTTCAGGTAACCGGGTGACCACCTTCTGGGAATAGCTGTTCATTCCGCTTGCTATATATGTGCTCTTTGTACTACACGTAGTACCTAACTTCCTTTTTGTTTACAACCTGGGGCCAGTTGTTCAAAACTTCGTTAGCTTAAAACGTCATCGTTAAGACCTCAACTCGTTAAGTAAATGCCGACTACATAAGCAAATACACTGTAATTTTTTGTTGAAAAAATGTGCACTGCAAAGGATTCTCACATTTTTTCAACAAAAAATAACAGTGTATTTGTAATATTAATGTTTGAAATTTTAACGAAACATTAACTAACGACGTCGTTAGTTTTGAACAACTGGGCCCTGGATCATAAAGGTGAACTTCGGTTCTGATTACACCAGTTCCTGATCATTGCTTACTTTTAATTCTTCTAAATAGTCGTACAGATGTAATACCAACAACAAGCTTCCATGTTGCAAGTTATGGCGATTTTTGTACGTGTCACATACAAGGACAGATAAACCAGTAAAGTCAGTGGTCGACATTGGACGCATTGGAGGCATTTTAAATCAAACGAGTAAACCTGTATTTGAGCCGCGTCATGAGAAAACCGGATTTTTGCCTAGGCGAAAACAAAGGCGCAGATCAGCTTCGCAGTAACTGCGAAGCTGATCAGCGCCTTTGTTTTCGCTACTCGGATAGTACAATTCCTCTTCTACTTAAATCCGAAATTTCAAGCTTCTAGCTCTTTTCTGAGCTTGTACAGGCCGGTTTGTGCCGGACCTGGTCGGAAACCCCGAAGACCGGTTTTCTCACGTCGCGGCTCATATATGATGAATGGACTTTCGCATCGTTATCATTTGGGTGAATCCACCTTTATTTTAGGGGCATCAGTGATTTTATTTTTTTACTCATTTGTTCGATGAAATTTCTCTAAGCAAACAGAATAGCCCCAGATGGGACGCGACGTTCTGAGGCGTCACATCTGGGGCTATGCTGTTTGCCATTGTCCCACAAAAAGGACGTCAGGCTTATACGAGTGAAAAAAGGAACAATGCAGTGACGACGCAGTCACGCGGAAAAGACAAATCAGTGGACGATCTATGCGCATGTTAAGGCTATTCATGCCAATGAAAAGCATTCCATAGGTTTCTTTTTCATGTACATACTGAAGAAAGTCATTACCGTTTTGAACAAAATATTTGCTCTAGGCATTTCGATGTCGATTTAATTTTTCAATAGTAATTAGTGCACTTTCTGCTTTTATTGCATTATTGATTTTTTTTCCGCTGAAGTGGACAAAGATAAAATTGTGGCACCCACATTTCAGGCTACCGTATTTCATTGAACAAACCTTATTCTACTTGGTCCTTATTAAGAGTTAAGATCATGTCGGCTCGTCGCCGCCGTTTAATGGGACCTTAACTTTGTGATGCCATGGCCTTCGAAAGTGCAATAAGTAATAGATGGTTTGACTTAAACACGCATCCTGTGCAGACTCAGTCTGTAAGTAAGCAGCTTTGAGGGGAGGCGTCAACCACGAAAACTACAATTTACAATCTTGTTGCGTAAGATTTAACAAAAATGTTGACGCTTTTACACCGGTTACACTGAACATGTTCCCCAAACTTTTTCAATACCTCTTTGCTAAGCTCTTGATGGCCTTCTAACATTCTTTCCAAACTATTTAGACAATCATATAGATGTGTTCCCATATCTTGGGTAAGATCTTCATTGGTGATAGGTTAACAATGGAAGTTTGATAAGTCCTTCACAGGTTTTCAGGGTAAAGAAGAATAACTTTCCCAGGTGACTGATTGATTCTATGTGAAGTTATTTCAAATGAGCTGCATCATGAGAAAACAATGTGGTTTCTGATCAGGCTCCACACAAAACAAGCTGTACAAGCACAGACTGGAAATTTTGGATTTAGGAAGTAGAGGTATTGTAATATCCATATAGTGAAAACAAAGGCGCTTATCAGCTACACAGTTACTGTGACCCTGATCTGCACCTTTGTTTTCTCATATGTGAAATGTTTGTTTTACCATTGAAGTGTCTCAAATAAATGATTAAGAAGTTTTGAGGAAAGTATAGTCAGTAAAAATTTTGTTTTGCAAGTCTCTATCCCAGGGAGGTACTCTGAAATTGTCTAGTTACATATGCATATTCCTCATGATCACATAGATTCAACACACTAAAACAGTATTATTACATGTATTCAGTTGTGGATGATACGGTGGCTGAAAAACTAGAGAAATGCAAGCATTAATTGTTCTTAGCTGAGGTTCTGTATTTCTTCCAAGTTGAAATCCACAATTGTCCATAACTATAACATCACCATTAAATGGCATTAATGATCTTATAATCTCATCATCGTGTCCTTAGTTAAGTCCAGAACGTCAAAAAAAATCAAAACTTTCTAATGTTGTTAGAAATGTATAAACATTCTTTTCAAATTTTGATAGACTGTTACCAATACAGAAAAACATTTCATAGATGGTTTTATAACTTCTCAAACAACATTTTAAGGAACTTCTCAAAGGGTGTTGATATGCAAAAGATTAATGACTGTTTTCTATTGTGATGAAGACCATTGGGAAGATAAGCTTCAAAACTTCATGAAATGAACTATGAAATCCTTTAAGAAGTTGGCTAGGAACATAGCAAGTTACCTTCCTTTATCTTCATTTCGATCTTCATGTAATAGGTTTACAAAAGGAAAATGATTAGTATATTAGGGTTGGCCATTGTAGACTGCCACTTTCTATTGTGAAGAAATCATGTACCAAGATTTTTAAAATCTTGGTACATGATTTCTTCACAATAGAAAATTTTTATATGGAGATTAGTTTCAACTTCTTTCATTACTTGCCTAACTAATTTCCAATGAGTTTGTAAAAACTCTACAAAGAATCAATCAGTCACCTGGGAAAGTTATTCTTCCCACTCTGAAAATATGTGAAGGACTTATCACACTTCAATTGTTAAACTATCACCAATGAAGATCTTACCCAAGATATGGGAACACATCTATATGATTCTTTTCATAGTTTAGTAAGAATATTGGAAGGCAATCAAGAGCTTAGAAAAGAAGTATGAACAATGTTTGGGGGACATGTTAAGTTTAATGGGTGTAACTTGTTGCATCTTAAGGTTTTATGTTTTAATGCATCTTTGTATAGCATAATTGCACTATTATTGAATAAGGCCGGGAATTAATTTGAAATTGAGTATTAAAGATTTATGAGTACATTGTACAGCCTACTGTATACCGCATTACGACATGTATTAATCCCACCAAACAATGGCTTTAAGGCCTGAATGGCCGGAATGACCTTCTGTGTCCACACACGTTTTACTTTTTAAGTACTCTGTGTTCGATATTGCTTTATTGAAATAATGAATTAATAACAACAGCATACAAAATGAACGATTAATGTTTATCCTACGGCTTGACCAAGTAAACATTAGTGACGTACATGGTTGATGATACTTTACGCATTTTAAAACATTTAAAATCAGTTGTAAAAGTCTGCAATACGGCTAATTACATTTAAAAAGCCTGTAAAGGCTAATTAAATTAAGTTTGAAGCCACAACATGAAAAGATATTGTCGTTCAGCGTTTTCAAGACGTTCTTCACTATTTTGGAAATATTTCTATTATATTATGCTGCTTCAAATAGGAATTATTACAATATCGCTTTTTGTGACACCAACGATGGTCATAGACGAAAATGTGAAAGGTTATGTTAGGACGTATCCTAATAAATATTTAGCGAATAAGACTAAGAAAGTGATTTTGGCGTGGACGTCATTTTGGTTCCAGGATTATTGGTGTGACATGACAGAAAAGAGCCCCGAAGTTTCAAAATGTGCTGATAAATGTGAAGTGACTACCGATAAAAGTCGGTTAGATGAAGCAGACGCGATCGTTTTCCATCTTCCAGATTTACTACCGTGGACGTCAATGCCAAAGCGTCGACGTCAAGACCAGGTTTGGGTTTTATATAATCTAGAGCCACCCACGCGGCAGATCTGGTACATGGGTGGGGCTGTGTGGAGAAATGCGTTTAACTGGACTATGTCGTATCGCCAGGATTCCACCGTGTTCGTCCGTCCGTATCACGGTTATGAACCACTTACGGAAACACCAAAACGTGTTAATTTCATGGCAAACAAAACTAAATTTGCCATAGCAACGATAAGTGATTGCTATGACGATGCTGAGAGATATAAAGATGTTTATGAGCTACAAAAATATATTGAATTAGACATCTATGGTTACTGCGGCACAAAATCGTGTCACCAATGGGGTGAGGGGTGTGAAAGGACTATACGGGACTATAAATTCCACCTAGCATTTGAAAATGCATACTGCCAGGATTATATAACAGAAAAGTATTGGGAGGCACATATGAGAAAGCTTATACCAGTCGTAAACTGGAAAACTGATCCAACAAATCTAGTCTTTCCAAAGTCATACATCAACATTTTTGACTTTCACGATATCAAGTCAGTTGCGGATTATATGACAAAAGTGTCAAAAGACGAAGCGTTATATAACAGCTATTTTGATTGGACGAAACAGTACAAGATGAATTGTCACTGCGGTTGTCATTGGTGCGCACTGTGTGATAAACTTCACGACCAGTCTCAGCCTGCACAAACTATAACTGATCCTATGGCGTGGGCTTCACAGGACACCTGTAGCATGTTTACGGTAGGTAATAGAGCAGAATCCCCACCCCTTTGTTTTTGGTTGTTGTTGTTTTTTTTACATCTGTTCCACACATGTTTTTGGTATTCATATAGCCTCTGATTTTTTTCTTTACCCCTGCAAGGCAAAGCATTTTTCTTTACACCTGCAAGGCGTGTTTTCGGTATGCAAAGTCTCTGATTTTTCTTTACACCTGCAAGGCATATTTTCGGTATGCTTAGTCTCTGATTTACCTTTACACCTGCAAGGCATGTTTCGGTATGCAAAGTCTCTGATTTTTCTTTACACCTGCAAGGCATGTTTCGGTATGCAAAGTCTCTGATTTTTCTTTACACATGCAAGGCGTGTTTTCGGTGTATGCATAGTCTCTGATTTTTCTTTACACCTGCAAGGCATGTTTTCGGTATGCACAGTCTCTGATTTTTCTTTACACATGCAAGGCGTGTTTTCGGTGTATATATATAGTCTCTGATGTTTCTTTACACATGCAAGGCATGCTTTCAGTATGTAAAGTCTCACCTGCAAGGCGTGTTTTCGGTGTGCATAGTCTCCGACTTTCCTTTACACATGAAAGGCATGTTTTCGGTATGAATAGCCTCCGATTTTTCTTTACCCTACAAGGCATGTTTTCGTTTTTTCTTCAACCATGCTGAGCATGTTTACTGCATGTATAGTCTTTGATGTTTCAATACCCCTGCTACGCATGTTTTCGGTATGTATAGTCTCTGGTGTTTCTTATTCCTGCTACGCCTGATTTCGGTATGTATAGCTAATTTTCTTAACCCATACTTACGCATGTTTTTGGTATGTGTATTCTGCGATGTTTCTTGACTCCTGCTTCGTATGTTTCGGTATGCATAGCCTCTAATGTTTCTATACCCCTGTTATGCATGTTTTCAGTATGCATATTTTCTGATGTTTCTTTACTCCTGCTACGTATGTTTTCAGTCATGATGCATAGCCTCTATTTTTTTCTATAACCCCTGCAATGCATGTTTTCAGTATGTATAACCTCGAATCTTTCTTAATCCCCACTGCGCATGTTTTCAGTATGTATAGACACTGATTTCCGCTTGTTTTCAATATGCATAGCCTCAGATGTTTCTGCACGTTTTAAATATGTAGTTGTATTTTACTCATAGATGTATAGCCTCTAATTTTTTCTATGTATGTTTTTGGTATATATTTATTTTTATTTACCCCTGCTACACATGTTTTCGGTAGTCTCTGAGTTCTCGTTTACCACTGCTCCGTATGTTTTCGGTTTTTATTGAGTTGACACTTCTCAAGCATGTAAACTGCTCCATGTGTTTACGGTATGAATTATTCCTGATTTTTCTTTAGCACGTTTAAGGCCTCGCCACACATAAGTGACAATCCCTCGACGTAGACTTGCGTTTTATTGCAAAAAGGAATTCTTGTTCGACTGATTCATTGCTTTAAGTCACTTGCACCAGATAACGTATCGTCGACATGACCATAGCTGTTGACTGGGACGTAAAGCAATAAATCAAGCAAACAAATACTATTTTTCGCCATTAAACGCAAGTCTGCGTCCAGAGATTTTCGCTTATGTGTGACGA
Organism: Rugalucina vietnamica; assembly: GCA_964017185.1. Taxonomy (NCBI): domain Eukaryota; kingdom Metazoa; phylum Mollusca; class Bivalvia; order Lucinida; family Lucinidae; genus Rugalucina; species Rugalucina vietnamica. The sequence continues at coordinate 41,203,672 of OZ024882.1, read as the reverse complement.
GTTCTTTAAGTACAATTTTTAAGGCTTTGAAAAAACAATCAAATATTTGAACTGTGCAGTCAATGACATTCAGTTGTTTACACAGTTTGACAAAAAGGAAAAGACAAAGAAAATTAATTCAGCAAAAGCAACTTACATTGCATCTGGCCTACACATACGTACAGCAGTATTTATGGGATTTAAAGAAAAACTTGAATGTCCACTACTGGTTTGGGTACAATGTTCCGTTTATGTTCTATTTTCTTTTGCAGATTCCAAACTTCTTTGGTCGAATCTTCAGAAGATGGTTGTTTAACGTTGGTCTCTATTGAAAGACAGCTGAGCCGCCTCGAGGGAAAACCAACAATGTGGTTTCTGAACAGGTCCGTCATAAACCAGCCTGTACAAGCACAGAAAAGAGCTAGAAGCTTAAAGTTTCGGATTTAAGTAGAAGTGGAATTGTATTATCCGAGTAGCGAAAACAAAGGCGCTGATCAGTTTCGCAGTTACTGCGAAGCTGATCTGCGCCTTTGTTTTCGCCTATGCAGATTGTTGGTTTTCCCATGGGGCGGCTCAAATAGTGGCCGAAGCACACACAGATGGTGATACTCTTTGTGCGACGTTAACGTCTGAATTCGTTTGACTTGACTTGACTTGACTTGACTTGTCGATGATGTAAAAGCGAAGTCAGCGTTCGAAACTGTTGCCTCCACACAAGTCAAGAGAGTTTATCATACAATGGATTATAATAGTCAGGAAATGGGGCCTTGCCGGGACGCTGGCGTTGATAGTTACGTTGTTTCTTGGCAAATCTCTACCGCGGTATATGGAGTTTACCAGGACACAGTACATTGGATAAGAACACATACAAGTGATTTTTACACTTGAGAAGCTGGAGGGAGAAAATTCAGAACAAATGAACTTTCAACATCTAAGTTGTTTGTTTGTTTGTTTTTTAAATTCAGTTTTACGTCCCTTTCGAGATTATTTCAGCTCATATGAGACGGGCCAATCAGTAGGTGGGGCGAAAATGGGAGAACCCCGAGAAAAACCACCTGACACACCCGCAAGCAGAACTTGGCTTGTCTCACATGTGGCCAGAGCAGGGCTCGAACCCACACCAGACACAGCGGTGCGATGATCGAGTGATTAAGAAACAGCGCTCCTAACCTCTCGGCCACGGGGCAGTTTGGACAGTTTGTTTTAGTATTACGGTAGTTGTAATTAGATCGGCTGCTATGCAACATTCAATGCATTTGTTGTTACAATGTTTATTCTGGCTTTGTTTATGCATATCTTTCTATTGAACATCAATGCAAAATTGAAATATTTCTATAAAGTGCATAATATTATTTCAAAGTTACATTTTCGTTTGAAGAAGAATAAACTTTAATGACTTATTTTGGTGTGCCAATTATTTATTTTCCTGTTATAAGGCCTCGTCACATATTAACGAAGGTCCCTCCAGAGCGTCACTGGATTTTTGTATATTCGAAAACAATGTTACATCATAATTATTGTGAAACGACCGGCATCACAGTGGTAGAGCACTGGCCATCCATTATGAAAACTTACCCATGCAATAAACAGAGATTTTTTTAGCTTTAAACTTGAAAATTTTCAGCCGAAAAAGTTTGATACTTTTCTTATTTTTGCTCAAAACATAAATTGTGGGTACACGTTAGAACCGCCTCGGCGAGGCGGTTCTAACGAGTATCCACAATCTATGTTTTGGAGCAAAAATAAGAAAAATAGGTATACCCCTCCATACCCCAGTTTTACTATATAAAAGTGGGGTTTAAGGGGGTATACATTTCACGGACATGTTTTCCTGATGTCCGAAAAGAAGTGACCCTAGATTTGTGTACTTTTAAAAGCCCCACAGTACTGGTTAGTGCCCATTGGAGCTTACATGTGCACGTACCACTAAATGATTTCTATTATGTTTTCCTATAATTGTTTTATACAAAACTGAACAAAAAGAGAACATGTTTATGGTCTAGTACTATAGAAAACTTTTAAAGTAATAAATATAACTGCTATCCTTACCTCTGACTTCGCCTTCAGCCATCAACAACTTATTCGAAAACGTTGCCACAGTGGATGCAGCTTAATATGAAATTTACATTAAAACTGAGATCATATTAATGAGAAAGGGGATGGGTCATACCGCGGTTTCGACTATTAAAGTCTCGTCAGTGATCCTTTAGATTTGGCAACATGGAGCCAACGAGAATTACTGAAATTTTGCAACTTTCAACGGGGTAGTCGATACAAAGACTAGTGTTATCTAAATGGGACCAAATATGATAAACATTGGTTAGAAAATGAATCTTAACCGATAATAAATGTCTGATTTCTCAGAATATCCTCGCTGATCTCAATGGATCAAAAAGAAAATAACAGAGGACCAATGGTCCTGTAAACGCTCACCTGAGATCAGCTGCATATACTGGTCAATAAACATGTTTGAATATTATGGTATTTAACTCCAGTGCAGGGGCAGATAAGCCCTTGGGCCATTTTCTTTTTTCAGAATCTTCAATATTCTGTCCATTTGCCAATTTCCTGTTGGCTTTTTCCTTCAAATGACATTTTAACAGTTTTCCCAATTCAGATGCACAGGCAACCCATGTTGACCTTGCCATAAACTTGGTCAAGGTCATCACAGGGTCATGATTTATATATACATTGGAGTACTTTAGCCATCGATGCCTCACGCCAAGTTTCCTTGAAATCAGTCGATTGGTTTCAGAGAAGATGATTTTTGATGGGTTTTTACCATATATGGGCATGGCGGCCATCTTGGTCATGTGACCTAGATTATTTATATACACATTGATTCCCCCATTCTATAGATGCTTCACTTAAAATTTGGCTTTGTTTGGCCAAGCGGTTTCAGAGGAGAAGACGTTTGAATATTATGGAAATATACATGTATATTGCCCCGGGGTGGGGGCACATGAGCCCCTGGGGTCCAATTTTTTTCAGAATCATTAATATCCAGTCCTACTGCCCATTTCCTGCAAGACTTTCACTTTAAATGACATTTTAAAAGTTTTCCCCATTCAAATGCATTGGTGACCTATGTTGACCTTCCCGTAAAATAGGTCAAGGTCATCACAGGGTCATGATTTATATACACATTGTAGTGCTTGAGCCATCGATGCTTCGTGCCAAGTTTCGTTGAACTCGGTCAACCGGTTCTGGAGAAGAAGATTTTTGAACGGTTTTTACCATATATGGGCATGGCGGCCATCTTGGTCATGTGACCTGGATTTTTTATATACATATTTGTTACCCCTTCCTATTGATGCTTCACATAAAATTTCGCTTTGATTGGCCAAGCGGTTTCAGAGGAGAAGATGTTTGAATATTATGGAGATATACATGTATATTGCCCCGGGGTGGGGGCGGATGAGCCCCTGGTGCCCAGTTTTTTTTTCAGAATCATTAATATTCAGTCCTACTGCTCATTTTCTGCAAGATTTTTCCTTTAAATGACAATTTAACAATTTTTCCCATTCAAATGCATTCGCGACCTATGTTGACCTTGCCGTAAAATAGGTCAAGGTCATCATAGGGTCATGATTTATATATACATTGTAGTGCTTGAGCCATCGATGCTTCATGCCAAGTTTCGTTGAAATCGGTCCAGTGGTTCCGGAGAAGAAGATTTTTGAAGGGTTTTTACCATATATGGGCATGGCGGCCATCTTGGTCATGTGACCTGGATTATTTATATACACATTAGTTCCCCCTTCCCATAGATGCTTCACGTAAAATTTGGCTTTGATTGGCCAAGCGGTTTCAGAGGAGAAGATCTTTGAAAATGGTGGACGACGGACGGACGACGGACGGACGGACGGACGACGGAGCATGGGTATACTATAAGCTCACCTTGTGAGCCTGACGGCTCAGGTAAGCTAATAACCTGCACTATGGATGATGTACGGAGAGACTTTTTCGGGCCACCGCACGGCACAACACCAGCTGCAGTATCCATTTTTATGACAACGCTCTTCAGTTTTCTTATTCTGTTTTTCTCTCCGTCCGCACAGAAAGTAATATGAAGCAGCTTGACATGACTGATAAATTGTTGCCAACAAACGTAATAAATGAAAAAAGAAAAAGAAAAGCAATAAGAACAAACAGAAAGAAAGAAATTCACTATAAAAGAAACGAATAACATGAAATAGACGGCAGACTTATACAATTCAACATAAGCAATTGAACATGTTTTTGAATGTTTTCATTACGAAAACTTGCCCATGCAATAAACAGAGATTTTTTTAGCTTTAAAAATTGAACATTTTCAGCCGAAAATTTTTGATATTTTTCTTATTTTTGCTCAAAACATAGATTGTGGGTACACGTTAGAACCGCCTCGCTGCTGAGGCGGTTCTAACGAGTTCACACAATCTATGTTTTTCGCCGAGGCGGTTCTAACGAGTACCCACAATCTATGTTTTCGAGCAAAAATAAGAAAAATAGGTATACCCCTGCATACCCCAGTTTTGCTATATAAAAGTGGGGTTCAAGGGGGTAGATATTACACGGACATGTTTTCGCGATGGATGATTATCAGCATTTTAATCGAAAAAAAAAATAGCGGCGTCGGCAGTGGCATTCGAATCTGCATGGCTAAGCCATCTGATCATCCAATAAGGCTTTGTTGACACAAAACGTTTTAAAGGCATGCTTGTCGCTTGTCGCAGTTATAATACAAAATGAGACAGTTTACAGATCATATCATAATTATGTCATAAAACCAGACACGTGACTTTTGTAAGTCAAAACATACATGAAAAGCCAGTGCGCTTTTTACTGTTCATTTTCCTTGACCTTGCTGACCTAACTATGCTGTTGACATGCCCTCATTGATCGCACTAAAACCAGGACAATTAGGTAATTCATTCTAATAAGGGCGTGTACGGCAATCTGAAAGCGCACTGGCACTTCGAGTATGTTTTGACTTACAAAAGTCACATGTCTGGTTTTAGACATGTGACTTTTGAAAGTCAAAACATACTCGAAGTCTACGCAATTCACAAGACAGGTTTGTCTAAAGTGTCTAAAGCGAGACGATTCCCCTCTATTGCTTACATGCTCGAAATTCACAAACGGGTGTCACGTTATGTCATCCGGCAAGGACAAACTGTTTAAACAATACCACTCCTCTATTTACATCCTTCCTGATAAGACCTTTATGGCATTTCAAGATTTATTGAGCTCCGCAAATAGCAAATAAAACTGCAAAATATAACTATCATTATGAAAACTTGCCCATGCAATATACAGTGACTTTTTTTTTTCAGCTGTAAAAATGAAAATTCCATTAGAAAAAATTGATATGTATAATATTTTTGCTAAAAACATTGATTGTGTGTACACGTTAGAACCGCCTCGACGAGGCGGTTCTAACGAGTTCGAGGCGGTTCTAACGAGTACCCACAATCTATGTTTTGAATCAAAAATAAGACAAATGTATACCCCTGTATACCCCGATTTTACTATGTAAAAGTGGGGTATAAGAAGGTACACATTATATGAATATGTTATCCTGATGTAGATTAAATTGCATGCTATCTCGACGTCGAAGTCACGGAGAATCGATCATTACAAAGGAATATAGTGAAACATCAAAATGAGCCAGGGACACGTTATTACTTTCCAAGGTAGGTCCACATTTCGAGGTTCTGTTCCATTTCGTAAAATACAAATCTTAACACACAAACAAATAAATGAAATTAAAATGCAAACTTTTAATACTGCCATAAGAGCGGGCAGCTTTCCACTCGCAGCCCACTGCAGCACAGTGACGTCCCCTTTGAAACTTTCAAAGTGATATCCTTCATAGAACCGATAATCCGATTGTATATATGGTATGACATGCACGGAAAAAGCGAGTTAGCTTATACTTCTGTGTATTACTTCCAGATGGAACGAGGCCAATGTCATATTCTGGGACAGATATGTACAACCAACACTACAACCAGCACAGTGATACGGAATTGATAAATTTGGTGAGTTTGAAAGAGTAGAACCATCTTACTGTCATCTTTCAATAACCCTACTAAGACGTTACTGTAGCACTAGGTCTACAGTGTGTGTATATATATTGTATCTTTGACCAAAAATTGACATAATGATGCAGCCCAAGTACATGAATTCATAGTCAACATACGACTTTCAATGCTTTCGAAAGGGATGGATTTTCTCAAAATATAAGAAGTGTGGTTATATTTTTAGGCGTACCATTTCAAAGCCTTGCATTGTAAATCATAGCTGACTATATTCCAGGGCCAGGCGTCAAATACCGTGCGAGTCAAGAACAGACCCTATGATTGGCTGATCTGCTCTGTCTTTGGCTACTTATGGACTCTGTTGTGCTTTGCCTGTTGGCCAGGCATGTGTGCCATGTACTACGCCATACGGGTAAGTCAGTATTTACTTTTTCTTGTACTACGCCATACGGGTAAGTCAGTATTTACTTTTTCGTGTACAACGCCATACGGGTAAGTCAGTATTTACTTTTTCGTGTACAACGCCATACGGGTAAGTCAGTATTTACTTTGTCGTGTACTACGCCATACGGGTAAGTCAGTATTTATTTTTTCGTGTACAACGCCATACGGGTAAGTCAGTATTTACTTTGTCGTGTACAATGCCATACGGGTAAGCCAGTATTTAATTTGTCGTGTACTACGCCATACGGGTAAGTCAGTATTTACTTTTTCGTGTACAACGCCATACGGGTAAGTCAGTATTTACTTTTTCGTGTACAACGCCATACGGGTAAGTCAGTATTTACTTTGTCGTGTACTACGCCATACGGGTAAGTCAGTATTTATTTTTTCGTGTACAACGCCATACGGGTAAGTCAGTATTTACTTTGTCGTGTACAACGCAATACGGGTAAGTCAGTATTTCCTTTTTCGTGTACAACGCCATACGGGTAAGTCAGTATTTACTTTGTCGTGTACTACGCATACGGGTAAGTCAATATTTACTTTGCCGTGTACTACGACATACAGGCAAGTCAGTATTTACTGTTCCATGCACTACGACATACGGGTAAGTCAGTATTTACTTTGTCGTGTACTACGCCATACGGGTAAGTCAGTATTTACTTTGTCGTGTACTACGCCATACGGGTAAGTCAGTATTTTCTTTGCCGTGTACTACGACATACGGGTAAGTAGGTATTTACTGAGTCATGTAATACGCCATTCGGATAAGTCAGTATTTACTGTACCAAGTAAAGCGCCATACGGGTAAATACAATGTAAGTATATACTGTTCATGTATTCCGCCATTCGAATAAATCAGTATTTACCATGCCATGCTCTACGCGATTTGGGTAAGCCGGTATTCACTGCGCCATGTACTATGCCATTCAGGTAAGTCAGTATTTACTGTGTCATATACTACGCCATACGGGTAAACCATTATTCACTGTGTCATATACTACACCATTCGGGTAAGTCAGTATTTACTGCGCCATGTAAAACACCATTTTGATGTCAGTATTTTTGTGTCATGTTCAATACCAGGAAATGCTTGGAAGCTTTCTTAAAATATATTTGGGCATGCTATACATGTAGTTATCCATACTGATATCTCTGAATTTGCTGGTTTGCTACAAGTATTTATTAGCTCACCTGAGCCGTCAGTCTCACAAGGTGAGCTTATAGTATACCCATGCTCCGTCCGTCGTCCGTCCGTCGTCCACCATTTTCAAAGATCTTCTTCTCTGAAACAGCTTGGCCAATCAAAGCCAAATTTTACATGAAGCATCTATGGGAAGGGGGAACCAATGTGTATATAAATAATTCAGGTCACATGACCAAGATGGCCGCCATGCCCATATATGGTAAAAACCCTTCAAAAATCTTCTTCTCCGGAACCAATAGACTGATTTCAACGAAACTTGGCATGAAGCATCGATGACTCAAGTACTACAATGTGTATTTAAATCATGACCTTGCGGTGACCTTGACCTATTTTACGGCAAGGTCAACATAGGTCGCCTTTGCATTTGAATGGGAAAAATTGTTAAAATGTCATTTAAAGGAAAAATATTGCAGAAAATGAGCAGAAGGACTGAATATTAATGATTCTGAAAAAAATTGGGCACCAGGGGCTCATCCGCCCCCACCCCGGGGCAATATACATGTATATTATCATAATATTCAAACATCTTCTCCTCTGAAACCGCTTGGCCAATCAAAGCGAAATTTTACATGAAGCATCTATGGGAAGGGGGAACCAATGTATATATAAATAATCCAGATCACATGACCAAGAGGGCCGCCATGCCCATATATGGTAAAAACCCTTCAAAAATCTTCTTCTCCAGAACCGGTGGACCGATTTCAACGAAACTTGGCATGAAGCATTAATGGCTCAAGCACTACAATGTGTATATAAATCATGACCCTGTGATGACCTTGACCTATTTTACGGCAAGGTCAACATAGGTCGCGAATGCATTTGAATGGGGAAAACTTTTAAAATGTCATTTAAAGTGAAAGTCTTGCAGGAAATGGGCAGTAGGGCTGGATATTAATGATTCTGAAAAAAATTGGACCCCAGGGGCTCATGTGCCCCCACCCCGGGGCAGTATACATGTATATCTCCATAATATTCAAACATCTTCTCCTCTGAAACCACTTGGCCAATCAAAGCGAAATTTTATGTGAAGCATCGATAGGAAGGGGTAACAAATATGTATATAAGAAATCCAGGTCACATGACCAAGATGGCCGCCATGCCCATATATGGTAAAAACCCTTCAAAAATCTTCTTCTCCAGAACCGGTAGACCGATTTCAACGAAACTTGGCATGAAGCATTAATGGCTCAAGCACTACAATGTGTATATAAATTATGACCCTGTGATGACCTTGACCTATTTTACGGCAAGGTCAACATAGGTCGCGAATGCATTTGAATTGGGAAAACTTTTAAAATGTCATTTAAAGTGAAAGTCTTGCAGGAAATGGGCAGTAGGACTGAATATTAATGATTCTGAAAAAAATTGGACCCCAGGGGCTCATGTGCCCCCACCCCGGGGCAATATACATGTATATCTCCATAATATTCAAACATCTTCTCCTCTGAAACCGCTTGGTCAATCAAAGCCAAACTTTATATGAAGCATCAATAGGAAGGGGGAACCAATGTGTATATAAGAAATCCAGGTCACATGACCAAGATGGCCGCCATGCCCATATATGGTAAAAACCCTTCAAAAATCTTCTTCTCCAGAACCGGTTGACCGATTTCAACGAAACTTGGCATGAAGCATCGATGGCTCAAGCACTACAATGTGTATATAAATCATGACCCTGTGATGACCTTGACCTATTTTACGGCAAGGTCAACATAGGTCGCGAATGCATTTGAATGGGGAAAACTTTTAAAATGTCATTTAAAGTGAAAGTCTTGCAGGAAATGGGCAGTAGGACTGAATATTAATGATTCTGAAAAAATTGGACCCCAGGGGCTCATGTGCCCCCACCCCGGGGCAATATACATGTATATTTCCTTAATATTCAAACGTCTTCTCCTCTGAAACCGCTTGGCCAAACAAAGCCAAATTTTATGTGAAGCATCTATAGAATAGGGGAATCAATGTGTATATAAATAATCTAGGTCACATGACCAAGATGGCCGCCATGCCCATATATGGTAAAAACCCATCAAAAATCATCTTCTCTGAAACCAATAGACTGATTTCAAGGAAACTTGGCGTGAGGCATCGATGGCTAAAGTACTCCAATGTATATATAAATCATGACCCTGTGATGACCTTGACCAAGTTTATGGCAAGGTCAACATGGGTTGCCTATGCATCTGAATTGGGAAAACTGTTAAAATGTCATTTGAAGGAAAAAGCCAACAGGAAATTGGCAAATGGACAGAATATTGAAGATTCTGAAAAAAGAAAATGGCCCAAGGGCTTCATCTGCCCCTGCACTGGAGTTAAATACCATAATATTCAAACATGTTTATTGGTATATGCAGCTGATCTCAGGTGAGCGTTTACAGGACCATTGGTCCTCTGGTTTTGTGATGTTCCACAGACTGAGAAGGCTTGTTGCTAGTTGTCCAGCTCTGAATATGCGACTGCTTCCATATTTACCCCCCATCCCCCCCACACACACACATACACAAACACGATCTAGGTTGAATTATAGTAAGGCTATGGTGCTTCACGGCCAATGCTTTAATGCCAGTTTTCGTCATTTTCTAGGCGGAGAGTGCAATGGCCTTTTGGAAGTATGGTGCGATACCTACTTCACCACACCCCCACATTAGGATCGTTTTACACCCAGGAAGTGATGGTTCTCTGTCTCCAGCAACATGACTGAAAAACAAATATTAACTACTGTCTGCACAGCATCTTCCAAAAATTGCATTTTTCAAAATCTCACTTTTCTGAAAGACATCAAGAAAAATATTACCACGTCACCATTTTGCATTCCAAAAGTCTTAAACAGTGCCACAAAAATTTTGAAAATCGGTTAACAAATAAAAAATTTATGCCAGTAAATAGTTTTGAATAGGGCTTTCTCCATTGTAAAAATGTCAGCAAGGGAAGTAACTATTTTCCCGGGAAAAATATAAACTGGTTATTTTTTTTTCATAAAAATGCACCAAACCAAAACAAAATTCTATGTATGGATAGCTGAGTGCCAAACTCTTAAAATTATTCCACAGGTAAGCTTGATTTTCATTTTTAAGGCGTTTGGATTACCTCCCTTGCACATGCAAAAGGCCTATTCAAAACAATTTTTGGGTAATTATCTTTTCCAAAAAATTTGCGGCACTTATTAGGACTTTTGGGTTGCAAAAAAATGACATGGTCTTATTTTTCTTGTGGCTTTTCAGAAAAGTGAGATTTTGAAAAATGCAGTTTCTGAAAGATAGTGTGCAGACATGTTAGAAACGCCTGAGCAAAGTTGTTATATGCACTTAAGCAAAAAATCATCATTTTTATATTCAGTTTTACCATTTTCTAGGCCAACCATGCCGTGGATTTTGAGCGAGACGAGGAGTTGATCATAAGCCACACTAAAAGAGCCAAGTGTCTGACCCTGACCAGCATCAGTATTGGTGCAGTCCTGACCGTCATCTGTGTGATTATCATCATTGTCGGCGGAAACTCTTATCGGCACTCGTACGGTTATAAAAGTGTGTTTCTAACTTCTGATAATGGTCTTTCGTAGATACATAATTGTATTTTGCAATGGTCCAAGAGAAGATAAAATGATCCACTGCATGAGAAAAACAACAATTTGCATATAGGCGAAAACAAAGCCGCATATCATCTGTGCAGCAACTGCATAGCTGATCAGCGCCTTTGATTTCGCTGCTCGGATAGTACAATCCTACTTAAACCCATAATTTCAAGATTCTAGCTTGTTTCTATGGCTGTAAAAGACGGTTTTTGTCAGACCTGGTCGGCACCAAAATTGTTGGTTTTCTCACGCACATGCTCAAATGTATTCATGCCAAAATTTAATGATTAGAGTGTCGCGCAATGTTTTTGAAATATCTATATGGGCAAATAAAAACGTTCAAATTAAAAGTTGTCAGGTTTTTTTTTTTTTTTTTTTTTTTTTTTTTTTTCTCCATTCATAAATCACATGCGTTTCATGTGATGTTTTAGTTTTTAAAACAAAAACAAAAAATAAACCAAACATGCAACGGATGATGCACTTATGCTCCCGCTTATGCTCGGGTGCGTTTGGAACTTTCTTAGTGTAGTGCGAATCAAAATGGTGGGGTTGTTTTCTATGGAGGACTGAGAAAGATGTCGCATGTGCATGCTGAACAGAACGATTACGGTGTACAAAGTATCTTAATTTTAGCAATAACTTAGATTCTCGTGGTTCGAAGTGTAAATGGTTGAAGTGGAAACACAATAAGCATCCGAAATGTTTTGTTAAACTTTATGAAGGAGGACTGTTTTTTAAACAAGCCATACACACGGTTGGGAAACTGCACGATCGGAGCCATCGGCTCCGTTAATAAAATCTTGTGTCGGCCTTTCCGGTCACGTGGTCACTTTATTCATCGATTTAGAGAAAACCATAAGAAGTTTGGAATTAGCCACAAACAAAAAAGTAAGTCAAACGTCCAGCGCGTGGGACCACATTCTCCTTTTTTCCGCTAAAACATACAATTAAAACAAACTTTGACAACAAATAGAAAACTTACGTTGTTCTCTCCGCGATTTGATCCGATATGATACGGAGCCGCACGTGACGGCTGAGTGAATTAGTCATTTCACGAAAAGGCTAAAATCTTTAGCCATTTCATGAAAAGGCTGATTTCACAGATTGGCTGTAACATATACAATGCTTCTGCATACAACTATTCCATATACATGATGCAAAAAAAATAATATAGAAGCATGAATAAATCTGAACCCTTACAAAAGTTACAAGACAGTCAAGTAGGCCTACTCTCCCCACCCACCATTTTTGTTTAACTATAGAAAGTTATCTGCAAAACACCAGCTTTTGACAGACATCTGTAGTGTCAGAACAAAAAGACCAATATGCCACTTTCAAGAAAAATCAACAACAAAGTGGAACATAATCACCAAACTTTTTCAGTAAACACCTTTGAAAATATCTTTTAATTAAAGCGCAAAATCAGCTTTCACAAATTGGACAATATGCCTTATCTCTTGTTTAACTATAGAAAGTTATCTGCAAAACACCAGCTTTTGACAGACATCTGTAGTGTCAGAACAAAAAGACCAATATGCCACTTTCAAGAAAAATCAACAACAAAGTGGAACATAATCACCAAACTTTTTCAGTAAACACCTTTGAAAATATCTTTTAATTAAAGCGCAAAATCAGCTTTCACAAATTGGACAATATGCCTTATCTCCCTGGACCTGCACAGTATCCGGAGTTCACTTTTATTTCAACTAAAACTCTCGTGTATAATAAAACTCATAATTATGTCTAAAGAATTATAGATACAGACCATCAAACTTGAGCACGGTATTCTGTTTTCTATAGGAGGCATGCGCGGATCCAGAGGGGGGGGACAGGGGGTCCAGACCCCCCCTGGAATCTGAAAATTTTACCTAAAAAAAGGTAAATTTCTGTATTTTTAGAGGTTGGCCCCCCCTCGTCTGTGACCAAAAATTTCCATTTTCGTTGGACCCCCTCTCATGAAAATGTCTGGATCCGCGCATGGGAGGACTGAGAATGTCCAATATTACCTTCCATTTTTTGCAAATGCAAGTGGATTTCATAGAACTGATCGTCTGCTGCAATCGATTGAAATTATTTAAGAATCTAAATTTAGAATGCTGACGCTGACGCTTGCACAACAAGCACCAACACATTTAACAGCATCAACGGCATATAAAAGGAAAGAAAACACACAAGTAGGAATACAAAGGAACAACATTTTCAAGTTAAATTTCTGTTTCAAATTCAGGTGAGTCTTTTTGGTGTTTTAAAGGTCCTGTATGTAATGGGGGTGGGGCATGTCAGTTCGGTCAGCTTCACCAGACGCCTGCGCCTGTGGCTTGGCTCTATTGTGAGAAATTTTAATTCTCAGGACAGTCAACAATTATTTCGAAGCATATTAACCAGTACTCAGGAGAGTTAATGTGCCCTGCCATGGACACAACACCGTGTCGCCTGTGGGACCTCGATGCTCTACCGCTACGCTACCTCAGTGTAAATGGTTCATGCGTAATCATAAGAAAAGAACCGATGTGAGGTTGGGGAGCAGCTGACGTGATTAAAACCCCACAAGTTTCACTACACTGTAATGCACCAGTCATTTGTAACCACTGCCCCCCCCCCACACACACACACACACACACCTACGGGGAAGGGTGGGGGATAGCCGGGCTAAAGTGCGGGACAATTACTTTTCGAGTGTCCCCGCAGTGGCAGGGAAAATGACGGGATTTTGACATAAGGATCCTTACCCCAGAGAGATTTTCTGAAGACAATATCTGAGTTACTATTTATAGCACAGCAGACCAACACATGGGATCAGCTGATTGACTGGGGGTAGAAAAATGTAAACAAATCACTGCTTAACGTATATTTCTAATGCTTTCAACACATGTTTCAAGTGAAATAAAGTAATTCATTTAATCAAAGGAGTTAAATACTTTAAGATTATTTGCATGCTATTATTTAACAGTTCAAGATGCATCTGATGTTTGATTTGACGATATTTGAAGGGATAATTTTGATATGACTTTATGAAGTACAATCATGTAACTGTTTTTGTGTTGATGAAATGCTAAGATGTTGTTAGACCATTAACCAGAATGCGCTGTCCAATAGTTCCTTCTCCTGCAGCATCATGATAATAATGATAAATTAATAATTTTGTTTTCTATGTTATAATGTATCAAAATAAAAGATTGACAGTTCTGTTCTGGTTGGGTTGTCAGAGTATTCTACAGAATCCCTGTGGCCTAGTGCTAGAGTATAGCACTGGAACAAGAGGCCCTGCTTTCAATAACTCTTCCACACTGTGTAGTGCCCTCGAGCAATACACTTTAAGTGGTCTCATCCCCACATAACTGAAAAATTATTGACATAAACGTTTAGCCATAACATAAAATCCCGGGGTGGGTACTCCCATTATTAATGCAGTACGGGTATGTGCCGCCCTGCAGCACCCCCCCCCCCCTTTGAGTTGTTTAGCTCTGAAAGCGCCTACTATTTCAGTTCGATCAGCTCTAAAAGCACCCACTTTGTTCTGAATGTACCCATTTAATCAACTCTAAAGGGATGTAACTTTTACAGTTTTAAAAGCTTTGAAGCAAAACTTTTACAAAAGCAAAACTTTTACAGTTCTATCAGCTCTAAAGGCACAGCTTTTACAGTTCAATCAGCTCTGAAAGCCCCCACTTTTTAAGTTTGATCAGCGCGGTAAGCCCCCTTCTTTTTAACATAGAGCGGCACATACATACCCATTTTATATGCGAGTACCCACCCCGGCCATAAAATTGTTCTTCATTACCAGGCACTGTATAAACAATTTATCAAACTGTTGCATACTGTGTTTGTTCAATTTAGCACACAATGTGTTTAGTAAATCATTAGAAATTGCCTCCAAATCTTTATACAGTATAATACCAAAGCAAACCCACACTTAAATCGAAAGTAACATATAAACTGCTCAAACAATATCCGAAATTTAACAGATAATACAGTTTAGTAATTCCAATATATTGTTTTATTACACCTACATGACTTTTGTATATACCATTACGGAAACTTCTCCATGATTACTTTGGAATTTCTTTTAAGTACACATTAAACTAAATTTTAATTTTACAAATATTTACCTTGCCTATCATAAAAAAAAAATGTTTATTATATTGATTTGTATTAGAATTTAGCATTTTTGACCTTTATATTACATAATTACATCAATCATTGATTTTTTTTTCTCTTGACCCCGTCAAACCTCAATTTTACTATATAGGTTTGAAGGGGTTAAGGTCCACACGGAGATGCTGCCATGATGCTATGTTTTGGGTGGTAAAAGGGGCAAAAAATATATCAGACCTCATATCACACACCGTACATACGGCTCGTCAAATTCCAACTGGTACGTCAAATTCCAGATGTTTATGTCAGCGCGTGCGTTTTGGCGGGTAAATTATTTTTGTTGTTTTTCTTGTTTTATTATAGTTTAGCTAATGGTTTCAAAAGAAAATAATAATCGGCAGTCTTGTGTGGACATCCATGCATCAGTACATACAGGTGTCATGGTCAGCTTATCAGTGGATTGGCGAAAATATTGCACGAAAGTCTTAAAATGGCACGTTTTCAGAAAACATCCATACTTTTTGCCAAATATTTCCATAACTAGAAATAATTGAAAGTCGCTTGCTCGAATATATATAGCTTAGTATCTATTTAAAAGCCTGATTTAAACTTTTATTCAAATTAATCACTACTATTGATAGCGCAGCTCTTTCTTTTGCACCATGTGTGATTTTACATGATACGAACCACGACAGTCGTTTTATACTTGAAAGACCAGACGGAAAATAGCTTTTGATACGTCAAATAACAGACGTAAACACGACTTTGGATACGTGTCGCATCAGACGTGTTGAGTGCGATTATTTCAAATACCCATGGCACCCTGGCATTGTTTGGCCTTCTTAAGCGATCAACTTGGAAGTATACGTTCAAAAATGGCCACCTTTAAGACACACGACGTTGATTCACTATATCAACATTTGCACAAAATGTTGAAACCGTAGAATCAACATTAAGACACACATTGTTAAAATAATATAAGAAATAATGTTGTTTCGGTCAACCTTTAAACATTGTTGAATCAATTCGATTCACTGAATCAACATTGATTCTACAACATTGTTTCAAAGTTGATTGAATCAACGTTGGTTCGAAATTGTTTCAACTTTGTGTGTCTGCTGTTTTGTTTCCACTCAAACACAGTATAACTTTATGAGAGAGATATAGTGGTTGGGGTTTGAAACCTGATTGTCTCAGTTCTTGATCCTTGGTTAATTTTATATTAAATGCGCTGATAGTCAACGACCTTAACCACGGCCTGTTGTGCGGTCGTTTGATCTAGTGGGTAGTTAGTGCCCGTCATCCTCCAGAGGTTGTAAAGCATCAATTCAAACAATCAAAAACACATGTATTTGTTCCGTTGGTATTAAAATTAAATTCCATCAAAGAAGCACATTGGCAAACAAATAAAGCACAGGTTATGCCATGGTGTTTCTAGGGCGAAGACTCAACCGAGCGAATGCGTGAAGACACCTGATGCCTAACAACGCCCCTGGACATTGGAGCATAAGGAAACCAACAATCAGTTTGAACCCTGGTATGCCCAGGCACAGACCGCAAAGTTCAGTTCCGGCCCATGCCATACTGAATTTATAATCAAAATTAGGGGTATTCATATAAGTAAAGCTAGAAGCAATGCGCTATTCGTAATTCCCCGTCTCATGTACGTGTACTGAGTCGCGTAGTGTTCTATTTGAATATTTAAAATTGATTTGCAGAAGCCATATATCAGTTAAATTATGTGGAATATTATCAAATGTTCACACTATCTGCTTTCATTTTTTCCCAAACGTCTATATAGTCAAAAGTACAATCAGCTTTTTGTTCATCGACTGGCCATCTTGAGTAAAAAAAAAACAAAACAAAAACGGCATATAAACTCGTTTAAAGACAGTCGTTTCACTTTATTTCCTTTCCAAGTAATGTTTTCTTTATGCAATTTATGGTTAGTAGCGCTGCAAATTAAACCATATATTGACTATTGCATAACAAAGACGTGTTTTAGTAGACCCGTATCATAAAATGTTGATCTACCGTCTGGGTCATTCCGTATCGGCCGTCTGTTATTTCACTTATCATATGACATTCGCCCGTCTGTACTTTGGCGTATTGTTTTTGTCGCCAAGCGACAGAATAAAAGGATAAATACACTGTAAAAGTTGATTATCAATGATCCTTCCGATGGAGATTGAAAAAATATAAGCCTCAATAAGATTATACCATGAAAAGTTTAGGTATTCTGTGTAAAATACAGCAAAATAACTTACCCGCCAAAACGCACGCGCTGACATAAACATCTGGAATTTGACGTACCAGTTGGAATTTGACGAGTCGTATGTACGGTGTGTATCAGGTGATGAGCTTGTGCACATGTTTGTCGGTTTGCAATTAGAACGGACACTGTATTTCATGAATCGAAAACAGGAAAAATAATAAACTTTTGTTTTATATGAAAAGAAAGAATCATATGAGTATACAGACCAGGCGGTTCGATTAAGATTTAAAATCCCACCCAGACTTCAGGCATTAAATAATGCCATTAAACGTATTCATATAAAAAACTAACTGCTTAATGCATGTCTGTCTATAAATAAATAAATAAATAAATAAATAAAATTTCTCCTTTTTTCAATAATTGATACTGTTAAGAAAATATGCGAAAGGTCATATGCCATGGTATGCTTATGAATAAAAGCTATTCTTACTACAGGCCGCTTGAGTGTTTATGTAAAGAATATACAAAGATCCACCTTGATGCAGCCTTATCAGACTTTGGAAGAGCAATAATATTTGTTTTTACTAGTTGCTGCTTACTTTAATGCTGGGGGTTTCTATGATAATGTAGTTTATCTGGGGTTTGACCTCCTTTTACCCCCACTAAATTATTCATGAGACCTGTTCAGCAGAAACTTGTCTATTGCTTAGGGCGGAGCAAAGAGCAAAGTTTTGACCTCCAGTTCGCCCCCCTCCCCCCGGGGGATGGGGCTTATAGCAGGGCACTGAAAGCTGAAAGGTCAGAATCTCTACCCTTCCCTGTAGATGGGGGAGCAGTGGTTACAAATGACTGGACCCTTTCCTCATAATCACCAAGGATTTGGAAGGGGCCATGGGCAAAAATGCCCTCTATTTTTCCAAATGGCACCTTCATTTTTGAAGCACGGGTCGTTTGAATCAACTAAGGAGATAGGGAATATTGTTTCTAGATGAGATGGTTTTTTCTCTGTAGTGTTTCTAGATGAGATTTTTTTTGTTTTCTCTCTAAGTGGTTTCTTTCAATAATTAAGCCAATATTACATCCCTGAATCAAAATGGTTAAAATGAATTAATCATTTTATTAATTGCTATCTTCAGTGTGTATTTGTTCTCTTTTATTTTCAGTATCTTCCACGATGTATAACAGGCAATACAACACCAACAGTGACACAGAACTCGTCAATATGGTACGGTATTAATACGAAAACACACCCATGTAATACAAATAAAATTTCTAAAGTTGTAAAAATTGAAAATTTTCAATGGATTTTTTTTATTTTTCTTATTTTTGCTCAAAACATAGATTGTGTGTACACGTGGTCGAGTCCCACACGTGAGTACCCACAATCTATTGTTTGGAGCAAAATTAAGAAAAATATGTATACCCCCTGCAACCCCTGTTTTACTACATAAAAGTGGGGTTTAAGGGGGTATACATTTCACAGACATGTGTTTCTGATGTTAAGTTAATTACGTACCATCAAAGATGACCGGTTTTTCACCGCTGTGTCTGGTGTTGGGTCGAGTCCTACACGGGGCACAGGTATGACTAACCAAGTTCTGCTTGCGGGTGTGCCAGGTGTTTTATCTCGGGATTCTCGTGTTTGTGTCCGACCTACTTACTGGCAAGTCCCATATGAGCTAAAGTACTATTGAAAGTGATATAAAACGGAATGAAAAAAATACGGTGTATCCTTCATCCTCTGTAACTTTATATAATATACCGTTCCAAGGCGGTACTTTTGTTGTCGTTCCATTTGTTTCATCTTTTGATGACGATTTTTGCACTGCTTGTGCCTTTATAAGGACAATTATCATTTTAATAAGTGATCACCTTTGGAGAAATAGCTTCCCACTCGACTTGGGATTTGTTCTGCTTCAATCAATTCCATATTCTTTTTAGGTTATCAGGGTTGAGAATGTGGGCGATTAGTTTTTTAGACTTAGTAGATATGGAGCACAGCTTTTTGTTTTTCAAACTTTGTAATAAACAATATTGACCCAGCATAAAAATTGTATCTTTTCTTTGAATGTGCTTTAATAATTAACTTTTCAGCCCCAAGAAACAGTTCTAGTACCACCAAAGCCAAAGCCATTTGATTGGTTCATCTGTTCTATTCTAGGATATCTGTGCTGCCCTTGTACTGGTATCTGTGCTATATACTATGCAGTGCGGGTAAGTGTATAAGAAAACTTGTCCATGCAATATACACCTGCTGTAAAAATTGGAAATTTCATTGGAAAAAATATGATATTTTTTAGTATTTTCGCTCAAAACATAGATTGTAGGTACGCGTTAGATTCGCCTCGGCGAGGCGGTTCTAACGAGTACCCACAATATATGTTTTGGAGCAAGAATAAGAAAATAGGTATACCCCTGCATACCCCAGTTTTACCATGTAAAAGTGGGGTTTAAGGGGGTATTCAAGACACGGACATGTTTTCCTGATGATAAACAGATCACGATAACACTCCCCTCTTCGATACCGGCAAAGCATTAGCTGTATTTACTTTATATGTTTTTGGACGGAAACCGATCAACTTCCCCCTCTCGATTGCATGGATGAATGTTTAAAAGAAACCAACTGAAAAAAACTGGAACAGAAACAAAACTGATTACTAGAAAAAAAAAGCAAACTATTTGCCACTATGTCAAAAATTTTGTAAAAAACAATGTGCTCATTCCACGAGCATTGATTGACGCGTTCTATGATTCTGTGGAGTACAATGTCTCTATAGGGTGTTTCGTCAGTTTTGTGTTTATTTCCTCCTTTGTAGGCTAACCACGCTGTTGACTGGGAGCGAGACGACTCTCTAGTACTAAGACACACCAAGAAGGCGAAGTACCTGACAATAATTAGCATTGCCCTAGGGCTCCTGTTGATCCTGATCTGTATTATTCTGATCACGGTGATGGTGAATAACATGATGAATACGTTGGAACAAATGCGCGAGCATTACTGAGCATGGTTTATTCAGTATGTTGGGTATGACTACTGACCACGGTGCGAACATTATTGAGGACAGGCAGAGAGATTAATACAGGGTACGGTAGCGTAATTAAGTGAGCTCCCAGCGGGCACATGACGTCAAAATGACGTCATATCAACGTTGATTCGACGTCATGACGTCACATCGACGTCGATCTGACGTCATTATGACGTCATGTGCCTGCTGGGAGGTAGTTTGCGAGAATGTCATTTTGTTGGCATGTATAAAAATCAAAAGCAAAATCAGCTCATTAGATATCATTAAAAGCGACAAAATATAAAATTATAAAAATCATATGGTTCATAAGGCAAGGAACGTCTTTGCAAATACCCATACCTTATCATTATTTTCAAAAGTATTCTGAGTGTATCACTCGATATGTACAATGTACAAACACCGAGCTACTGTTCCGTGGAGATTGGGGTTACTGATTAAGGCTGGACCGTGTACATAATAAAAACATCAACCACATTTGTTTGACTGCTTTTATTTTCAGAATAACAAGTTTTTCATACAAAGCAAGTGGTGTAAAATACATACTTAAATTTGTAAACGCATAAAATGTATCCTAACGTTGTGTACATTGTTGTTTCTAGAATGGAAATCCATTATATTTGCTGGCATTTCTAAATATAATCTGAAGGGGAGACTATTCAAACCATAAACTCTGATTGGTCTTCATAGATCTCGTGACCTCATCAACCAATCAGATTTTGGGTTCATAAGAAACCAACTCTAAAAGCAGTTTGCAAGTGACATCATCAGTACTGTCTACTTGGTATTTTTCAATGGATGGAAGTTAATCGTTACCCAACGGGCACATGGCGTCATAATGACGTCATGTGCCTGCTGGGTAAAATGTTAACTAATCATGTGCCAACATATCAATTTAACGGCTGATTCATCTGACTAAGAAAACACCTAGATGTAGAAATGTCGGCATCATGTAATGTTTATGTGCACTTTAATATTTATTATTCCAACTAGAGAGACGAACGACCATTCCAACTAAGAAGAACATAGATCAGCTGGCTAACATGCACTCCGATACACTTCGTGACCTCGCTCCACTTCCGTGTGTGGAGAGGTCTTACCAAACACCGATGGAAATATCCTTCTAACAAGAACAAGTCATCATCCCTTCGAGTTAATCTTGTAACGTTGGTTCTTTTTCATCCTTGACGACCATGTTTGTATACCATGATGATATAACTTTCTTTCTCGACTCCATATTCGGCCATGGCTGTGACCTTGTGACCGGAAATGACGAACCAGAGCGCCAAACAGCAACTGGAACAATCCTCTTTCTGAGATTTCTTATCTGCCCCTGACAATCTTCCATCATAACGTCACAGTCTTCAATACGCAAGACAGTGACGTCAGCTTCCCTTCCTGTGCTTAGCGAACCAATGACGTCATCGAGTCCGTAAGCTTTAGCTGGCGTTATGGTTGATCCCTTTATTATTTCATACAGTGGCATGCCTGGAAGATGCGTTTTTGTTAAATTGAGCAGTATAAATGAAAATTATTATGACATCAAAAGTTTTGTAGTTAGTATAAATCGTTCATAGATCTAAGGAAACCGTTGTAAACAAAGACTATCGACTCACCCGCGTATATTAGGGTTTACAGGCACTGCAAACTTTTAGATATTATTGCTTATTTCAATGTGCAACGCTATCCCAAGTTTTAGAGTTCGCCTCTACTGATTGCATTTATTTACCGTTATTTTAATACCATGTTATAGCCAGATCTATGAATTGATTGTATCATCATACAATCGGATTTTGAGTTGATTCTGATTTGACACTTATGTCGACAGGCCACCATACATAAGAAATACATTTTATTTTCTGTTACACACCACTTGGACCGAACAAAAATTTCTATTAATATGAAGAAAACTCCCTTGCCAATATGCATACAACTAAATACACCAACATGTATTCCGTATCAGACGTTTAAAAACCAGACATTGTGTTGCAACGACATCTTATTAATCACGGATTCGCCTGCATGTGGGGCAAAACGGAGGTAGTATAAGCTTCTACCCACCCTAGCTAAGTGCAAACATTGAACCGTTAGGCCTACACATTTACGATTCACAAAATCAAACATACCCAAATGCCAGAACTTTGACATGACAGTTAGTAGGTCATATGCAGGACCTTCCTGGTTCTCTGAGTGCAGGTCCGAACCCAGCATATCGGGCCAGAAACCCTTGGCTGCACAGATCTCTGCCACGGTCCAACAGAACGCTCCCCGCCCATGTCCTACGTCGAATAAAACGCCACGTGATCTTGCGTCGATGACGTCACCCCAGATGTCACGTGTGTCAGGGTTTATGATAGATGAACGGTGGCCGTGGTAGGTGTGAGTGTAGATATCGCCTGGTTGTAGATCTGCTGGACAGCCCATCTTTGCCTTAGGGTCTGTGAAAGTAATTGTGAGATAACGGTATACGTGACTATCTTAAAAGTCTTGCGCCACGCTTTGCGTGAACATTGTTTTGAAACTTCGGTGGTGAATTTTACACTTCCAAAAAATTTACCCAAACTGAACCCAGACTATTTTTTCGCGGTGAACTACGTGTACCGAATATGGCTCCTTCCTGACCTATATGTATTATGCGATACTACAAGACTCACCCTGAGATCTGTCTGTCGGCACGGTAGACCCAGAGTGGTGGACCATCAACGGCATCTTACACTTGCGAGCCACTGATAAAGATCTCCTTCAATAAACGAGAGAAGTCGCGTCAATATCAAAGTTAAACGATGTCTTCTATTATTGTCAGTATTTTAAAAACAAGTAGCCCAAGGGCAACGATCGCTCACCTGAGAGTCAACAAGTACAGTCACTGGACAAAGTGTTGTTGTTTTTTTCCATATATGGGTATGACGGTCATCTTGGTCAAGTTTCAGGCCTATGGCTGCAATGGTTTCCATAGGATCATTGGTCCTGTAAATGCTTACCCGAGACCTAGTTGTCACTCTTTCCCATGTTTCCATGTTTGCCTATGTTTCCAAAATCGACCTTTACCTACATTAATAACATTCCTTCATCTACTCTATCAGTTGTTTGCATCTATCACTTTTCAGTTCTCAGGCTGCAATAGTTTTCAAAAAATAATTAAAAGCAGATGGGCTCCTGGGGTCCATTTTTTTCAGAATCCTGCAAGACTTTCACTTAAAATGACATTTTAAAAGTTTTTCCCATTCAAATGCATTAACGACCTATGTTGACCTTGCCATAAAATAGGTCAAGGTCACCACAGGGTCATGTTTTATATATATATTGTAGTACTTGAGTCATCCATACTTCGTGCAAAGTTTCGTTGAAATCAGTTCACCGGTTCTGGAGAAGAAGATATTTTAATGGTTTTTACCATATATGGGCATGGCGGCCATATTGGTCATGTGACCTGGATTATTTATATGCACATTGGTTCCCATTTCCTATAGATGCTTCATATAAAATTTGGCTTTGACTGGCCAAGTGGTTTCAGAGAAAAAAATCTTTGAAAAGTGTGTATGGACGACAGACCGGCCAGGGTCAAGAGATGACCTTGACCTAAATTAATCATATACCTTCATCTAATCCATTAGTTGTTTGTATCTACCACTTTTCATATCTCAGGCTGCAATAGTTTTAAAAAAATAGCTAATTTCCACTTTTCCCATTATAAGTCTATGGAAACTTAAAGTTACCATAGCAACCAGAGTTCTTATCCGGCTGGAATAAAAAACACAAATTATGTATAGGCTACTGTCAGGAACATGTATACAAAGTACAGGATTCATCCACTTGACAGTTTCTGAGGAGAAGATTTTTGAATGTTTTTTTTTTTTTTTTTTTTTTTTTTTTCCTCAAAATTTTGTCCTTTATGGGGCCCCAGCAACCAATCAAAATAAAGGATTAGGACAAAACTCGCAAGAAACGTCAAACACTACTCAATAAACATTTCTGCAATAACAAAATTCAAGTGTCTGCAATAAAAAACACAAATTATGTAGAGGCCACTGTCAGGAACATGTATACAAAGTATAGGCTTCATCCCCTTGACAGTTTCTGAGAAGAAGATTTTTTTATTTTTTTTTCGAAATTTTGCCCTATATGGGTCCCCCGCAACCAATCAAAATGAAGGATTAGGACAAAAGTCACACGAAACGTAGAGGACTTCTCAATAAACATTTCTGCAAAAACAAAATTCAAATATCTCAAACAAGACAGCAAAAATAGGCAATTTTCACTTTTCTCCATTATAAGTCTATGGGAAGCATAAGTTGCCAAAGCAACCAGAGTTCTTATCCGATCGAAATAAAAAACACAAATATTCGTTCCCCCCACCTGTAGATGCTATATGTGAAATATGAAAAGATTCGGCCTGGCAGCTTCAGAGGAGAAGTCGTTTGAAAATGTTGACGACGACGACGGACGACGCACGGACGCCGGCTCGACCACTATACTATAAGCTCACCTGTGAGCCTTCGGCTCAGGTGAGCTAACAAGTACTTTGAGAACTGTCTGTTGTCACAGTTGACATGCCGCGGTGTACCATCAACGGCACCTAACACATGCGAGCCACTGATAATGACCGCCATTATAAATTAATATAAGACATGTAAGACTTCGGAAGATGGACGTGGCGGTACATATAAAATATATGAGATAAATAGAATCCATCATGGGTGGTCAGTGGAGATAGGAAAATCCCAACCCGAGGGTCCACCCGTTCCAGTGGGAAACGAGGCTCGCCGAGTTTCCCACCGGAACGGTGGACCCGAGGGTTGGGATTTTCCTTTCTCCACTGACGACCCATGATCGATTCTTTTTCTTACATACCCCGATTAAGCCTAAATTCATTTTACCGGTAACGTCACCTGGTACCGTGCTTTAATTAACTCAGTCTGATGACGTTGTGTTTATTGCGGATATGACGTCAAATGTAAATAAATCGTCAAATTGAAAAGAGATGCAGTTTTGATTTGTTTTTCGTTGAAAACGAGTGTGAATCAAGAATATACCCTATGAATTCACACCAATGTAGTCTAGTTTTGTTGAACAATCTGCTTTGGGCTAGAAACGATCGAATTTAGTCGCGTGCTTTTCTTATCTTGCATGAGCAACCAAGCGAGCAGTGTAAGATAGATTTGTCTACCACCGCTAAAATACCGGAATTTTTCTATCTTTATGAAAGAGGTATGTAAGAAAAAACGATGCCTCATCATCTTAATTTTCTAGATCTATCTGTCTATACACAGTTGTTTTATGGTGGTGGTACTCAGAACCAGTGAACAGACCGTACACACAAAGACACACGTTTGTAGAAATCGAATCAAGCGACTGTGACAGTGGGTCTTCAAGTCTTATTTCAGTCACTTTTCAGAATATTAGTACGAGCAAGGAGATCTACGGAACAAAATAACCCCCCTCCACCCCCCCCCCCCCCCCCCAAAAAAAAAAAAGTTACCTAAAGGCTTCTTCTTCTGTTTTTCCTTCCCCACAAACAGCTGCTTGTAGCCTGACCTTGACCCCGACTATAACGTCACGATTCGCTTCGACGCACTTCCGGCATGTCTCCTCATCCAAAATGGCGAATGTGTCGGACTCTCCTCCTGGTGCTGAAGGTACATGTAAGGAGAATGTTAAAATGTCGCGAACATTTTTCTTCGTGTTCAGATTTTATTATTATAAACATTCACAAATTCCACATATTCAAAATGACCAAAATGTAGACCCAGGTATCAAATTGCAAACGCAGGTTCAGTGCAAAGTGTATGGAATCAGTAAGTACATGTATTAGAAATTTGCGCCGGATCAGAAACTGGCCACATACGACATACCCATGCAAAATACAGACAGTTTTGAAAAAAATAAAAATTGAAAATTTCCTGGAAAAACTTTGATATTTTTAATACTTTTGCTCGAAACATTGTTTGTGAGTACACGTTAGAACCGCCTCGTCGAGGCGGTTCTAAAGAGTACCCACAATCTATGTTTTGAAGCAAAAAATAAGAAAAAAATAGGTATACCCCTGCATATCCCAGTTTTGCTATACAAAATTTGGGTTCAAGGGGGTCATACATTACACGGACACGTTTTCGTGATGATAAAGCGATACGTCAACAAAACACTAGAATTACCTGCTCCAGCACAAGAAGAAGCTGCCAAGCCATGCAATGCAATGTGGAGAAGGCATCGAACTCGTGTTTTAGATGGCTCTATAATATATTTCCTTAGACCTGGAAATGTACTGGCACCTAAAAGAGAAAGAACCAATGCCATGATTGAAGCACGATGGAAGTACAAACCACACATTTTCAGTGGGGGTTGTTTTGTGTAAAATGAGTTTGGATTGTTGTCGGTGGTGGGTGGTGTCTGTCGACACCAAAATGTGATACAAACTGTCATGTTTCAAGTGTTCATTTCTATGGAATATTTCTCTTCCCATGCAGTTCGATTATGACAAAGAGTTTCGACCCTTATTAAATTCCTGGGCCTTGTTACAGCTGTCAGTTAACCTTAAGCTGCCATTAAATTCATGAACTCTATTAGTTAAGATGGAATTATTATTATTATCATTATTATCATTATTATTATTATTATTATTATTATTATTTCATAAAATAATTTCAAAGTACCTACGGAGTTACATTAGCAAATGACAGCTTTAAGTTTATGCATAAACATCTATTTTCATAGACATTTGAGCCGCCACATGGGAAAACCAACAATCTGCCTAGGCGAAAACAAAGGCGCAGATCAGCTTCAAGCTGATCAGCGCCTTTGTTTTCGCTACTCGGATAGCACAGTTCCTCTTCTACTTGAATTCGAAATTTCAAGATTCTAGCTCTTTTCTGTGACTGTACAGACCGGTTTGTGTCGGACCTGTTCAACCCACATTGTTGGTTTTCCCACGAGGCGGCTCATTTATACAATAACTGTAAAGCTGGCATTAGGATAACTGGCTTTAACCCATATTTGACGAATGGATTTTCCCATCATTGTCATTTGGATGAGTCCACTTTCATTTTAGGGGTGTTAGGTGTGATTTTAAATTTTTATCTCATTTTTCGATGAAATTTCTTTAAGCAAACAGAATAGCCCCAGATGGGACGCCGCGTTCTGCGGCGTCACATCTGGGGCTATACTGTGCCTATGTCCCATAAAAGGGACGCCAGGCTTAAATGAGTTAACCTGTCAGTCAAGAGTTTTAAAACAGAATGCAACAGGGTCCTGATTATTATTTTTACAAAGGGAAATCTTCAGACGTAAAACAAACATCCATACATAAAATCAAAGCAGTCCGGAGCTCACCTGCGCTTCCCGCGTCAATTACCGTCGTGACACCACGTGACAAGCATGTTGCATCCGGGTTAACACCGAGGGGCGTGGCGTACTCGTAGCAATGCACATGCGCATCTATCAAACCAGGAGTGACAATGCAACCAGTGGCATCGAAAATGGATGCGGACATTAATTCCAGTTTTTCACCAACGGCAAATATTTTGTTGGCCTTAATTGCGACGTCAGCAATTTTGTTGACGTCATTTTCCGGATCAATCACGTGACCGTTTCTGATTAAGACGTCAACAGTGGTCATCTGAAATGTGTTATTATAAAATATATATACATATATACATATTCAGATACAGATAGGCGTTCTTAAGCAATTAGCGTGCGCTGTGCATGGTTAGCCTTGAAACATTTTTTCATACAGTGTCTTAGCGCTATAGTCTGTTTCAAGTACTTTTAGCTAATATACTTCTGAAGGCTCAAACATCTGATAAGAAGAGATAGCATTTATTGATGTATAAAGTATTTTCACTGTAAATGAGCATGCATTATTTTTGATAATTACCATTTTGTTTTCAAAACAACAGTGTTTCGTCTTCTTATTGGTTTATGTAAAAACACGTTAATATTGATATTAATGCAAACATTTCATACATCAGAATTAACATATTGTTTTCAATGCATAAAATAAGCTTAGTTTATACATTTATGAAACAAATTCCTGAACATTATAATAAAATAGCGTTATACTAGACTTAATCAACTGGTAGCAAGTCATTTTACACTTCTTCAAGCCAGGCTATAAATCTTTCCAAACGTAAAAGAAACGTACTCTGCAAGACTAGGCTCAATCCAAAATATCCATATGTCAATAGAAAAGACAGTCAGTCTAACACAGTGACACATCATCACGATAACATGTCCGTGTAATGTATACCCCCTTAAACCCCACTTTTATATAGTAAAACTGGGGTATACAGGGGTATACCCATTTTTCTTATTTTTGCTCCAAATCAAAACCGAGGCGGTTCTAACGTGTACCCACCATCTATGTTTTGAGCAAAAATAAGAAGAATATCAAAAATTTTCTAACAAAATTTTCTGTTTTTACGGCTGAAAAAAATTCTCTGTAGATCTATATTGCATGGGCAAGTTTTCGTAAAGTTGTACAGGTCACGGTCACGACAAAGTAAACCATTGTGTAAGAGTCTACCAAACATATCACAAATCAGTTTGTATGCATGTTTATTGCACCAAAACCACACAAAGACATGAGCTATATCATTTACTCAGTCCAAATCCATTGGTGCACAAACATATGTCTTGGACGTAAGTGACTGACAGAAATGCTTGAACCCCCCTTAACAATTTATATGGGACCATTTATACTATGCAATGGCTCTTATGCAGGTATCAACAGATAAGGCATGTACTATCAAAGAGAAGGTAAACTGGTCAAAATGTGTTAAGCCCCATTGATGTCATCAGGAAAACATGCCCGTGAAATGTATATCCCTTCATATCCCACTTCTATATAGTAAAACTGGGGTTTACAGGGATATACCTACTTTAATTATTTTTGCTACAAAACTGACAGATTGTGGGTAATCGTTAGAATCGCCTCGATGAGGCGACTCTAACGTGTACCCACAATCTATGGGTTGAGCAAAAATAAGAAAAATGTCAGAAATTTTCTAAAAATTTTCACTTTTTGCAACTTTAAAAATATCTGTATATATTGAATGGGCATGTTTTCGTAATGTTACGTTGTGACGTTGCCAATGCAATCTTACAGAAACTTAGATATTGTACCCATAAATTCTTTCACTAGTATCATAAGCTCGTGGAACAACAGCTAGGTTATAGATTATTATATGGGGTACACGTTAAAACGCATCGCCGTTAGGTTCTAACGTGTACCCACAGTCAATGTTCTGATCAAAAATATTAAAATATCTTTCTTTTTTTTCTGATGAAATTTTCAATTGATTGCATACAGCTGAAAAAAAAAAACTCTGTATATTGCACATGCAAGTTCCGTCATTTGTAACCACTGTCCCCCACCCTACCTACGTGGAAGGATGGGGGATAGCCGGGATAAAGTGCGGAGCAATTACTTTTCGAGTGTCCCCGCAGTGCAGGGGAAATTATTAGGATCCTTACCCAAGGGAGATTTTCTATTGCTATGGGCGGGGCAAAAAGCAAAGTTTTGACCTCCAGTTCGCCCCCTGGGGTGGGGCTTATAGCAGGGCACTGAAGCTGAAAAGTCATAATCCCTGCCCTTCCCCGTAGGTGGGGGAGCAGTGGTTAAAAATGACTGGTGCATAAGTAAATGAATGCTTGCAATCGCACGTAATATCCATCAATGCGTATCAATAAAGGCTTTTTGGACCCTACATTAAATTTTAATAATGATATACGTTCATATAATCTCGGTTAACAACATAATCATATCACTATCAAGCTGAACAAACAGACGGACGAACGATCGATTGACATATTATATACAATGAACTTGGATAAGGACAGGGTGGTCGAAAAATTTGACACTTTTCCCGAAGTGCAGGGTCACTCGACACAGTATATGGACGGTATAGACGGGGTCAGCTCCGGCCCCCTACAGTGGGTCAGGAGACGAATATCACGTGACATGGTAGGCCGGATTGCCTCACTCACCGTTGGCTGTTTGGGCATGGGCATTGCTGGTTCCATCTATGCGTTTAATGCGTATGCAAATGCAGTGAAGGCTACGTTTAACTATTCACAATCAGAAAGTAAGTCGACGATTTCATATTTCCTCTTCTTCGCATTTGCAGAGGCACTGTCTTGTGGCAATTCACAAGCCCTTTCTGACTTTAACAACCATGGTTGGTATGGATATGTTCACTGAATGGATGCCATTTCGCTAAGGGGAATCCACGATCCATGTTCAGTTCAGCCATTCGAATATGTTTTCGAATATGGCTTCCGTTTGAATGAAAACAGTCATGTCTAAAACATGATCGAATTATTTCGATCCAATTATCTAAGGTTGGTATAAGTAATCTACTTGCATTGCATGAGAAGTGGCTTACATATTACAAGCATGAATGTCTTTGTCTTTCACTTCAATACGCTGTTGCAAGGAATAGCTACATGTTTTCAACAGTTTCCACTGATCATGTTCTTCTAGTTGAAGTCATTGCCTCTCTCGGAAACTTCGGTATCTCAGTGGGGTTTCCTGGTGGCTTCATAAAAGAACGGTTCGGTGCCAGGGTTGCTGCTGCTTGTGGCCTAATCCTGTCCGTGACTGGTTTCCTGTTACTATGGAGCACGTGTTTGATGAAGGATTTCTACCAGGACCACGTGTTTCTGCAATACATTTACTATTTCATCGCTGGTAAGAAATGCAATAGTAAGGCATTCATCTGAGTATACGTTTTTAACCAGAGAAGTTCAAATATCAGACCGACACATTCTGGACCATTTCAATAATTGCCAAGGTAATAATCCTCTACGAAGTCAGTACTTATACTCGTATTTTGGTTTAAAATTGTGGAATGGGCCGCTTTGACGGCAAAACTACGAGTATAAGTTGTTTCTATTATAATACATTGTAGTAAAATGCCAAATCTTTTCACTTCAGTAATCTAATTGCTTTGTTTTACATCCCTTTTTATATACAAAAATGAGTTTTTTAAGGAATGTGTCCTTTTTAAGTTGCCTGTGCATTCAAATTGATTTTTGGTATTCGTGATGTAATTATTTTCATTTTATTTCATGATTTCTATTAGGATTCGGTGCCATCTTCCTGTACATGGCTTCAATGACGACCAACATCAACAACTTCCATCCAAAACACAGGGGCAAAGTCATCGGCATCCTCGACGCTTCGTTCAGTGGTGGCCCTGCCCTAATTGCCCTTATCTACGGCGTCGCCTTCAAAAATGGCCACGAACACGATGAACAAAATCAAAACTTAAAGGGATTTTACCTCACCAGTGCCATCATATTTGGAGTGATTGCTGTTCTTGGAATTTTGTTTCTGAAAGAGTATTCATACGCAACGAGTGATAACTCTAATGAACCTGAATTAGATTATGCTAATTTTGAAGGAAGTGACGTTACAACAGAAACGGAAGTTAAAGATGTGACAGGATTTGCACTTTTGAAATCTTACAATTTTCATTTTATTTTCTGGGCTTACATTTTCTGTGCTGGATTGCAGCTCATGTTTCAAACGAACATAGCTGTTTACCTTCGATCATACTATTTGGAAGATTACAGCACTTTGTTTACGACATTGAATCCCATTTTCGGTGTCATATCTAAATTCTTCGCTGGATTTTTATCCGACGCCATTGTTCACAAGGTTCCAAGAATAGCAGTACTGTTCTGTTTCAACATTTTTCAAACAGTTGTCATGCTTATCTGTGTATTTTGGTCCAACAACTTGGGAGTGCTCGTTCTAGCTTTAATTGGCATCGGAATGCCAAATGGCGCTTTGTGGTGCCTTACACCCACCATTTTGAGTGAATTTTATGGAACAAAATATTTTGGACGGAACTGGGGTACCGTTATATTTGGAAACGCATTCGGTGGACTTTTATTCCAAACGGTGTTTGGTAAAATCTACGATGCAAATATTGGTTACATTGGTCGAAAATATTGTTACGGACTTAAATGTTTTGAATGGAGTTTTGCAATGGCTGCGGTGCTAAGTTTTTGTGCAACTTTGTTCAATGCCGCAGTGCTGGAATCAGAAATAGCGCGATTAAGAAGAGGTAAATACAAGAAATTCAGAAATGTTGTCGGGGATTCAAAAAGCATTAACAACGACTGAAATCATAACGTGTGTGACATTTACGGTCAATCGCAACTGTCACGAATTGCAAGCGATTTCCAGGACACAACTCGACGTCCTTGAGGTGCAGGAACTTGAACCGTCACCATGTAGTACTCCATATACTTACAAGTACATTAACAGATATCCTTAAAACAGGGTGTGGCTGCATGTTTGAGTTTGATCATTTCAAAATTTCTATAAAAAAGTTATACTTTTGTCATTACAATTTTGTTTGTATTATATATTATAGAGCTTGATAATTTGTCCTTTTTTCTAATATTTTCAAACCACGTTCTGTTCTCCTTTTTTTCCCATTGATGAAAATTATTTTCTCCATAAAATTAATGCTAGTATATATCATAATTATGAAACAAACTCAACAGCACTAACTTGGAAGGTTGTACATGTATCATTAAAGTAGATGCAATGTGTCGAGAGAATAGCAGATAGGCACAATACAAATTACAAACCATAACTTTATTGCAAAACCTAAATGTGTTTGACACAATACAAAATTTATATCTGGTTTTCAGAAAGCTGTAAATGTACAAACAAACCTCAACTACCTTTGGAATAATTATGATCATGATGAACAGAATGTAAGAGCATTGTCCTGTGGCAAGTAGCTTATGTCATGAGCTCTTGCCTGTGGGTATTGACGTAATTAAAGTTAAATTATAATGTATAATGTGGATACTCTTTAATGCTTTCTAAAATGAACAAACTCTGCAAATATAACAGCGAAAGAACCCAAACTTAGCCAAAGTGACTGGATTGTTTTGTTTTGTTTTTTATCTTAGAATTGATCAGTGCTGCCAAACTTATTCTTCCAACTAATTACAATTACCAGTTGCCGTGGTGAACCCTGAACAGAACTAACAATAAGCCAAAGCTGCTGATTCAAATTGTGTACCAATCTCACATGCTTTATAACCCAATCACTACATACAGATTGCTAAGTAGATTTTTCTATGTTTACAAAATGATTGGGCAATCATCATAATTTTGCAAAGAAGTTAACAGTCTATCACAATGCATTTCTAACAGCAGTAGATGAGCTCGTTTGTTATACTGGCCAAACTTATGCTTCCTCCGCTGTAGTTCTGAATACATTAACACACTGGTAAATCTAAAAGTACTGGAGCTGGTTGCAACGCACTGGTGCCGTCTTAATTACGCACTGGAGTAAGATTAAAATGGCGGAAAAAGGTAAATAAATCTTATGCCTCTTTTCATTACCATTCCCTTATAAACTTGTGTGTATTTTATTTGTTATGTCACCTAGCGCAGAGAAGGACGGAATCATTGCAGTTTATGATTTTATCACGCAATGTGCGATTTATTTCATGGGTTAGAAGCCAAATCCGATACAGTTCTACCAGTATAACCGGTGGCATGTGTTTTCGTGCCAAAATTGAGAGGAAAATGCATGTTTGAGCATAGTTTTTGTTATATTGTTATATGTTTATGAATAAACATTCAAGAAACACGATTTCCGATCGCCAATTTTTTTCTTGGTATCGAAGCAAATGTTTTATTGAGGATTTTCTATTACAACGCACTGGGAGCATTTTTGAATCATTAGTACAACGCACTGGTGATTGCACAAACTTGCTTCAGGGTTGCTGATTTCACATAGGCAAAGCATCTAACTCGCCCAATCATTAAGCAATCTTATATGAACACCAACGTGACAAATGTACCTTTGGACATTCTGACGTTTCTAGTAGAAAACTGCCAAAAAGCAGGACAATCATGTAATGTATGTTTTAGAAACAGAAATAAACTGTATTTGTAATAATCGAACACCGGGCTATCGAAAAAATGAGTTTTAAAACATATTTACATTCAATATTTGGAGTTATCTGCCCTTGTTTTAGCCCAAAATATACTTACTTTTCCTATATATATATATATTGTCAAACTGTAACCATAGCAACCAGAATGTCACACTAATAGACAAAATAATTCCGACAGATTGCTTGTAATGATTAAAGGTTTCCATCCACAGTGCAGATTATATTTTCCTTTTGGTCCTTTGAGATCAGCGAGGGTAAATTGGATTGTAGCACTATTCGTATCGTAAAGAATCTGTATAAATAAAAGTAAAACGATCAGAGCATCAGCAGACAAACCGAAATCCCCAAAATAAAAGAGCTAGTTGTAACTTGTAAGAATTAAAACAAGGCACAGTCTTCGCCATATCCAGCTAAACAAACTCATTGAAAACATAGATGGACCCATTTTTAAAAAAAATAGGTCATAATTGCATTTGTACGTACTCGTACCTTTCTTTTCTGATTGATCGGGTGCACGGATTGGTGAGATAATAAGCGGGATATAGGTCTGACAACATGGAAAGTAATGCAAGAAAATGCCTCATAAAATTATGTCCGTGAACCTTACACCCCATGTTATATGTACCAAAACGGGTGGTACATGGGTAGAAGTTGTTGTTGTTTTCTTTCTTATTTTTGCTCGACACATAAGAGTGGCTGTACTCTAAGAATCGACTCAACATATAACCACCATCTATGTTTTCTAAGGAAAATAGAACAAAAATCAAATTTTCGTCTAACAACTATCATTTTTACAGTTTTATAAATCTTTGCATATCGGCCACAACGCGAGAAAATGTACCTTCGGGCAATATTTTGGGCATTAGAAAAAATAATTTTACTTTGAATGTATATTTTTTCTCGAGTCTAATACCCTTTATTTGACAAGATTAATCAAGTTAGTTTTTTAGTTATGACACATTTAGTAAATGACCCATGCGTAATGCATTTCTGCATGTTTGACATGCCTACAAAACTCAAGACATTCGCTTAAAATTAATCAATTACTATCCGGAAACATTTGGTAAGTTTGAATAATAATAATAATAATAATAATAATAATAATAATAATAATAATAATAATAATAATTATAATAATAATAATAATAATAAAAAGTGAGATTCTTTAAGAGCAGTGAGTATGTTAATGAGAAAAGGGATGGGCCCTACCACGGTTTCGGCTACTTAAGCCTCTTCAGTGACCCATTGAATTTGGCAAAATTGAGCCAAAGACAAATACTGTAATTTTGCAATTTTCAACAGGAAAGTCGATACAAACGATGGTATTATCCAAACAGACCAAATGTTTAAAACGTTGGTTAGAAAATTAATCTAAACTGATAATGAATTTTTGATTCATGAATCCTCAGAATACCCTCGCTGATCTCATAGGACCAAAAGGAAACTATAATCTGCACTATGGATGGAAAGGTACAAGTACGCAATGATCAGGAAATGGCGCAGTCAGAAAGAAATTCCCACTCAATAAACCGAGGATTGGGAAAAAGCTAAAATGACACTAAGGTACTTGTACCAAGAAAACATATCGTAAGCCTAGTGAGCAGCTATTCCCCAATAGGCGGCCACTCAGTTACCCGAACTGAACTTAAAATATGAAAACGTACATAAGGCTCAAACAGCACAAAGATTTCATCATTACAAGCAATATGTCGGAATTATTTTGTCTATTATTGTGACATCCTGGTTGCTATGGTTACTGTTTGGTGATGCATATAGGAAAATTAAGTATATTATATGCTAAAAAAAAGGGCAGATAACTTCAAATAAATATTGAAAATAAATGTTTTAAACCCCATTTATTCGATAGCCCAGTGTTCAATGATTACAAATACAGTTTTATTTCTAAAACATATATTACATGATTGTCCTGCTTTTTGGCAGTTTTCTACTAGAAAAGTCAGAATATCCGAAGGTACATTTTGTCACGTTGATGTTCATATAAGATTGCTTAATGATTGGGCGAGTTAGATGCTTTGCCTATGTGAAATCAGCAACCCTGAAGCAAGTTTGTGCAATCACCAGTGCGTTGTACTAATGATTCAAAAAATGCTCCCAGTGCCTTGTAATAGAAAATCCTCAATAAAACATTTGCTTCGATACCAAGAAAAAAATTGGCGATCGGAAATCGTATTTCTTGAATGTTTATTCATAAATATATGGCAATATTACAAAAACTATGCTCAAACATGCATTTTCCTCTCAATTTCGGCACGAAAACACATGCCACCGGTCATGCTGGTAGAACTGTATCGGATTTGGCATATAACCCATGAAATAAATCGCATATTGCGTGATAAAATCATAAACTGCAATGTTTCCGCCCTTCTCTGCGTTAGGTGACATGACAAATAAAATACACACAAGTTTATAAGGGAATGGTAATGAAAAGAGGTATAAGATTTATTTACCTTTTTCGCCATTTTAATCTTACTCCAGTGCGTAATTTAGACTGCACCAGTTCGTTGCAACCAGCTCCAGTACTTTTACATTTACCAGTGTGATTAATGTATGGAATTCTTCTCGAAACACATGATTTATATTAAAGAAATCATGACATGATTTTCTCCCGAAACAAGTGCTCTGCTTTATTGACCACTGTATGCAGATTTAGAGACAATTCAAGTGAATGCATGTGTGTCATTATACCGTGGCGATTTTCTAGGCAAGCCACGATTTTCTAGGCAATCTACAAGCTGCAACTTTTTTTCAAAAGTAAGCTTACTATTATTACATTTTGTTGCATTGTTATGTATTTTGATATGTGTAGTGATGTTAATGCTTTCTCTGTAATTATAAACGTTCTGTATTTATTTAATATGGCAACAGAAATACTCAGATGAATTCGACGAATGAGTGAATGATGAATAAACAATCCTTGATGTCATTGGCATCGTATTCTATAGGCTCAAATCTATCATACGATTGTCAAAATAATGTTGAAAACCAAATAAAAAATCACGACATCATCAATGAAACACAAATACGTTTCTAGTGATTCAGATTCAATGATGCAAGAATGTTTTTGGCGGTGTTCACACTCATGAGTGTCCTGGCTTCCCACGTGTTTGTACCTAGGTGGGGTAAAATGACGCAGTTATGCATCGTTTTCAGTGGGTGCGTTACCGGAAGTGGTTCCGGATCTGTGACGTCAAGACCTGCTCCACCAATCTCATTAGATTGCAGGGCCTCGTACAGGTCGTCATGATTAATAATGGCACCACGAGCCGTGTTGATCAGAACGGCGTGATTCTTCATTTTCTTGAAAGTGTCCAGATCAAACAAACCCGCCGTCTGAGGGGTAACAGCACAGCAAATGCATAAAATATCAGATTCTTTCAAAAGTTCTTCAAACGGGACATAATTTGCGATTCCATCTGCATAGCTAGCTTGAAATACATCATTGTAAATTATCCGACTGAGTCCGAATGGTTTCATTCTTCTGGCGATACCAAAGCCAACACGACCAAGACCGAGTATTCCGAGTGTTTTACCCATGACCGTGTGACCAAGTAACCACATCGGTTTCCAGGAGTTCACCACACCTTCTTTGACTGCCTCTAATCCTGAAACACAGATATCGGAGGTAGTTTATGTCAAATCTCTGAAAACATTTATAAACTTTAATGGTTTGTTTGAATTGATGCTTAACGTCACAGTCAAAAGCTATGGTCATGTCGAGACGTTGTCCCCATTTTATGGGGCTTTAGTGTCTTTTACCCAAAATGAAGGATGTCATGACATCCAAAAAGTGCTTCAAATTATAACCACCCAAGTAAGCCAATAAGGCTTATTCATATGGATGGTTTGACTTGGAACCACTTTTTCTGGGCAAGCTCAGACCTGAGCGGTTAACGAGTAATCTTGTGGTCAGTCAGTAGCGTAGAAGCATTACCTGGAGGCAGAATAGGCATTCCATCTATTTTTATAGGTCCCAGCGGGTGGGGCCCATATTCCCACCCGACCACCCTTGTATTTTAAAGGGATATTTTGATTTGCTATAATCGATATTAATCTGGGGAGAATAGTTTCGGCTACTAATACGACAGAAAGGTTTTCATTCTCGAAATATCATTAGGCTTGAAAAGTAGCTTGAGTAACTTCACACATGTACCACGTACTTCATATTATTACCTTCTGCTATTCGCCGTACAGTGATCAGAATCAAGGCGATTGTCAGTTCTGCGGCGCTGTCAGACGCTACGTCAGGTGTACGGGCGACGTAAATGTTACGTTCTTCACATTTTCTCTGGTCAATGTGATCTGTCCCCACTGACATGGTACCGATTACTCTCAAACCGTCACCTGAATTTACAATAAACAAAATTATAGTCCGAGTCTTATCTAAGACGTGTCAAAGATTGGATGAGTCAACTAGGAAGCACGTGAAGAATTACAATTGGCATGTATTGACCTTGCCGTAAAATGGGTCAAGGTCATCACATGTTCATAATTTATGTATATATTGTAGTACTCTTGTCTACAATGCTACATGCAAAGTTTTGTTGAAATTGGTCCACTGGTTCCGGAGAAGATGCTTCAAGGGTTTTTACCATATATGGGCATGGCAGCCATCTTGGTCATGTGACCTGGATTATTTTATGTATACATTGGTTCCCCTAGCTATAGATGCTTCATATCAATTTGGCTTTGATTGGCCAAGCGGTTTCAGAGAAAAAGATCTTTGAATATTATGGTGATATACATGATATTGCTCCGGGCTGGGGTTAGACCAGCCCCTGGGGTCCAATTTTTTTCAGAATCATAAATCTTCAGTCTTCAAGTTTTTCTCTTCAACTGAGATTTTGACAATTTTCCCCATTCAAATGCATGGGCCACCTATGTTGACCTTGCCATAAAATAGGCCGCGGTCATCCCAGGGTCATGATTTACATAAACTTTGTAGAGCTCTCCCTGATGCTTCATGTCAAGTTTCAAAATCATAGGCCTTCTAGTTCTGCAGAAGATAAAATTTAAAAAGGTTTTTGCTATTTATAGCCATGGCGGCCATCTTGGTCATGTGGCCTGGCCTATTTATATAAACTTTCCTTTCCCATACCTAAGGATGCTCCACATGAAGTTTGGCTTTGATTGTCCGAGCGGTTTCAGAGGAGAAGATCTTTGATTTGTGGACGACGACGGACGGACGCCGGAGCATGGCCATCCTATAAGCTCACACTGTGAGCCTTCGGCTCAGGTGAGCTAAAAAACAAACAAACTGTAAACATTCATGTAAATATCAGAAAGTACATTTTGATTTTTGTTAATGTTAGCCCTTGAATGCACTAACAACATTTGCAATGAAAAAGGTCAGGGATACGGAATTTCAGTGAAATGAGCCACCTCGTGGAAAAACCAACAATGTGGTTTCCGACCAGGTCCGACATAAACCGACCTGTGCAGTCACAGAAGAGCTAGAATCTTGAAATTTCGGATTTAAGTAGAAGAGGAACTGTACTATCCGAATAGCGAAAACAAAGGCGCTGAACAGCTTCGCAGTTACTGCGAAGCTGATCTGCGCCTTTGTTTTCGCATATCATATGCAGATTGTTTGTTTTCCCATGTAGCGGCTCAAATAATGATTCGAGGCTATAGGCATCTATGTCAACTTGATAGTCTATTATAAATGGTCGTTGACCACAGGGCCACTGACCAGTCACACCTACAATGGGTATAAACGAGTCTTATATGCACCAGTCATTTGTATCTCCGGCACCCCTAGGACCGGGGATAGCGGGGACACAGCGGGGCTAAATTGCCAGGATTTAAACTCTGAAATTGAAAAGTTAAAACCCCCACTATTCCCCGGCATTAGGAGGGCCGTGGATACAAATAACCGGCGCAAAACGGGACAATCACGGGGAGACAATAAACACTGCGGTCACTATACCTAATATACGATGTACAGCATTTCTCCAGAATTCTATTCTGACATACATGTATGAGAGATGCTTTGCATTTTTCCCCCACAAAGAAAAGCCATATCAAAAGTGAAAGTAGTGGGAAACCCCAAAACCTGTGTGTTCATGTTGTTCTCTTATACATCATCTTATAATCATGTTAGAATTTATTAATACATGCATGACTGAACATACCTGCTGCATCTAATACTGCCTCGTCAATTTTGTCATTTATTGTACAGAATATCCCGCTAGCCCCTCTCACTTTATTCAGCAGCGTGTCCCGGGGTATGACCTCATCATCATCCCAGACTCGAACCTCGCACCTCGCCTTCAGCAAATTTACCCCTTCCTCAGGAACTTTCCGGGTCACAAAAACAAACGGCTTTGCAAAAAGCTTCGCCATTTCTCAATGTTCAACTACACGGAACAAAAATGGTGTCACTCAGATTATTGGCAGTAATTTTTCCATCCAACTGTGCGTATCTTTTTATGTTTATCTCTTTTTCATATGTTAAGCATGAATACCACATATGCTGAAAAAATTGATTCAGCTGATGCCCTTGACATATGCAGATTGATTTTATAAGGTGGCAAATGGGGGACGACTCGCTATGATAAAAAAGAGCAAGTAATTGCAGTTCCCTCCCCTATCATATTGCAACACTCGCAAACATTATTCGGTCAGGATGGTGAAGGATCCATAGCTTATTAGTTATCATTTATAAATATTTGAAGTCAGCTCGCTGGTAATCCAAACTAGCACCTCCAAACTCTAGCCCCAAAAAACATGGCAAGAAATAGTAAAAACGATAAAGTACTGACAAAAAAAAAAAAAAAAAAAAGAAAAATGAGTGGCTTTTTCCCAACAAGGTTTGCCATTCAGCAAAACATGATCGAAACACTACTGAGACTCCAAGACGAGAAACAAAGAAAACCACAACAAAGGTTCTGCACTGATAGTAAACAATGGCGAACTTCAGGCAAAACATTAAAAACGACAATTAATGCAAGAGAATCATAAAAATAATAATAATAATAGAAGTACCGCCTAGATCATAAAACAAACACATATGAACCACGACGCGAGAAAACCGATCTTCGGAGTTTCCAACTAGGTCTGGCACTAAGCAGTCTGTACACTCACAAAAGCAGGCTAGCAATTTCAGATTTAAGACAAAGGAGCTGATCAGCTGTGCAGTTACTGATCTGATCTGATCTGCGCCTCTGCTTTTCGCATATGCATGCATTTTGTTGGTTTTCTGATGCAGCGGCTCATATTGAAAGCAGAAACACTACCGAAGCAGACACCAAAGAGAACAACGACAAAAGTACAGCCTTCATCTTAACACAAAGTTAATTTCAGGAAACTTTCTTTCAAACTCGGAGCTCGGAGCGGAGCTACTTGTTCTAGTAAACCAATGAGGAAGTTATACAACATTTACTCGCAAGCTTACAAAGTACTATAACCCCCGCCCGTTGGGGCCTGAAGAAATAGATTGGCTGCTTGTGCCTCCAAGCAAAGCTTATACTCGGCTGACTGACCATCTGATTACTGGTAAAACATTCTTGATTCTGCCCAGGAAAATCGGTTCTAGTCAAACCGTCCATACTCCATATAAGGCTTTGTGGCTTACTTGGATTGTTATGTTGATTATCATGACATCCTCATTTTCGGTAAAAGTCCAATAAAATTGAGACAAAGTCCCGACATGATCTTAGCTGTTGACTGGGACGTAAAGCATCAATTCAAACAAAGTACTAGTTGACCCTACAGTACCGACGTGGTTACATTTTACGTATCACAAACCCCAGAAGACAAAAGGTCTTTATAGAACGCCCACCTGATAAATTACCTTTAGCTAAGGTCATGTTCATAAAGGTAAAAGTAACCTTGACCTTGAGTCCCCGATGCTTCATACCAGCTTTCATTGAAATCAGTCCACCGGTTCCAGAGAAAAAGGTTTTTACCGTCCATATATTGGCATGCATGCCACCTTGGCCATGTGACTAAGGCCATTTATACAAACTTTGATTATCATTTCCTACGGATACTCTACATGAAGGTTAGCTTTGATTGGTCCAGTGGTTTCAGAGAAAAATAAGGTTTTGGTTTTAATTGTAAATGGCCATTGGCCAAGGTCAAGAGATGATCTTGGCAATGAATACTCAAATAACTTCATTAACTCAATAAGACAGTAGTAAAGATCTACCTTCTTTCCGGTCACAAGCTACAAAACTTTCTGACCCTTGAAAATCCAATGTTTCCTTTTTTCCATTGAAAAGCCTATGTGATCATAGTTGACCTTGCCGTAAAATAGACGAAGGTCAACCGAAGGTCACGATTTATATAAACTATGATGGGCCAGAGTCCCTGATGCTACATACCATGTTTCATTGAAAATTTTGAAATGAGTCCATCGGTTCAAGAGAAAAAAATGTTTTAAGGTTTTAACCATATGTGGATACGGCGGTCAACTTGGTCATGTGACCTAGACCAGTTATACCACCCATCCTAAGGGTACTATAAATAACATTTGGCTTTGATTGGTCAAGTGGTTTCAGAGAAAATTAAGTTCGAACTTTAGTATTTAAATGACCTTTGACCAAGATGAAGAAATGATCTTGACCTTGAATACTCATATAACTTCATTAACTCAGCTACATTTTATGTTGTCTCAATCTACCAACTTTAAGGTCGCAGGCTATAAAACTTCCTGAAAAATCCAAAGTTTTCACTTTATTCCACTGCACCCCCGTGGCCGAGCGAATAAGAGCACTGTTTCTTAATCACTTGATCAGCTCACCGCTGTGTCTGATGTGGGTTCGAGCCCCGCACTGGCCACATATGAGACAAACGAAGTTCTGCTTACGGGTGTGCCAGGTGGTTTTTCTCGAGGTTCTCCCGTTTTCGCCCACCTACTGATTGGTCCGTCTCATATGAGCTGAAATAATCTTGAAAGGGATGTAAAACAGGATTTAAAAAATCCATTGAAAAACCTGTGACCAAATTAGACCATGTCATAAAATAGTTCAAGGTCAACCTAAGGTCATGATTTATACAAACTATGATGGGCCAGAATCCCCGATGCTACATACCAAATTTCAGTCTACTGGTTCCACAGAAGATTTTAAGGCTTTCACCATATATGGGCATTGCGGTTATCTTGGTTATGTGACCTTGACAATGTAAGCAAACTTTAAGGGGGGGGGGGGCATTGGGGCGTAGGAGAAATAGATGGGCTGCTTGTGCCTCCAGGCAAAGCTTCTAATCTACTGACCGACCATCTGATTACTGATTAACCGCTCACTGTCTGAGCCTGCCCAGGAAAAGTGGTTTAGTCAAACCATCCATACATAGCTTAGTTGGGTGGTTATATTTATGAAGCGCATTTTGAGTGTCAGTTGGGTGGTTATATTTATGAAGCGCATTTGAGTGTCATGACATCCTAATGTTGGGTAAAAGTCCCATAAAATGGAGGCAACGTCCCGACATGACCATTGCTGTTGACTGGGACGTAAAGCATCAAT
This sequence comes from Rugalucina vietnamica, assembly GCA_964017185.1. Taxonomy (NCBI): domain Eukaryota; kingdom Metazoa; phylum Mollusca; class Bivalvia; order Lucinida; family Lucinidae; genus Rugalucina; species Rugalucina vietnamica. Next base: position 41,159,695 of record OZ024882.1, on the reverse strand, counting down.
TCAAACAAACAAAAAACTTTAGGGGCATGGCAGCCATCTTGGTCATGTGACCTCAACCATTTATGCAAACTTAAGTTTCTCCTTACTAAGGATTTTGGCTTTGATTGGCCAAGTGGTTTCAGATGGGATGTTTGAACATTGTGGAGGGGGACAACGACTGAGCATGGGTATACCGGGTATACTATAAGCCGCGCCGTGAGAAAACCGCATTTTTTTACAATGCGAAAACAAAGGCGCAGATCAGCTGTGCAGTTACTGCACAGCTGAACATGAGCGCCTTTGTTTTCGCTATACGGATAGTTCTATCCCTCTTCTTAAATGCAAAATTTCAAGTTTCTAGCCATTTTCTGTGACTGTACTCGGCGGTTTGTGTCTGACCTGGTCGGAAACCTAACCCCGAAGACCGGTTTTCTCGCGTCGCGGCTTCTAAACGCTCACCTATGAGCCGAATTTGAGCTAAAATTGTACCAAGTGGAATTTATATTTGTGTGACAATGTGTGTTTGATTAGGTTTAGTGAGATACCATGGTATCACATATACTGGAAATTTGGCGACTCTAAATGCTTTTGGGTGGTTTAACGTCCCAATCAACTCGGCCATGTCGGGACGAAGCAACCGCTACCTGGGTATTGACCAAAACAATGGTAAGATTGTTTAATGTTGTGGTTTTATGGCCCAGTCAACAATTTTCTGGCACTGTCAGTCGGGACAGAGCAACCGCTTCTTGGATATTAAGCTGTACTACTAGGTTGGAACTATAGCTGGGCTAATACGAAATAAAATTTAAAACTTATTTTTTATTTTATTATTTTTTTTTAGAATTTTATTAAAGATCTGCGCCCTGTATAAAGGATTATTTAAGTGTGACTCGCTCAAAGATATTTGTTTGGGTCTCTTCTCTTTTGCATTAATAATTATTCTATTCTATTCTATTCTATTCTATTCTATTCTATTCTATTCTATTCTATTCTATTCTATTCTATTCTATTCCATTCTATTCTATTCTATAATGAAAGGATATTACGTGGATGAGGTAATCAAAGTAAAGTACAAGTCATAAAAGAAATAATCTATTTTCAGCATTTACAAGATTTAAAACACTTTCATGATAACTGAAACTTACACCTTCGTGAGCAATGAAATAAACTGTATGAAACCATGATTATCCTCTAAACATATATTTCATTTCTTCGTGTACTTAAGAGCTGACAAAAGTAACAAATGACACTAAAACAGAGAAAACAATTTACTGCGCACCTGTATACAGCTCTTTTATAATTTGCGTCTCACACAATTTATTTTGAGGGCCAGAAACTAATTACGCCTAATAACAACTACGCAATAGCATGTTTGCCAATTTATGTACTTTTCCCAAATGCAAAAATGCATATGAGCCGTCGCATGAGAGAGCCAACAATTAGCTTAAGCGAAAGCAAAGGCGCAGATCAGCTGTGCAGTAACTGCACAGCTGATCAGCGCCTTTGTTTTCGCTGCTCGGAAAGTACAATTCCTCTTCTTCTTAAATCCGAAATTTCAAGCTTCTAACCTTCTTCTGTCACTGTACAACCCGGTTTGTGTCGGACCTGGTCGGAACCCAAAGTGTTTGTTTCCTCATATGCACAGACTCATACATCTTCCTTGTCTTTGTTTTAACAAGTCGAGAAGCAGGTTAGACGCAAACCAGCCAACTCATATTCAGAGACAACTAGAATGAGCCAAGTGTCCTTAAACATTGGGTATCGACCAACGAATGCACTGGTAACTTGAGGTTGTGTGGATACGGTACCACTTTATTTGCGCATGACATATAGCTTAATTACGCAAAAATTGGGTCTCTGTATGTACAGTGTAAATAAGAGCTTTGTAAACAAACTTGGAAACGTGGATACATTTCATGCGACGATCACGTTTGACGTGGAAAATGATACATGTATGACAAAATAAAAAAAACAGATCATAATAACATCATGATTACTTTACAAATTTAGTTAAAGTAAGTAGGACAACGATGGGTATCACTACCAGTCATGGCAAGATCAGAGAGGTTTTTCATTACGAAAACACGCCCATACAATATACAGAGATTTTTTAAGTTGTAAAAAAATGAAAATTTTCAGTAGAAAAAAAAATTGATATTTTTCTTATTTTTGCTCAAAACATAGATTGTGGGTACACGTTAGAACCGCCTCGCCGAGGCGGTTCTAACGAGAACCCACAATCTATGTTTTGGAACAAAAATAAGAAAAATAGGTATACCCCTGCATACCTCACTTTTACTATATAAAAATGGGGTTTACGGGGGTATTCATTGCACGGGCATGTTTTCCTGATGTTTGGTGGCCTTGTTCTAATAAACTGCAGAGTACAACATGCATGAAAAGCATGTTTTAGTGAAAATAAGTAGATGTAGTATTATGACGTTCTACAGGGTATAAAAGCAGTTTAACTAACTACTGGTAGCTCAACATTGCATTTTATATGCACTCGTCCCATGTTTTCTGGTTAAAAAGTAATAATGAGACAGGTATCAAATTCATAATGATTTTAGAACACGAAACATACTTGTTTTGTCCTAAATCAAAAGCGATCAGCCCATCTAAAAAATGTCCTTTTCAGCTTTAATGTCAACATAGAGGTTGCGTGCAACTGACTTTCTGAGAGACTAGCATTTTGCACAATCTAAAATAAAATAATGGCACATGAGAAAAGGTATCTGTATAAAAATAGATCATTATCAAAATTGTCGATTTAAAATGCATTGCTTATTTTTTCATTCAGAATTGATGTCTAACTTTTAAAAATCATAGTCTTTACATAATTATATAGTAAAACCCGTTTGTCTATACATATATATACATATTAAAAGCAAAAACAAAACACAAAATGTTTTAAACATGTTAAACCAATGAATGTGTGAAAAAACACAGTTTAGTATACATGCTCATGTATGTGAATAGTTAAGAATCATCACGAAAACATGTCCGTGTAATATATACCCCCTTGAACCCCACTTTATATAGAAAAACTGGGGTATGCAGGGGTATACCTATTTTTCTTATTTTTGCTCCAAAACATAGACTGTGGGTACTCGTTAGAACAGCCTCACAGAGGCGGTTCTAACGTGTACTCACAATCTATATCAAAATTTTTAGCTAAAAATTTTCAATTTATAAAGCTCAAAAAATATATGTTTATTGCATGGGCAAGTTTTCGTAATGACAAGTGCGAATGTTAGTCCTACAATATTAAATTGCTTTAGGCATCCACGTATTGCAGAATCTTCTTTGCGATATCGTCCGAAATTTTAGCTCGTCCATCCCACTTATAACACTCCCGAAATGGCAGAAAGTGACAGTTCTGGAGGCTCTGTAGCGGATGTCTGTTGGGTATGACGTCATATTCCCGGACATCAAGCCCCGCCCCCGAGATTTCACCCCGCCGCAGAGCCGCGTACAAGTCACTGTAGTCTATCGCAGGTCCCTTTGTTGCATCGATTAAAATTGCATTGCTCTTCATCTTTTTGAAGGTTTCAGCCCTAAAAATCCTTGACGAATCATATTTCTTCTTATTGTCAGTCGAGCACATGCAAATGACGTCACTAGATCTGGTAAGTTCATCGAGGGACACGTGCCTAGCTCCGTCCACTTCCGTTTCCGTTATAGGACCGGTGTTATGGTACAAAATGTCTGAGACACCGATTTCCTTCAACATCTTCGCGACTTTCATTCCAAGCGGACCCATACCCAGAATGCCAACAGATCTGTTACTCATCTCAACGCAGTAACTTTGTATGTTCTTGATGGACATAATGTTCGTTTGTTGGAGAAGAACGTTGATGTTTACATTCTGGCCTGAAACATATAAACACGGTTGTGTAAACCAAACTGTCATTCAAAGCAAGTGCTTATAGATGCAGGGAACCGCGCCGTACAAGCAAAGAAGCAAAAATAACTCAATAACGTTGCTACATTTAAGTTGAAAAGCGTGAGAAACATTTGCAACGAAAATGCAAGACACACAATGTTTTCGATTTCTCATTTGTCATGATATTCATTAACAAATGTTATAATTTCTTTGTTGTACCTCAGCAATCGCTGCATGCTTACACCAAAATGTACTTGGAGAGCTGTGAAAGATTGTTGGCACCGATTTCAACCCCAAACCATACAGGTGTAATGCAAATTCGGTTCGAACCGGTTTTTATCTGCATTTTGTGCTTTTGTAAGCGTTATTAAACGTGTAGCCTTGACTTGATTTTAGACTGATAAACAAACTAGTCATTCGGCAGACAGATTTGACATTTTTATGCACCGAATTAGTAAACCTGTTATAGATTATGACTTTTTAATGACAAACGACTTTCGAATGAAGGTGTGTCTAAACAAACAACAAATGAAGTTAATGAACAACATTTTCTTTTACTTTTTACCCACCCTTCGTTTACTTTTGAGCCTGTGCATGAGAAAACCAACAATTGGGGTTTCCGACTAGGTCCGACACAAACCAGCCTGTACAGACACAGATGCAAGCTAGAAGCTTGAAATTTTGGATTTAAGTACAAGAGGGATTGTACTATCCATGTAGCGAAAACAAAGGCACAGATCAGCTTCGCGGTTACCGCGAAGCTGATCTGCGCCTTTGTTTTTGCCTAAGCATTTTGTTGGTTTTCTTATGCAGCGGCTCATTTCTGATCGTCAATATGACTAATTTTGATCTTACCATATATATAAGTTAAAGTATGACTTGCAAATTACAAAAATAAATCCTATCCACAATGAACATAATAGGCCTATAAACCATGAAAAAGTATTTGACAAACCCATAAGGAAGTTATCGCATTTTAAGCTCAAACTGTGACTTGAAGCCTTAAGTTAGAAACACAGAACAAAACAAACGACTTATGGTCTCCACAAGAAAAACAAAACAAAACAAACAAAAATCTTTGGGCACCTTTGAAATTACTTACATTCTTGCCCGTATCTTCAAGATGATGGCCAGTGACTTGTTCCTTTGCCTTTTACCCTTTGAATCATAGCTTCATAGACCAAGGTGGTTACCTTTTACCAACATCTTGATTCTTGTGTTAGTGTAGTTCATCAAACGTTAGTTTGCACCACAGCATAGATAGGGTTACCTTTTTACCAGTTCTTTCTTCAGCCTACTGTAAGGGGAGATAACCAACTGAATGTCATCCGTTCAATTCAAACTCTGAGGTTGGCAAACTTGTGGGCAGATAACTGCCCAATACTTACCATGCAGCCATCTTAGTGTGCAGAGGATCAACAGACCAATGGTCAGGTCCGCGACAACCTGAACCGGCACCTGGTTGAGCTTGATCACCCGGATGTTCCGGTCACTGCAAGCGTCTGTGTCAATGTGATCAGTATCTTCCGACATTGTTGCAACAACTTTGAGGGTTGGTCCTGAAAATATATGAGGGTTATAAAACTTCTTTAATTGCCATCAGAATACGAGTTCCTGAAACAAAATCAGCAATGATAAAAGTAAGAGGGACACTTTCGCGTTTTGAAAACACTCCAAATACATGTGTGTATTTGAAGTTCACGCCATGTCATCATATCTGTTGAATAATCACCAAAACAAACGATGTATGATATGTATTTCATCATCTTAATGTGTACTAGTGTATTTTGTGGGTTTCCATGCAATAAAGAGTCATCGATGTGCAGACTGGTATAAACGTGAATACTAGGTCCACCTGTGATTTTGGCGTTTCATCAGAGCTCAGTCGGATAAAGTTTGAGATAAAACAGAACAATAAGGTTTTAATCATTTTATAGAACAAAATGGTATAAATAAGTAAAAGATGATTATGCATTACAAATACCACCACAAAAGACCATGGGTGTAACGTTCTGACGCAATGGCACATAAGATTAAAGATTAAACCACTCCACAAAAGAACGAATGAGACCTTACATAAAAATAAACTTATTTTGACTTCCTTCCTGGCGATCGGTTTAGCTTGCTTTGGACAGCGAAATGCCAGATGATCGGAATGCATTGGAGGATCGGAATGCATTAAGTTATCCTGCACTCGATGCTTAATAAACAAACCTGCACAAGAGCAAAGTGAGATACTACGAAATACCGAAATCGGTGACGACGTGATGCAGAAGTGCGACACTATCTTATTACCATGATTACCTTCGGTCAATATCATTCATTTAAAATTCTGACCAGGTTTCAAGTATAGAATATTACTTGGACCTTTTCTTCTGAAGGCTAGTCTGTACTCGTTCACGATCTGAATGATTTTCCCACGAAGCCTTCGACTAGCAATAGCGTGCTGCTATTAGAACTACTTCGTCCTTCTTTTAGATAAGTCAGTACTTGTCAAGTAGGGACCTTGGCAATGAAAGAGACCTTGATTGTGAAGGCCTTCATCATATCAACAAATCCAGGCACGTATTCGCTCTAGATATTGAACAGCTAGGAGATCGATAGCACTGTTGAGAATCGTACAGATTTTTACATCGGAAGCCGCTAGTACTGTACGCACAAAACACGTTAGCTGCTTTACACAGGTGTTCTAAATAATGCAAAAATCGATACATCCGATCATGTAAACTTCGTGAAAGACATATGTATTGAAAGGTAAGACATTTGTCTCTTCAAATTTGTTTCCATTTAGATTCACAAGGTGGCCCCTTTTGTTCAAGACAACAATTTCGATGCTGCATCAGTGATTTTTTACGTTTTCGCTGACGATGAGCGTCATGTTTTCGCATTTTATCATCTCCACGTTAGTTTCACGCATTTGTAAAAATATCTTACCTAAAGAAGGATTATTCACCAATGTAGATCAGTATCCGTTTAATGTTGTTATAGTGTTTTTGTGAAAATAAGTTCGGTTTTGTTATGGGACCATAGAATTTGCGACTGTACGCTTCGCTTCCAGCCTTGTTATTTTGTCTGTACGATTCGCCGTGATTATCACCGTATGCATAATTCGATCTGATTTTGTCAGAAAATGTACTAACGAGATGCTGGAGCAATGATTTGTGTAATTTTGATTCTCTACTTCATCTCACCCATATGCATAAACATTTAAAAGTGTTATTTGGTTGTGTTTGATGTGTTGGGCGACAGAATCTATAATTGCCTACAACTTAAAGTTTTGCACCAGTCATTTGTACCCACGCACCACTCTCTCATATTTTTATCAGAATAATACGCAGCTGTTGGTCTTCATTGTTGTCAGCCTCCAAGGGGGCGAGGGTTTTAGCATGGACTTTACAACAAATTTGACCCAGCAGTGCCTGGTTTTTAGCTCATTTTAAAAAAGCCCCGCAATTCATCGGCCCCAAAGGCCCATGTACATGTATACTAATGACTGATGCATTATCTATACAGCCATCGTTCTCGTTCATTACACTACTGCCACACTATTGTGCATCGACTCTACGGCGTATCAAGATACTTAACGTTCGTCACACGTAGTACATACGCGAGCATAAATGTACGTAGCTCATACTCCTCGAACGCCGAGGTGCTAAGTTTTTTTTTGTGTGTGCACTTCAAAATACGTAGCACGTGTGTGGCAGCTACGATACGACGTGCATAAGTCGAACATATGTCATTCGTCAGTTTCACAGCCAACGCAACTCATTAAATTTTGAAATAACTTTTTGTGGTTTCAGTCGATTCATACGAATTACAGAATTATATTTAGACAAACCACTTTCAAGGACGACATGTAAAAATCAGCCATCAGACTATTTTCGATCGAATACAATAACGTAAAAACTTGCGAAGAGGTCATTTTGAAAAAGTTTGATGAATTGCTTGCTAAACTGTGCAAACCACCATAGTCTAAAGCGGAGAAACACATTGAAAACGACTTTCCCATGGCTGCAATACACTTTATTCAATAGGGCTAGGTTGCCAACACAAAATAAAGCATATGGTTGACATCTGCAGTGACGTCGACAGTGTAACCAAGTGGCGTTGAACGCCTAAAAACAAGCATTTTTCGGGTACTGAAAATCTTTTTTTTTTTTTAATTCAGTTTTACGTCCCTTTCAAGATTATTTCAGCTCATATGAGACGGGCCAATCAGTAGGTGGGCGAAAACGGAGAATCCCGAGAAAAAACACCTGACACACCCGCAAGCAGAACTTGGCTTGTCTCACATGTGGCCAGAGCGGGGCTCGAACCCATACCAGACACAGCGGTGAGATGATCGAGTGATTAGAAACAGCGCTCTAAACCGCTCGGCCACGGTGGCCGCTTACTATCAATGCCAAGGATCTAGGTTTCAGCCCAAAGTTTGAGTGTTTCTGGCAGCTTCTGTGTTAGTCTTTTAGAATATATGTTGCATTGTCTGTAAAATTAAAGGTTTGGTAAATGCAACAACATGTTGGCAACCTCTGGGTGTTACATACCTGCAGCATAAATCTGTGTCAAAGGGGGAGGGGATCAGATTTTTTCAAAAATTATTTTGTCAGAAAACAACTTTTTTGCCATAATTTATCAAGAAAATACTACAGTATGCTTATTGCAACCTAAAACTTTAGGTAGAAACTATTTATGCACGAATAACAGGTACATCATTTTTATCAGATTTATAATTCTAAAGAACCCTGTCCATCACTTTTGCAAAAACCTGTACATTAAATATACTATTCCAAAAAATTAAGCAACTTTCACTTTGAAAAGTGACTCCACATGTTTTGTCTTCATTAGGGAAGTTCTTCTGAAAATGGCTTGCATGTATCAAATGAAGGTAAAACCAATAGTTGCGTGGTGCTGAAGTAACGTAAGGTTTTAAGTCCACCGAGGCATATCTTAAATAAAACATAAACCATCAAAAATTGAGAAACTATTTTGCACAGTATATTTATATGCATTATAAGTGTACACTTTATGTGTTTACCTGTTAAAATAGGACAGATAGTCTGTTCATTCAGGTAGAACATACATATACAGTATATTCCCATAGCCTTGATACATTGCAAATAATAGAGCTGAGCCCGTTTATTTTGATAGCCTCCCCCCCCCCCCCCCCCCCCCCAAAAAAAAAAAAAATAATAATAATAAATAAAATAAAAAATAAAAAAAATTGATATGTCATTTACAAAGATACAGTTGTGTTCAAAATATTTTGATTGGGCAAGGGGGGGGGGGGGGGGGGGGGGAGAGAGACATGGTCTTGTTTTCCTATATGTTTTATATTAAATTCAAAAATTTTGTCCAATTTTTAAAGAAGTCACATTTTGACTTACACACAACATTACATCTCTAAATACAACAGAAACTTATTTTCCGACTGCAATAAACTCCATTAAAGTGTCTGGAACTTGAGATTTTGAAATTTTCTTGGGCAATCTCACTGAAAAAATCTTCCCTGACTCCTCGGCCTGGCGTTGAGCCGTGGGTTTAAACACACTCAGCGGACGACCTTCCAAGATTTCAACTGACGTGTGAATTCGTGTCCGTGAGCGTGGGGTACGGAAAATGCATTTTTGTACCATTGGGCGTGTTTCCGCGCATGCGCACTGAAATCTCGGATTACCATTGGGGCGTGTTCCCGCGCATGCGCACTGGAATCTCATATTTGATCACACAAAGATTTTCGAGCCATTAAAATGATGATAGGGCACAAAAGTTTTCACATTATTGACCAATTTAAAAGATGAGAGGAAAATAAAATAAAGTTGCGTTGGCTGTGGAACTCAGTATATAAAATTAATATTTTCGTTTTTCCGAAGTCCGGGATCAGATATTCTCACGGTCCGGGGTCTTGTGCAGGGTTCTTTCAGGGCTACGCTCGATGTAGCCTCTGTCATTGTTCTCACGTCCAGGATGGGGAGCTTTGGAATGTTTTCTTCGGTGTTAATCTAGATTATCTAGATTTCTTCGGTGGCATCCTCGACCTCTACTGTATAATATGCGAATTGCATGAACAAAGTGAATACAACCGTTTGTTCTAATACATGTAGTTATTAAAAACATTTGGTACAGAACAGGTACGCCGCAGATAAGAATGGAACGAAGTACATATGCCGTAGATACGTCATGCGTACACTTCATACGCCATACATACAACACACGTACGTAGCACATACGCCTTGATACGCCATACATACAAAATAGAAATTCCATACAAATACAGATACGTCACAGACACGCCACGTGAACGTAGCAGTGACGTAACTCGTACGTGGTACATATGTCGCTTGAACAAAATACGCCTCAGATCTCGGCGTATCGAAATTCTCATAGATACGTGAGCGATACGCCGCCGGAACGTAAATGTGTGACAGAGCTATTACCGTAGTAAAACCGGGACACACCGGCATGCACCGTGACAACACCATGTTAGAACCGGGAACAAGACCTGGGTAACACCGGGATAACACCGTGACTGTGAGAACATGATCAATTTTGGTAAGAACAGTTCCCCGGTTTATAGCAGTATACCTGGCTTGTCTTCATCGGGGTAGAACCGGGACAGTGTGAACGGGGCTTTATTAGGAAAGTTAGCTGTGGATAAGAAAACAGATGGCCAGCATCTATTTTTTTCCAAAATAGAAATGGTCAACACTCGGGCCATTATGTTTCGACCATGTGAGCCAATTCTTTATAGCACTGTCACACATTCACGTATCAGCGGCGTATCGCTCACGTATCTAGGAAAATGTCGATACGCCGAGGTCTGAGCCGTATTTTGCTCGAGAGACGTATGTACCACGTACGTGTGACGTTCCTGCTACGTTCCCGTGGCGTATCCGTGACGTATCTGTATTCGTATGGAATTTCACTTTCGTATGAACGGCGTATCAATGCGTATGTGCTACGTACGTGTGACGTATGTATGGCGTATGAAGTGTACGCGTGACGTATCTACGGCGTATGTACTGCGTTCCATTCTTATCTGCGGCGTATCTGTTCTGTACCAATTGCTTTAATACCTATGAGAACAAACGGTTGTGTTCACTTTGCTCATGCAATTCGCACATTATAGTTATCAAATATGAGCCGCCGCATAGAAAAAACAAAAATAACAAAGGCGCCGATCAGCTTCGCATTAACTGCGGAGCTGATCAGTGCCTTTGTTTTTTTTCTACATGGATAGTACAATTCCTCTACTTTCTAAATCCAAATTTCCAGCCTCTTACCATCTTCTGAGACTGTACAGGCCGGTTTGTGTCAGACCTGGTCGGAACCCAAAGTGTTGGTTTTCTCATGCACAGGCTCATAAAAGAGGTCGAAGATGCCACCGGAGAAATCTAGATAATCTAGATTAACACCGAAAAAAAAAAAAAAAAAAAAAAAAAAACCGAGGTGGTGGTGGTGGTGTGGGAACATCTTCAAGCTCTCCATCCTGGTCGTAAGACCACATGAACAAAGACGGAGGCTACACCAAGCGTAGCCACGAAAGAACCCTGCACGACACCCCGAACCGTGAGAAACATTTGATCCATGACTTCGGAAAAACGAAAACATATAGAAGCATTAAGATTCTCTTAGAACGCCACAAAATATTCATAATACTCCTAATACGTCACACATACTCCACAGTAGCGAAACGAACGTAGCACATACGTAGCACATACGCCATTGATACGCGAGATACGCCACACGTACGTCGCTGATACGCCGTAGATACGAAAAGACATTCGAGGATACGCCACACATACGTCACACATACGTAGCAGATACGAAAGGTACGCTGTACATACGTCACGGTTACGTGGCATTTTAACCGCTACGTACGTGTGGCGTATCAGGAGTATGAGCTACGTATCTACGACGTACCTGCCACGTTGCTTTCGTATGTACCACGTATGTGCGACGTATGTACGGCGTATCGGACCTGCTACGTACGTGCTACGAATTTTTAAGTGCACACATAAAAAAACGTAGCACCTCGGCGTATGAGGAGTATGAGCTACGTATCGAAGAGTATGAGCTACGTATGCCCACGTATCTACGACGTACGTGTGACGTACCTTTCGTATCTCGATACGCCGTAGATACGTGAGTCGATACGCGAATGTGTGACAGCCCTATTAGTAAGAGATTCATGTTGATGACCGAAAGACTTACTAATTGTTTTCAACAAATGCAGAAGTAAAAGACGAACTTGGTCCCGTAAAATTGGACTAAGCCCCCATAATTGTATACTACTGATCGTTCCGAGGCGGAGTGTCCACCTGTTTGTGGTCTTATTCAGTAATTCATGTTTTTGGTGTGCAATTTCGAATCGAATGTAACACCTTTGAACGGTCAGTAATATAGAATCACTTGTGGTTTAAACAGGGTTTGAGTTGCTAGTGAATTAGAACCCGGACCAGTCTTTGTATCGCATCATCGCTGCACTAGGTCCCGGATAGCCTACATGTTAAAGTTAGATCATCTGAGATGGATTCGATATCGGGTCGCGCCATACCAAAATCGTAAAGCAATCGTTTACTCGGTTAATACAGTCATGATACATTTATAAATGTTCGTCACCTTCGAAAACTCCATAGACTTCAATGTCTTTTCATGTTTGCAAGAAAAATCATCCTGCTTCTTCTGGTCAACATATTTGATTGTTTTTGGTGTCATTTAAAAGGTAAATAAATAACGCACTGAACAAAGGTCTTTTCATTAAATTCCATGCATGCGTTTTCAAGCTACAAATTTTTAAAAAGTCGCGAGATTTTTGGGGGGCCAATTTTTGGGACGTCAATGGGAAGCTGTCTTTTTCAAAATTTCGCTAAACTTTAAACTTTTGTTTTTCAACAGTGAAAAGTCGAAACTTCACAAAATGACATTTGTTTATTGCTTGATTTATTTAACTTTCCAATGATAGCAAAAACATAAAAATATGTTGACCAGAAGAGGCAGGATATTTTTATTGTAAAAGTGAAAATACACTGAAGTCTATGGAATTTTCGAAAGTGATGAACAATTATGTCTATTGACTGTACTCGAAGCATCGAAGTTTGCATAGAGCAACCGTTTACTCAAGTCATGCTCCTAGCATCGAAGAAGGCTCGGATCAACCGTTTACTCACTAATAGTCCCTTAGATGAAATCAAATACGAGGGCTATTTACGGAGTTCGCTTCACCCCCCGAGGTACCAAGGTTCCTATACATCATTTTAAAGCTTGAAGCATGCTGAACACGATGCACAATGTTGTCAAGCTGTAAACCTGTGCAGGTTCCATGTAAACACGCAAATGCAGGGAAGGGGTGCGAGAAAAAATAAAGTCCGTGAATTCCAAAGGTTGAACGAAAATTGATTTCAAACAATGTGCTTTTGGATGTATGAACTCAAATTTAAGAAAATGTTATGATAATTGCTAGATAATACACAGGAAACACATTTCAATTGATTTATTTCAGAAACCATACCAAAATACTGTAATTTGTTCTGGGTGGGTGGGGTAACTTGTGCACAATAAAATAGGATTTTTAATTTGTCATTTTTGTTCTTGTTAACACATGGAAACAGCCTTTTGGTTCATTAAATCTTATTTCTAAACTGACCAACTTCTCCCTCTAGGGTATATTCACAAGTCTTGTCGGTATGCATATATACCTCCTGTATTTGTATATGTAAAGTTCGTTGTTCCGGGATTTACATGTAAGTATTGGGACTATGTTTGAATTAAATTCGGTGTATAGTTTTGTCTGCTGGATTGAACTTTGTTTGTAAGCGTTTAACGTTTAACTTAATTAATTGATAAAATAATTTATTTATTTATTTATTTATTTATTTATTTATTTATTTGGTGTCATCGGTCTGCTAAAATGTATTTGCCGGTTACTCTGTCAGTATAGTTATGAACTGCTTCATTGATATGCCATTCTTAACAAAACGAAATGACTAAGTATGTCAAAGTGAGACCACGTTTAGTGGACTATGATAAGCAACCACGGAGGCACGATCAGTTTTGGTAGGTATATCCCCATCATTGAGAATTGTGTTGATGGTTGTCTTGGAAATCATGCATTTTTACATAGTGCAGTTCATGTGTGACGACAAATCTATTTTGCATTACATGGACAAAGAACAATTTGATTGCCACAAAAAAAAACTGTCCCCGTGTGCAGGGAAGATTAAATTAGCACCCGTGTTATTTGGTATTATAGAAGCCAATGGTAAGTTTATTCAATTTACATATTCATGAATTAAGTTAAATCATTAGAATAACAGATACATTATTAAAATCATTAATGAACTAATTTCGAGCCAAAACTATCACTGTGACACATTGTTATTACAACAGTAATATCATTGACAAATTCATCAATGTCAAGGGCCTAAATGGATATTTTCTCATTTTCATAATGAGGAAAATTAATTTAAATTTATTTAAAAAAAAAAAAAAAAAAAAAAAAAAAAAAAAAAAAAAAAAAAAAAAAACACACACACACACACAAAGTAAAGACTATTGCCATTGAAGGGTTTCAAGTGGATAATAAGACATATAACTAGCACAAAATTTATGGCTGCCAGATATTGGTCAGAGGGCCCACCTAAATGAAAACAAATACTGTCCTCAACAATGAAAACATATGCATGATGCAAAATTGAATACTTTACACAGTCACCCGCAATGTGATTCTAAAGAATGGAATATACCTACAAATTACTCATATCCAAAGCAACAACATGCTCCGGATTACTATAAGTGGTACAATAGTAATGCAAGGACATAGCAATTTTACATTCATGCCTTATATTTGAATTAATTGAATTTGCAAATTCATGAGAATTTATAAAACATAAGAAATCAGAGAAAATATTGCTAAATAGTAAATATGGAGGTTATACTTACAAAATCACTTGCTCCTGGCTGTTAATAGACCCGGGGATGCTTAAAGTTGATTCAAATGAATACTATGTCTTAAAACACTTTTGCCTTCAAGTCAGACATATGCATATCTAGTTTTTAGTTTCATGAATGCTAATTAAGCTTAAGAAATTGAGAAGAAAATGGAACATATTAACAGTTTCGCTTACAAAACAACTTATATCTGGGGGAAAAAAGATTCTAAAAGGCTTTAAGATGCTAAAAGGCTGAAAATGGTATCAAGAGTGTGCTTGGGTTATATTGTATCACCTTACGCTATAATATATAAGTCATTTGATTTTAGTGTCATGAATATTTATATAAAAAAAAATAGAAACTGGAGAATAAATGCAGAAGAATGTGGTGTAGCTATAAAACCGCATGTATCTTGGCAAATGATAGTCCTAGAGAGGCAGAATTATTATTTACAATTGGACAATTAAATATAACCATGGCATTTGATATGATTGTCTCTTTTTTGTTTGATGAATATAAATGAGAACCTTGAAAAAATCGCACAAAAAATGAAGGGGGTATACTAACAAGATCACTCCGATTTCGACTGTCGATGGCATTAGAGGGCTAAAATGGTGAAAAAAAAACTAGGATCATTTGTATGATAAAAGAAACCACGCTAGATAAAGTTTTGTGAATATTGCATATAATTTCAAAATGTTTGGGTATATATAGAAAATTTGATATTATCCTTTGTCAAAATAACATATATCTTGGTTGCTATCCTTCAAACTGTGTATATTTGACCACATGGCATTGATATATTGTCAAAGCAATTATTTGATGCCAATTTTAGCTCCTTGGGTATATTGGTAGTTATGTTATACATGCTTTTATTGGTATATCGACTTCATATTTTTGTGATTCGTCCCTTACTTCAAAGAATTTTTATAAATAATTGTGAAAAAAGAATCAGATTTTATACAGCACTATCATTGTACATTGTCCTAGCACTTGTTTGATAGCAATTTAAGCTGTCTATGATTATCGGTAGCCAAGATACAGATGTGGTTTTATAGGTATACCATTTTAATTCTTTCACATTTTTCTCCGATTTCTTAAGATTTTATTCATGTATCGAAACATCCAATGACACACATGGTGATATTATATTGCCCTAGCAAGCTCTTGATACCATTTCCAGCAATTATCAGCTTTTCTTTGTCTAGATACAAAAGTTATTTGGTAGGTAAAACATTGAACTTACTTATTTTTCTCCAATTACTATAGTTCTCATTAGCATACATGAACTGAAATTCTGAGGCTTCTCGTACAAGATTTGAAGGCAATTGTGCATTGCCTTAGGATTCATTTGATGCCACTTTAAGCATCCCGGGTCTATAAACAGACCGGGAACAAGTGTTTTTGTAAGTAGTACCCCTATTTTTGGCAAGATGATTCTCCATTTGCATATTTTTAATACAAATTTTCACGAATCTACAAATTAAATGATTTAAAATGTTAGGCATTAATGTAAAATTGCTATGTCCTTGCAGCAAGTAAAAACATGCCATTTTGTATGTACCCCTAATTTTCCGCTGCTCTTTTCCGATTTCGTATATTAATTCATATAGTAAAAACTTGCTTTTTCTATTGGGACATATGCAAGTAGTATAGCCCCAAATGTACCACCCCATGTGTGGGGCTTTTCTGTTAAAGGAATTACATTGAAAATGAAAACAAAATCACTGCTGATACCCTAAACTTGGAAATGAGCTCACCCAAATGATTATGGTGGGGAAGTCCATTTCTCAAAACATGGGTTAATTTTCATGAATATGCAAATTCAATCATTTAAAAATATTGGAATTTTGGTAAACTAAGAACGGTTTCGAACAGTTGTTTGTAGTCATTGAGGTTGTCAAAACATTCCATTCATTACTGCAATGATTCATGTGTTAATTAACCTGTTATAGGTATTGAATATACATGCAATTATGTTCATTTAATTATTATTATTATTATTATTATTATTATTATTATTATTATTATTATTATTATCGTCATTATCGACTAGTATGTTATTTGTTATTTTATGCATAATGAAAAGCCACATATATGAACTATAAAGGCATAAATTGTTTTAAATATGTTAGCCATTTTTGTATAATTTTCGATTTTCACCCCAAAACCAATATGGTTCAACCTTGAAACATAACAACTCATTGCCATATACTTTCGTAAGTGCTAATATGCGTCTTCAGATGTTTTAGAGTCATTAAAACCATCAGCAATTGACATGATAGAAAGAAATACTACGATCAAGTTTTGATATTTGGTACAAAATTAGATTTTATCGTACCTTGGCCATTGTGTTTGCAAACTTCCTCCAGAGATAACCACCCTTCTAATAATTTAAGAATCATCAGACCTATCATAAGAACTATCAGTAACTTACAAACATGAAAGCAAAACGATCGTGTTTTCATATTTTGTGGAAAAAATAGATTTTGTCATACCCTGGCCACAAAATCGTGTCTACAACCTTTCTGCACTGCTTGCCAGACTGACAACATTGTGCATTGAATTCAGCATAAAAATACCTACAATTTGGTACATAACAACCTTGGTACCTCTGGGGGTGCAGCGAATTTTATTTTTACCTGGGTCATCTAAGGGACTATAATGCTCAGGGCATCGAAGTATGCTCGGAGCAACCGTTTTCTCATTCATGCTCGAAGCTTCAAAGTATGTACGGAGCAATAGTTTACTCAGGTATGCTCGAAGCTCCGAAGTTTGCATTTTGTCATTCATTTTGGTCCATAAATAGCTTAATCCTATAACCTCGCTCCATCCCTTTTCATAGTGTTTTAGAGCATTATAAAAAATACCCTTTCTACACAAAAACAGCATTTTTATTACCTAAATGATGACAGCTTTGCGCACTGCCCTGCTTGAAAACAGTACCGCGCTTTCTCTTCGGTACACCGCTGACCAGGGGGTGTCCCTTGGGATATTCTGTGCAAATCAATGATTACATTCGTTTAGATTACATATACAGCCACATTCTAATGGCCCACACAATTTTGATGTGGGAAGCGAGTCGTACAGTTTTCTTTTCGACATGTGCAGCTAATGATTGGGTACAGCTGAAGCGAGTTGTACAGTCGACGATATCACATGCCTCATGAAAAGTAGGTAATATTTCGGGAACAGAAAAGTTAATCTCATGAACAAGTGTTGTGATATATTTGTCAATAGTTGGTCTTTCATTGGGCTATTTCAGAAAATGTCTAAATTGCACACAAAAACTACAATTGGCTACAAATTAACGATTTTTTCTCGTGAAATTGAAAAAATCACTGATGCACCATCAAAATTATTGTACCAAGCCAAGCAGAGCCTCTTATGACTACAAATCTAGGTAAATTTAAAGAGAAAATACTCTTACCTTTCGATTCATATGTCCTCCGAGATGTGTAACTGACAAAAAGTATTGATTTTTCGATTATTTATAAAAATTGTGTAAAGCGGCTAATGAGTTTCGTGCGTACAGTACTAGCGGCTTCCGATGAGAAAATCTGTACGATTCCCAACTGTGGATAGCTTTCTATGTCACTGATCCAGAAAAAAAATATTGATTGGATGGCCCATTTGAGGCAATGTGCTTGCAGAACTTTAAACGAAACAAAACGAATGTGAAGGTTTTGATATAGCCTTCAACAGGAGCCTATAATCTCGAGAGATTATAGGCTCCTGCCTTCAAGTATTAAATGTTTCAATTATACGGAAGAAAAACATCAACTGCGCAGTAGGCGCCACTTACATGTACACTGACTTACTTTTGTAAAGAACAAAGAAGAGTTGTTGTTTAAGTCTCACCCGAGAAAGACAGGAGAAGCCCGGGATTGAACCCATGACCTCAGATTTTCAGTTCGAATGACTTAACCATTGAGGCAATGCGGATTTTAAGGTTGGGCTTTAGTTCTGATCAGCTGATTGCATAAATTCTCACACATTTTCTACAAAGAAGAGTACTTTAAACTGGCCTTCATGGAGGAACTGGATAATATGGGAGCAGCATTCGGCTCCCATGTCTTTTGAAGCCCCAAGGGTGCTCTATAACGCATGTTTATCAAAGGGCACATAATGCCCGGGGCGGAGCTTGTATCATTAAATGTTGAAAATATGTGATAACGTTGACGTTAGTTACGTTACCCAAAACAAAATGTCTATTGTCGTTAAGTAGGCCTAGATCCATGAATAACAAGCTGATTCAACAGGTACAATTTATAAATGTAGTACAATAATTAGCTGAAAAATAAATAAATAACAATAATTAGCTGATAGATAAGTAAATAAATAAATAAATAAATAAATAAACAAATGTCAAACCTGCGACATCCAACACTTCTTCATCTATAATGTCTGTTGGCATACACAGCAGTACGTCCGCTCCTCTCACATTGTACAGGATCTCGGTCCGTGGGGCGGGGTCTGCGCTGTCCCAGTATGACACGTTACACCGCTTCAACAGTCTCTCCAGTCCCATCTGGGGGATCTGTCGCGTTATGTAAACCTTAGGCCTGTAGGCCATGTCCGAATCCCGGGCTTGACACTTTCTAAAACTGAATCAATCCTGAACACGATCCAAGCGCAGTGCTTTCTTTGTCAGCTGTTTTTCGATCGAAGGCGAATTATAATCAGGTCTTATTTATAGTTACGCGTTAAAAATAAACACTGGTTGGTTTCGAGCATATTGAACCTGTGAGCTAGGCTTTGAAGTAAGCCGACATCCAGCCAATAACGTCATTTTTGTCTACTCACGTGTAAATCCATGTTTGGCTTCCGAACTTGTTACAAATAAAACAGTTTGTGAAGCTAGAAAAGCCAGATAGAACCTTCAAATGTCGCGTATAGAGATTACGGTTCTCGTGCTAGTAAACAAATAACCAAGAAAGACTGTGATCATACTGTGTGAGGTCGCGTGCTGATCTGCGCATTTGTTGTTCGATAATACTGAGTAAAAAGCAGATTTTATCTTGACGGTTTGACTTATTTCGTGGACGAGGTCAATTACCGCAAAATATTACCGATTTTACAAGTACATCTCTGGAACTTTTGCCCTTCCTTTGATCTTAGCATACGCCAAAAATGCGGTAGGTGTTTTGCAAACTGGCAAAAAATGTTTGGAAAACAGATCGGACAAATGAAAGAGAAATCAAAATGATAACCTCAATGATGATACAATATTTCATCATCATGGGTCAATGCCGGTCACAATATAGATCGAATTTGAAGTTTCTTCATATGGTATGATATTCATATGCACCAGTCATACCTACGGAGAAGAGTGGGGGATAGCCGGGCTAAAGTGCGAGGCAAATATTTTTCGAGTGTCCCCGCAGTGCAGGGGAAATGATGGGATTTTGATATTAGGATCCTTACCAAATTGCTAAAGCCCCGTTTACACATTCACGATTTTCTCTACGATTCACCACGATTCACCCCGATTTCTCATGGTCAGAAAAATCGGGGTGAATCGTAGAGAATCGTGGCGAAAAGTGGAAATATTCAGTGTCACTACGATTCCAGTAAGAATGTCCAAGATAGTACGGTGTCTGTAAGGTAACGTTACGAATCAATGGCGATTCATGACGGCAACGCTACGGTCAATGAGGATTAACCACGGTGGCACAAAGAATGCTCACGGTGCTTGTACGGTTCGATACGTTACTAGTACGATTCACGGCGGTAGCCGTCGTGGCCAATCGTGGAGCTCCGTAGCGAAACCGTGGATGATTCGTAGGACAACCGTACACAATTCGTGGTGAATCGTGAGAGTTCGTGGTGTCAAAGATTCCACGGTTTCGCTACGGAGCTCCACGATTGGCTACGATCTCTCACGAATAGCCGCGAATATAGCTACGGTGTCTGTACGAATAAGCACGATTCCGCTACGGTTGCGCTACGAATTAGGCCACGCCCAATTTTTCGGCTATTCGTGAGAGATCGTAGCCAACCATGGAATCTTTGACACCACGAATTCTCACGATTCGCCACAAATTGTGTACGGTTGTCCTACGAATCAACTACGGTTTCGCTACGGAGCTACCGCCGTGAGTCGTACTAGTACCGTATCGAACCGTACAAGCACCGTGAGCATTCGTTGTGCCACCGTGGTCAATCCTCATTGACCGTAGCGTTGCCGTCATGAATCGTCATTGATTCGTAGCGATACCTTACAGACACCGTACTGATATCGTGGACATTCTTACTGGAACGTAGTGACACTGAATATTTCAACTTTTTGCCACGATTTATCCCGATCCATCCCGATTTTTCTGACCATGAGAAATCGGGGTAAATCGTGGTGAATCGTAGAGAAAATCTCGAATGTGTAAACGGGCCTTAAGGGCGGGACAAAGAGCAAAATTTTGACCTCCAGTTGGCCCCCCTTGGGGTGGGGCTTATAGCAGGGCACTGAAAGCTGAAAAGTCATAATCCCCATCCTTACCCGTAGGTGGGGGAGCAGTGGTTACCAATGACAGGTGCATTAGTGGCATACGATGTGTGATGTATATATGTACATGTACGGCAAATCTGCCACCAATATACAGTGTCTTACCACTTCATCGTCTTGACGATTCCTAAGACATGGAGTAGAGTCATAGAGTGGAATCGTGGTTTGGACGCGTGGTGCACACGAGTCATCGATTAGAACTTTCAGGAGCTGAGAGGATAAGCTAGCTAGCTAACCTACACTCCCTTTCATTCACTTCCGTGTTGAGGTACGACTTTTAGGGGTTTAGGGAGCAGGGAGCAGCAAACCCAGGAAAACATTTGAGGAAGCTAGTTTAGACACCCCTCCCCCGTCCACCCCAGGTAGGGCTTCAACCTCGGCTTCAACTCAGTAGTTATTACATTTCAATCGATAGACACTTACATATATTGTATCTTGTTATTTATATATTGCTTCTCATTTTTACACGCAGATCATAATAATAACTTTTTAAAGGGTTAACAGCAGAGAAACTATTTTGTGTTCCAACAAAGACCCCTTGACAAAATACTGTCTGGATACTCTAACCTAGACGAAATATTTTCATTGGTATTCCGTTAAACCTCCCCATACCAGGGAAGTGGAACGAGATACAGAAGTGGACCGGAGTGACAGTTAGCCAGCTGATCTAACACTAAGCTCTGTAACAGCTGACATTTTCCATGGTATCACACACTTAATCATTACTTTAAATACTTTAACTGAATCGGTAGTAGTTGTGACCAGTTTTGTGGTTTATATGGCTTCTCAAGACGCTCTACTCCAGGCCGATAGCGATCAAGTTTGTAATTATGTATACTCATAACTATCCGCAGTCACAATAAGATTATAAACTTGCATGTTTTCTCCAGTAAGTCTTATGACATTAGGGACTGAAGAATTGAAGTCTGGTATTGGTGATTATAATCAGCCATTTAAAACATTGGCTTGGAATGTTGGTATCTATAATCCGACTGAAATATCAAAAGTCTGTTTGAAAACAAAAGCAGCAAAGGTAGATTATGGCTTAATAGAACCTTGAAAGAAAACATTCATGCAATGGTCGATGACAATCGAAATCCTAGTAAAATTTATAACCAATACGTATGGCCACGTGCACTTGGGTGGCTTTACCTCAAATTATAGTAATGGGATGACATAATGACCAAGGTAATTGATTTCATTTTCACATCCAGTGCTCCTCCGGTCCATGCTCCCACCCCATATATTAGAGAAAACGTCTGGAGGTGTTGGTGCGCCTTGTGGCATACCTACCCTCGTTTGCTTGATGTAAAAATATGCCTAGGATTCATTGAAAAGTTGGCGGGGGAGAGAAAAAAACAGAGGCCCTGAGAACGCTCACCTGAGATTTGGCCTTTGAAAAACTACATTTGACCAAAATGGACTTGACCTTGAATACTAACTATAGAGTCGAGAGGGCGCCAAGTAGTTTCAGAGGAGAAGCCGTTTGAATATGTATATTACCCAGGGGTGAGGAAAGATAAGCCCCTTTTTCAGAATCATTTATATCCAGTCCTACTGCCCATTTGCCATAGAATAGGTCAAGGTCATCCAAAGGTCAACATTTATAAACGTGTTGTATAACTCTAGTCCCAAATAATACATGCCAAGTTTCGTTGAAATCGGCCCAGCAGTTCTAGAGAAGAAGTGTTTTGAAGGTTTTACCATGGGCATCTCGGTCATCTTGGTCATGTGACCTAGATTTTTTATAAACATTGATTCCCAATTTGTATAAAAGCTTCCTATAAAATTTGGCTTTGATTGGCTAAGTGCTTCCAGAGAAGATCTTTGAATATAATGTGGGGTGGGGGCAGACCATCCCCTGGGGTCCAATTTTTTTTCAGAACCATAAATCTTCAGTCAATTTGCCCATTTCCTGCAAGTTACTTTTTCAAATGACATTTAAAAATTTTCCCCATTCAAATGTATGGGTAACTTATGTTGACCATGTCGTTAATAGGTCAAGGTTATCACAGGGTCATAATTTATAAATACATTGAAGAACTATAGTCACTGATGCTTCATGGCAAGTTTCGTTGAAATCGGTCCACCGGTTCTGGAGAAGAAGATTCTTGAAGGGTTTATACCATACGTGGGCATGTTGGCCATCTTGGCCATGTGACCTAGTTTATTTACAAACACATTGGTTCTATCTCCCATAGACGCTTCATATAAAGTTTAGCTTTGATTGGCCAAGCGGTTTCAGAGATTATCTTTGTGACTTTGTGTGACCTAGTTTATTTATAAACACATTGGTTCCCCTTTCCCATAGATGCTTCATATAAAATTTAAACTTTGATTGGCCGAGCGGTTTCAGAGAAGAAGATCTTTTAATATTATGGTAATATACATGTTTTTTGCCACGGGGTTAGAGTACACCATCCCATGGGGTCCAAATATTTTTCAGAATCATAAATCGTCAGTCAAGTACCAATTTCCTGCAATTTTCTCTCTTCAAATGACATTTTAACAATTTTCCCCATTCAAATGCGTGTGTTACCTATGTTGACCTTGCCGTAAAATAGGTCAATGTCATCACAGGGTCCGCATAATTCATAAACACATTGAAGTATTCACTGATGCAACATGCCAAGTTTCGTTTAAATCAGTCCACCGGTTCTGGAGAAGAAGATCATTTTGAAGGGCTTTTACCTTAAATGGGCTTGGCGGCCATCTTGGTAATGTGACCTGGATTATTTATAAATACATTGGTTCCCCTTTCCCATAGATGCTTCATATAAAATTTGGATTTGACTGGCCAAGCGGTTTCAGAGAAGATCTTTGACATTGTGGACGACGGACGACTACGGACGGATGCCGGATAATGTCCATCATATAAGCCCATCTTATGAGAGCCTAACAGCTCAGGTGAGCTAAAATGAATGGAGTGGCTGACGGAATTCTTCATAAAGTTCAATAGTTTAAATACAGTTTGTACACTTCCTTGATGTACGACGGGACAACCAAGGGACAATCACCGGCCCATGTAAAAGACAAAACAATTTATGTCATTAGTATACTATGAGAAATTGCACTTAAGGACAAATTTGTCCTTGAGTCTGAGCAGTGACCCCGATGAGTTTAAATGAGTTTCATTATTGCCGAGATTTTAGCTGGCGTTGAACTCTAGTTGAATGACCTTTTGGTCGGTGACCCCATTAAAATGTTAACTCTCATATGCAACAATACGCAAACTTTACAATAAGACATTGGCAATGAAATATAGGTCAAGGGCACCGGGTCATGGTGCATGGTTGAAAGTATGTCTAAAAAATTACTATGTAGGATGAGCTCTCACTGCTACAACGAAATACATTTAAATTCTAATGCACCAGTCATTTGTAACCACTGCCCCCCCCCCCCCCCACACACACACACCTACAAGAAACGGTGGGGGATGGCCGGGCTAAAGTGTAGGGCAGTTACTTTGCGAGTGTCCTCTCAGTGCAGGGGAAATGACGGTGTTTTGACATTAGGATCCTTACCCCAGGGAGATTTTCTATTGCGAAGGGCGGGGCAAAGAGCAAAGTTTTGACCTCCAGTTTGCCCCTTGGGGGTGGGGCTTATAGCAGGGCACTGAAAGCTGAAAAGTCATAATCCCCACCCTTCCCCGACACAGCTCGACATAAATTATATTTTCAAAAAGTCAATAAAGTGTGATATATACGTCAAAGGCATCGGGTAAAGAGTATGTCTAGGACAATCACTATGCAGGGATTCATGCTTCTCTTGCTCGTACTGCTATAGTCAGATAGTTAAGTTCTAGAGTCGACGCCACTGGACAAAGGACCAAGTCAATGTACGTTGTGAAAGAGAATGTCAATGACAATTTACTATATCATATATAGCACCCTGCTATAAGCAGGTACGATAAAAATGGCAAAAAAAAACAACAACGTTTACTTGTGTGTTCCCGTTTAGTTCAGTTTTAAAATCTGTCCTCCGAAAATGAATTATAAAGGGTAGTAAGGTTGTGCGTCCTAGATCAAAGTTATTCAAAATCATTGACTGAATCTGATAACATTAACATTTTAAAGTGCAAGTCATCATTTTTCAGGTATTCAAAACAAACACCAAACTCGGTGACCTAACCTGATTAACATATGGGGCAGGCGGGGACGAAACCAACATTACGAACTGTGAACGTTTTATGGCTCATATCGCACTCTCTGACACTCACGGCCAGCATAACAACGTTCATACATGAAATATTGACGTGTCCGATTTTTACACATCAATACAGACCTAATTTAAAACAAAGGATAAATTCAGAAAACAAACATCTGGGCATATTCAGATCACAAACTTCGTGTTCATCATTGTCAAGTAATGTTACTCGATGCAAAGCCATGGTAATCACGTATACGGTACGGTGTTTACGTAAGAACGTCACTGTTATGCCCAAAGTTATTACTTAGGCGCTCGCAATGGCCGATTGGTTAAGAGTACTGATTTCATTAACGGTTATACATTTGTTCGTCTCACCGCTGTGTTCCCAAATCAGGCACATGTGAGACAAGCGGGAAGGTCAGGTGATTTTTCTCGGGGTTCTCCCGTTTTTCATCCCATCTACTTCAATTGGTCCGTCTCATATGAGTTGAAATAATCTTAAAAGGGATGTAAAACTGAGAAAAAAATAACACTTGAAAATATTGTCAACAATGTACACGTGAACGAAGAATCTAAGATATAATATATGCCTAATTATACTGGCTCCGCGGACTAAATTGCAAAAAAAAAAAAAAAAAAAAAAAAAAAAAAAAAAAAAAAAAAAAAAAAAACAGTCCAAGACACACTCATTCTGAATTTCTGAAGTGCTACATGTGTATAATAATTTCAATTTTACGATTACTGCGAAACAGTCTAATGATAGTTATCATATGCGTCAATGGTATACGTCCCCAATGGCTGACTTGTCTTCAAAAACTGCTAAAATATTTTTAGCCGTAGTTTCGGACATACTGTTCCGTGCATCCCATGTATTACTACCCATATGCGGAAGAATAATACAGTTGTCCAGCGACACCAATGGGTGATCCGCCGGAAGTGGATCTGGTTCTGTGACGTCAAGTCCAGCCGCATGAAACTCCCCGGATTTTAAAGCGTCGTAAAGATCCTGATGATTGACGACACCACCTCTTCCGGAATTGATCAAAATGGCTGTCTTTTTCATCTTCTTGAAAACGTTTTTGTTGAATTTGTGCTTTGTTTGAGGTGTAAGATTGCAGCAGATACAAATGACATCAGACTCCGTTACCATGGTGTCAAATTCGACATATTCGGCGCCTACATCATCAGCATAACCCACATGACAGACGTCGTTATAAATGATGCGTTTGATACCAAATGGTTTTAAACGTCTTGCCACACCGTACCCGATTCTGCCTAAGCCGTAAATACCCACAGTTCTTTGAGACAGTTCGGTTCCACATAGCCACATTGGTTTCCACTTTCCCCATTCGCCATTTTTCACGGCAGCGACACCTGTAATGATAAGCGTTTGATTACATGTGAATCGGGCCTTTTTTAAAGTTCAGACCTGTTCGGCAGATTACACTTTTGAAATACTCTTTTCCAAAAGAAGCGGTCAAGCGTCAAGAATACTGGTGCTAACAAGAGTGCCCACAATTGAGTTTTGAGTAAAATTACGAAACTCTTGTTTCGTTTTAGGGAGCGCTGTGGCGTAGTGGTAGAGCGTCGGACTCCGAATCGAGAGGTCCTGGGTTCGATCCCCACAGGCGTCACCGGGTTGTTTCCTTGAGCAAGACACATTAACTCCCTACAGTACTGGTTAAACCCAGGAAGAGTTGGCTCCGTCCCGACATGACTGAAAATTGTTGACTGGGACGTTAAGCCTCAAAACAAACAAACAAGATAATTTCATTTCAGCTCTACATTTTGTAACAAACCACACAATTCAAATTTCGTAGCCGTCTTATATATTCCACTCTTTCTGAAACGTTACCTTCCAGGAGCCGGCGACACGTCAGCAGGAGAAGTGATACTGTCAACTCAGCCACGCTGTCTGTAGAGACGTTGGGTGTGTTACAAACCCGGATCCCACGTCGCTTACAGGCCTCCACGTCAATATGTTCGAAACCCACAGACATTGTGGCGACAACTCGCAAGCTGGGACCTGTATTAATATATTAACATGTAGTTCCGTCACTGATCCTTTGAAACTCAAAGTGCAAAAACAGACAGACAGACGGACGGACGGACAGACGGACAGACAAAGACAGACGGACAGACAAAGACGGACGGACAGACAGACAGACAGACAGACAGACAATTTGATAGACTAACAGATACATAAAAAGAGACATGCACCGAGACAGACAGACAGACAGACACAGATAACGTTTTACTTTAGACTTCCAAGACAGGCAGATAGGCTGGCATGCGAGCAGGAAGACAGACAGACAGACAGACAGAGTTAAAGAACAGACAGACAAACGGTTAGAGAACACAGACAGACAGTTAAAGAACATAGACAGACAGACAGACAGACAGACAGACAGACGGTTAAAAAACAGACAGACAGACAGACAGACAGACACAGACATTTTCAAGGACCTGCGGCTTCCAGTATATCATCGTCAATTCTATCCGTCAGCAAACAGAACAAAGCGTCGATGCCCGAGACATTCCGAATAAGGTCCTCTTTTGGAATCGCTTCGTCACTGTCCCATAATGCAATGTCACACTTTTCCTCGAGAAGATCCAGGCCGGGCTGGGGAACTCTTCGAGTAACGTATACCTTCTTTTTCTTTAAGTCCAACTTTTGTTTCTTTTTACTCGACGCCATACCGATAATATTAAAGCGAAGAAACACTGTTTCTTAATTTAGCTTAAACCAAACTTTCCCTTTTGCACGTAGTTCTACCTTCACCTTTACATTTCACCCTCTTTTCGAACTTTTACACACTACACACCTTTAATTAGGTCAAAGGTACCTCCGACCGAGACGGCGTTTATACCTACATATAAAATCGATCGATGGGCGACAACTGTTACTTTGGATTGTTATATGTGATAGCGAGTAGTTTAACTTGTGCATGTATTTTTTAACGATATGGCAGTCGTATCACACAACGCTTTATTGAATTTGAAAATAAATTGTATAAATGGAATATAAAATAACTAAATATGACGACATCCATGAACAGTCAATCAGCAATAACAATAAAATAATTGATATTGAACCAACAGTCATTAACAAAAATGCATTGATGAGGCCCTCGAACCCCTGGGCCCCAGTATCCCGTATCTCTTTAAGGTTTTCGAAAAATATCACCTAGATAATTGTGGTCCTGATATCTCTAAAATAGATACACAGGCCGGTTTGTGTCAGACTTGGTCGGAAACCCCGAATACAGGTTTTCTCACGTCGCGGCTTAAATCACGGGTTCAATATTCAGGGTACCAAAATATTAAATGGTGTCCTCTGCTCTATGGAGTTAATCATGTTAATTAAACCCCATACATGTATCACACGGTACCGGAGATGTCGCCAGTATGCAATCATCATGTAAGTCGAGCGCGATAGCTCCGTTTGAAGCGTGTCCACACCTTTTGGTCCTTTGAGAGTATTCTGAAAAAATAATTATCGGTTGACCTACGTTCAAACATATTTGGCCCCTTTTGGATTTTACTAGTCGTTGTATCGACTACCCTGTTGAAAGATGCAAAATTACAGTAATTCGCTTTGGCTCCATGTTGCCAAATCTATAGGGTCACTGAAGAGGCTTAATCCCCTTTCTCATTAATATATCTCAGTTTTATTTTTTTTCCAATTCGTTACAAAGCGGACACGCCATCGATCCTGACGTCTGTCACAAAAATTTGGCCATGCAAATATTTCTACGGCAATTTTAGTCTTCCTGGTGATTCAAGAACAGCCCATTATTATTTGGTCAAGTGTGGTGCTGATCCTCACTCTTAAAACCAAGACAATTTTAACCCAAATTGCATGCATGTAGTATGCAAAGAAGACGCAGGATTGGGAAAGTAACGTAAAGGAAACTGAAAGAGTATGTTTGGTATATCACCCTGGTCCGTCATTACGTACAGGAAATTAAAGCAACGTATATGTAACTAAAGCGCAACGTATAGTTTCTTAAAAAAATGGCGGATTTTTGTGGACACGAATCGGTGAGTAAGATTTGTTTATTGATTCTGATGTTCCTTTTTTGTTTATCTTAATCAAACACACCTTAAGGACCAGCAAAACTATTGTGTTATTTGCCTCGATCGGTACATTCTGCAGGAAATCACCTATTTAAGTATAATGTTCGACACCCTTAGACAGCTGATTGCCAAATCGTGTGTTTTGAACTTCTCCGAGAAGAAAACCTTATATTGTGGTCAAAGTTCGATGGTAAATGGGTTGATTTTTGATGTCGAACATAGATACTGACCTAATAAGACGATCTGGCCAAAAAAAAAATTCAAATGTCCTTTGATAGCGAAATTATTAATGATTTTTCGTTACAACGCATTCGACACCTAAAACGGTACAACGAAAAAACAACTAAAACGTTCTAATTGGGTAAAATAAACCTCAGACTCAATGACGGTACAGAACTAAAGCTGTCTTACAGACGGGAGGTTAAGGTTACGGGATAAACATATGTCTCTGGTCGGGTCCACCAAGGTTGAAATAGTTGTTTTCTTTTGCTCCCGGCGGTTTTTCAGTGTTGGCGTTACTGTTGAGTCCTCGTTTTTGTTTCATCACAGTGTTTACTTTTGTTTTCTGTGATGCTTCATTGGCGAGCTAGGACGCTTCTATGAGAACCGAACATTGTTTGTTATTGAATCACAGTAGACTAAGGGCGAGGTTTGGCGCCAGTAAAACCGGTTTAAGCCCTCCAGTAAAATTTCTTTTGCTGACCATTCCAAGGCGATTCTACTGTGATTCTTTATGTTGTATGTTTGGCATGTCAGCTTCTGTTTTATACGTTTAATTTGTATTTAGTTGAAGGAAGCCGGATGGCTACCTTCCTTGGAAAGAGCTAGTCATCTTGCTCTTCATGTGTGTTGTCACATTTTCATGTTCAGGCATCCTGAACCTTCTGTTGATCTATTATGTTTGTTCTTGTTAAGTCTATATCTTTCCCGCTTGGTGTCTGGGTTTGGATTTTAAATTTAATTGTGGCGGCCCCCGTGGCCGAGTGGTTAAGGTCGCTGACTTCAGTGCTCTTGATCATTCGATCATCTCACCGATGTGGGTTCGCGCCTCGCACGGGGCACGAATTCATATGTGAGACAAGCCATGTTCTGCTTGCGGGTGTGTCAGGTGGTTTTTCCCCGGGTACTCCGGTTTTCGCCCCACCTACTGATTGATTCGTCTCGATATGAGTGAAAAAGCTTGAAAGGGACGTAAAACTGAATCAAAAAAAAAAATTAATTGTGTCTATTCCTGGGCTATATTTTCTACTTTATCTAGCGTATAATAAACCTAAATTGAATTTTTTTGCTGTATTTCAGGCCAGACTGATGAATTACCGACTGAGACGTTAATCCAAGTGACACAAACTAACTAACCAGCGCCCAAAGAGAAGTTCCTGTTGCGACGTTGTTCCTGTCCTATCCTTTCTGTGTAAATACAAAGTTATCAACTCGTTCAAGAATTTTTACGTTAATACGTTTTTGCCTGAGCGCTGTGATAAGTATTTTGATAAATAAAGGGAAAAATCCACATAATACTTAAACCGTCTATAATTTGCATGTACATGTACTTGTTTCGGTATATACACAATATAGAATGTGTGTGTACATCAGATCCACCTCATGGCAACCCGGGTTAGAATTCGGGTAGAGACATGTCGGAGGACCACAGACCATTAGCATCTGCGCCATCAAGAAATACGTAACCGTCGTTCATTGTGTATTCGCATTTTCCCAATAGGTGGCCACTCAGTTACCTTAACTTAATTCAAAATATGAAAACATACAAGGCGCCAACAGCACAAAAAAATTTTAAACACCAAGACATAAAACAAAAATAACCACCACAGAAGTATCGCCTTGGAACGATCAGTAACACAAAGTTACTGGCGGGCTTAAACCAGTTTTAGAAGCTGATCAGCTCCGTTTTTTCAATTTATAGACAGAGGAATCCCTTATTTTCTCCAAATAAAATATGCGAGTTCTCTAATTGTACAACACGTTTGTATTTGATCTGGTCGAGAACCCCGAAGACAGAATGTGGAAGTCAGTTTTGACCACCTCTTAAAGTGTTCTCTACATGCATGACCATATAAGGTAAACCACTAAAAGTCAATGACAAAAGACAATGTACAGGTAGTTACTAGTATCTTATTCACATACATAAAAGTATGCCATGTAGTGAACCAGAACATTCAGGGTCAAAATCCATAAATTAAGGGGGATGGTCCGGTAGTTTCTGATTGAAAAAATGGGTCGGGCTGACATAGCCGAGACTTACTTGGATGGAGGTGACTCGGAACCCATGTAATATTATTATTATTATTATTATTATTATTATTATTATTCATGCCTATGCAATTGTAAAGTTTTTTTCTCACCTGTAAAACAATGATTTTCAGTTATAATTCTGATTTTTTTTAATTTTGCACAAGAAATAGATTGTGGGCAGACATTAAGAGGATCTAACTGAGTCCATAGTATCGTAATACGGTTTATTTTACCCAAATTAGAACGTTTTAGTTGTTTTTTCGTTGTACCGTTTTAGGTGTCGAATGCGTTGTAACGAAAAATCATTAATAATTTCGCTATCAAAGGACATTTGAAATTTGTTTTTGGCCAGATCGTCTTATTAGGTCAGTATCTATGTTCGACATCAAAAATCAACCCATTTACCATCGAACTTTGACCACAATATAAGGTTTTCTTCTCGGAGAAGTTCAAAACACACGATTTGGCAATCAGCTGTCTAAGGGTGTCGAACATTATACTTAAATGGGTGATTTCCTGCAGAATGTACCGATCGAGGCAAATAACACAATAGTTTTGCTGGTCCGTAAGGTGTGTTTGATTAAGATAAACAAAAAAGGAACATCAGAATCAATAAACAAATCTTACTCACCGATTCGTGTCCATAAAAATCAGCCATTTTTTTAAGAAACTATACGTTGCGCTTTAGTTACATATACGTTGCTTTAATTTCCTGTACGTAATGACGGACCAGGGTGATATATTCTGATGATTAGGAAATGTCCGATTCACCGTCAGTAGTATCAATTGAGTCTCTGTCCAAATCAACGGCTGGAATGTTTATCACGTTTGTCCTTTTAAAACCAAGTGGGCGTAGTTTGAAAGTTTTGATCCTGTTGCTCTCCCCACCAAGCACCAGTAATCCGTCCGAAGGGCGATAACTCGCTGCCAGGGGTGAGAAACCTACATGTTTCCATGTCAACAATGATTTCACACGTTCGCCGCCAGCAGTCAGTTGATGCAGAACGTCAGATGACTGGGAGTTTCTACCTGAAATATTAACCCATATTTGACGAATGGATTTTCCCACTTTCATTTTAGGTGCATCAGGAGTGATTTTTCCATTTCATTCAATTTTTCGTAAAAAAAAAAGTCTCTAAGCAAACAGAATAGCCCCAGAAGGGACGCCGCGTTCTGCGGCGTCACATCTGGGACTATTCTGTTTGCCTATGTCCCATAAAAGGGACGCCAGGCTTAAATGAGTTAAAAGAAAAATCATGGAATGTTGTTGTTTTTCTTTCTTTCTTTTGTGCAACGGTGTCAAATCGTCACCATCAGCAGAACTGTTTTCCAAAAGGTGGCCAGTCAAATACACAAAAGAACAAGGGAATCGAATGTAGACAAGGCATATAAGTTCTAGCTCATGCAACAAAAATTGAAGAAAAACAATCCTGATTATATGAGAAAACAATACCTGCTAGACACAATGTATCCTTGTCAACCATGACAACACCGTGTGGATGACGTATTCCACTGTATCTGAATATTTCCTCGCCAATTCCATCAATACAATAAAGAACATTTTTCAGAGAGTCGGATATCAGTATATATTCATCCTTTGTCACTTCCAGATAACATGGGGATCCAAACGGGGATTCGCCAATTTTGCTGTGGGCGATGTTTTTGATGAATTTGCTGTTGACGTCAATATATTTCAATTTTGTTCCAACCGTAATAAGTAGTCCGTCTTTATATGCAGTTATTCCATAGCACCAGTTTTCAGTTTTGAACTCGTTTCCAAGTATTAGCCTGTTACCTTCTACGTCAACCTCCAATACAGTCCTTTCCCGGGGCAGCGTAACGTAAACGTCTGAGCCTTCGGAATTACACGAATAAATGCACAAGCCATGGGGTTTTCCTGGCAGTTTGAGTCGGGATTCGAACTCAAACACGCGATTAAACAGTTTGAGAGAATCGTTTGCCTGATCGCAGATGAGCAGGTAGCCATCGGGAAGAAAAGTCGCGCTCGTTATTTTACAATTCTTGTCTTCGACGTTATGCAGTTTTACGTTATGTATTCCATGGTATTCCACAACCTGGAAACAAATGCAAATAAAAGATTTGAGGACCAAAGGAAAAAGTTTGTAAAAAGAGAGGATACGCACTTTTCCAAAAACTCACATAATCAGCATGTATATTATAATGTGTTTTACGTAGCCAAAACAAACCGTGTATTTGTTTTGAAAGTCTTTTGCCCATACTACCTCCCTTTGAACGTTTTTACTGCTTCCAAAGGATCAAACTTTTATATTTTATTTGATAATGAAAGTAAAATAATGATGTTTAAAAAGAATACCAATGTCTTCTTTTCTGGTTCCACAACAACCGTTTCTTCTCGTAGAGGTTCCACACTGATTGCCCGCTGAGCCTTAGATGGTTTCGATCCCATTATCACCTATTCTTAAATAGCCGTTTTACTATATATATGTACAAGATATACTCACTTTCATACCGAATCAAATTTCTCTCTTTTGTCTTTTGGCCATATTGATTACTTTTTGAAAATAAGAGAAATAGGCTACATATGTACATGTATATGCTTTAAAAGAAAATGTTACATGTATATGAAATTGTAGATATCGATCAGAAATGAAAACAATCGAGGGCATGCCCACGAAGGTCGACATCAATGCACAAAATGTACGAAACCAATTAAAAATAGAAATGCTATTTTCTTCTATCCTTACAAATCAAGTGTTGTTCGACTGTCAAGCTTTAAGCTCGTTCCGTCTGTTTGCTTGGCCAGTTTGTGCTTTACCGTCCCAGTCCCAGTCAACTGTTATGGTCATCACATCGGGGCGTTGCCTCCATTGTCATGACATTCGAAATGTGCTTTAAATATAACCACCCATCAGGAAAACATGTCCGTCCATCGCATACCCCCTACATTTATACAGGAAAACTGGGGTATGCAGCGGTATACCTATTTTTCTTATTTTTGCTCCAAAACATAGATTGTGGGTACTCTTAACCGAGGCGGTTCTAACGTGTACCCACAATCTATGTTTTGAGCAAAAATAAGAAAAATATCAAAAATTTTCAGATGAAAAGTTTCAATTTTTAAAGCTCAAAAATCTCTGTTTACTGCATGGGCAAGTTTTCGTAATGAAATATGTACAAGATATACTCATTTTCATACCGAATCAAATTTCTCTCTTTTGTCATTTGACCATATTGATCAGGAATAGGTTATATATATACTTGCTTTAAAAGAAAATGTTTAATGTATATGAAATGGTACATATCGATCAGAAATTTGAAAACAATCGAGGGCATACCGGGAAGGTCGACATCAATGCATAAAAACTTCGAAACCAATCAAAAGCGGAAATGCTATTTTATTCTATCCTTACAAATCAAGTGTTGTTTGATTGTCAAGCTTTAAGCTCGTTTTGTCAGTTTGCTTGTTTTGTGCTTTACCGTCCCAGTCCCAGTCAACAGTTATGGTCATCACATCGGGGCGTTGCCTCCATTGTCATGACATTCGAAATGTGCTTTAAATATAACCACACGTTAGAACCGCCTCGCCGAGGCGGTTCTAACGAGTACTCACAATCTATGTTTTGGAACAAAAATAAGAAAAATAGGTATACCCCTGCATACCCCAGTTTTCCTATATAAAAGTGGGGTTTAAGGGGTAGATGGACATGTTTTCCCACAATCTATGTTTTGAGCAAAAATAACAAAAATATCCAAATTTTTCTGATGAAACTTTCGTAATGCAAGTAAACAGCCACAATGTAAAGCTTGACTGCGTTTTCCTGGACAGGCTCAGACTTAAGCCGTTAACAAGGTCGTTTATAGGGCCCATCTATTTCTCACACCCGATTCAACTCGTGTTTGGGACTTACTCAGGACCAGACGGTATACCTTCGTTATTATTAAACATACTGTCTTTTGAGGGCCAAGTCAGTGCTATTCTTTTATAAATGGTAACATCCATAGGATAGGTGTTGAACCTGACACTACAAAATACCTTAAAACATGTCTTTGTATTTCAGTCAGTGAGACAAAACGAATTGATAAAACAATGAATGTGATATTTGCCTGCACAAACTGACTGCGTGGTTTCCGCTTGAAATGTTGGATTTACGAAAGCAGATAGGTTGTAATATGGTGCTGCTAAAAGAAAGACATTTAACAGCTGCTTTAACTCATTTAAGCCTGGCGTCCCTTTTATGGGACATAGGCAAACAGAGTAGCCCCAGATGTGACGCCGCAGAACGCGGCGTCCCATCTGGGGCTATTCTGTTTGCTTAGAAGATTTTCATCGGAAAATGAGATAGAAATTAAAAATCACTCCTAACACCCCTAAAAATGAAAGTGGACTCACCCAATTGATAATGATGGGAAAATCCATTCGTCAAATATGGGTAAATCATCTGTTATAATGTTTTCGTGGCGTATTATCATTAATGAATGAAACGTGTATTAATATAAGCTAAAAGAAAAATATCATTCTTTGTACTATATTACACATTATAAAACAGTGTGCTGCAGTGAAAATGCGAAAACGTAATTTCAACTTCAACATGAAAATTCAAACCCCTCAAAACTGCGCAAACAGAACTTCATAACATCAGCATAACAATTATTGTTCTTATGACGACCCTTGTGGCATCACAAATGCCGGGGGAGGGTGTTTTTGTTTATACTCCTTCAACGCATGCGCAGTCCAGTAGAATTGATCAAGTGTGGCTTTGAGGTTTTTCTCCAGTCGCTCTTTGACACTTTCTGACGTAGGGACGCCGTTTTCGTCAAGTGAACTCCCAGCAGTGGGAATCGCAAATGTCCTTTGAACGCTGGTACAACCAGCCTCGGCTAGAAAGGATCGCAACTGCACCATGGCTCGAACCCCTCCAAAAGCACCTGGAATGGACATAAACTTCGATTATCATGCTAGTTGCCACCCGCAGTCTAATAAATGTGTAACAAACAGCCGAGCCAAGCCACAGCAACCCCCGTCAGTGGAAAAGCATGCTCATCCACCAAGGGTGGTTTACTGCGCTATGTACCCAACACTTACTCGATTCACAAAGTTTCGAGTTTGAAATTTGCATATTACAAGCACTCAATATGCCGCTTATACGTAGCACCAACGTATATTTCCAAGGGAGGCTATCCCGTCACGAATGCATCCGATTGCAGGCTGATAAAATGGCATTGAACACCAGGGGTCATGGGTTCGACCCCGGGTTTCTCCAGACTTTCGGATGATACTATAAAACAAGTTCCCGTCTTCATACGACCATACCAGTTGGGTGATACGCATGGTGCATAAGCAGGCATCAACGAATTCAAACAGACGTCTATTAGAGACGTAAATAAGAAAATTGAAATAATATTTGAGCCACCTCGTGGGAAAACCAACAATGTGGTTTCCGAACAGGTCTGACACAAACCGGCCTGGGCAGTCATAGAAGCAGGCTAGAAGCTTGAAATTTTGGATTCAGGAAGAAGAGTAATTGTACCATCCGTGTAGCGAAAACAAAGGCGCTGATCAGCTTCGCGGTAAGCTGATCTGCGCCTTTGTTTTCGCCTATGCAGATTGTTGGTTTTCCCATGTGGCGGCTCATTTATTTGACTTCCTTAATGCATGTACTGAGGGGCGAACAATTATTTTAATATGCATTTGATAAATTGATACTTTTGTAAATATATAGCCGTCAGTCAGTAGAATATTACACGCATGTAATTTGAAACAAAGGCGATAAGATTGAAATCATTAATTTGCGTAATATTGTTTGTCGAAAATGACAAACACAATGCACTTATAGCCTTGAATGGTACTCGTAAAAAAGTATAACATATACCGATGATGGGGGTATGCAACGAATAAGGAAATTTTGTTTCTCGGTATCCCTTTTACAATTTAAGAGATATGCTGAAGATTGGCTAGAAAAAAATCAAGGGCAACATCTTCATATATACCTGACGAATATGTTATGATGGCACTTGGTTTGTAGAGATAATCCCAGGGAGCGAAGTGGTCCACCATATTAGACAGCGCGGGCGGTATGCTGTTGAAATACTCCGCAGATATGAAGATTAATCCATCGGCTGATGCTATTGGCTTTGAGGCCTCTTGCAGGAAAGGTGGAATTTTTGAAGGGTCCTCGTAGAAGAAGGTTGGCTGTTTCAGTATCTCAAACGGCATTTCTTTGGGATCTGGAATTTTAATTA
Organism: Rugalucina vietnamica; assembly: GCA_964017185.1. NCBI lineage: Eukaryota > Metazoa > Mollusca > Bivalvia > Lucinida > Lucinidae > Rugalucina > Rugalucina vietnamica. The sequence continues at coordinate 41,121,698 of OZ024882.1, read as the reverse complement.
TCGGCTTTTCACATTACGAAAACACGCCCATGCAATATACAGAGACTTTTTTAAGTTTTTAAAAATGAAAAATTTCAGTACAAAATTTTTGATATTTTTCTTATTTTTGCTCAAAACATAGATTGTGGGTACTCGTTAGAACCGCCTCGCCGAGGCGGTTCTAACGAGTAGCCACAATCTATGTTTTGGAGCAAAAATAAGAAAAATAGGTATACCCCTGCAGACCCCAGTTTTACTATATAAAAGTGGGGTTTAAGGGGGTATTCATTGCACGGACATGTTTTCCTGATGTAACATTTTGCCTTATCACTTGAGAAATTTAGTACAGAAGGAATTAATGCAAACATAGATACATTAACGTTACATGTACATATTATGTGAACGCAATAATGTACTCACCATAAACAGTGACGTCATGTTCTGATCCAATGAAATTTCTCACAAACTTTAGCACCCTGTCAGCAAGTCGACCGTCCCTTGTTGACCCAATAAAAATAACTATCTTTAACTTTGACATGTTTTAACACTTGCTGTTTATTATGTAAAATGTTAATTCAAAATGTATGCCTGACGTCCTCAATAACCTAAATCAATAAGCCAACGCACTGAGCTCGTACTTGTATGTTCATATTTTTTTTACCAAAAAATCAATATGGCTCACACAGAATGCAGCAGCCCAGGGGTAAGTAACTCGAAGGCATCATAAGTTCCCCTACTTACGTCATACTTACGATGGTCTTAAGATGGTCTCTAAAGTGCCGGTCCCACCGAATCGTAAGCAATCGTACGATTGTCTAATCATAAGTTTATTGATAAGACTGCGTATGCAAAATTTGTAAAAGTTTGTAAAATATTTTTCAACGTGTTTTGCATATCGGGGTCAGAGAAATGACCCCAAAATTAATATTAAGACAACCGAAGGCGATCTTAAGCACAGTGGGGCTGGGACTTTAAAATTTACGCCCTTGCTATTCCAGCTACTCGCTATCGTAACTTTTTGAAATGAAAGGTGTCACTTGCAAGATACATGTAAGACGACGCTAAGGTGGGCTTGAGTTGACCGTAAAGCTACTGTGCTTTTAAGTTGTCACCGTAGGTCCTTTTCAGCTATTCACTAAAGCCACTAAGAGGAACTTAAGTTGATCGAACGCTTAAGATGAGCGGCCCCGTGGCCTAGCGGTTAAGAGCGCTGTTTCTTATGTAACGAACGGCCGAGCCAAGCCACAGCAAACCCTGTCGATGGAAAAGCATGCTCATCCACCAAGGGTGGTTTACTACGCTATATACCCAACACTTACTCGATTCACAAAGTCTCGAGTTTGAAATGTGCATATTTCCAAGGGAGGCTATCCCGTCACATTACTTCCCCCTCCGTGAAGACTCGTCCCGAGTCTTAGCCTGGGGACTACATGGGTAAGGCAACCCCGGTCTGGCGGTTGTCATCATCCCACCGCTGCCACCAAATGTAACGAACGGCCGAGCCAAGCCACAGCAAACCCCGTCGGTGGAAAAGCATGCTCATCCACCAAGGGTTGTTTACAACGCTATATACCCAACACAAACTCGATTTACAAAGTCTCGAGTTTGAAATTTGCATATTTCCAAGGGAGGCTATCCCGTCACACTTAATTACTCGATCCGGTTTTCGCCATACTACTGATTGGCCCGTCTCATATGAGCTGAAATAATCTTGAAAGGGACGTAAAACTGAATTAAATAAATAAATAAATAAATCATAAAATGGTGTTGAGCAACAACGAAAACATGACCAGGACTAATCACATATCACGATCATTCACCATACTTTGCTGAAGAGTTGTAGCACCGAAAACCGACCATCAACATAACTGTCCATTATGAACAACTACGGCCGAAACCAAAGTGTCCACTAATCTTTGATTATTTTTTTTCCACCGTTTCTGTCCAACATAGAGTGATAGACAGTTATAGTTACTGTGCTTGATGTGGCCTATAGTGTCAACGATAGCTGTCCATGTTTGATAGAAAAAAAACTTACGAATTCCATATCTTTACAACAGGTACATTAACCAGACAGCATTCATGTTTGAAAATAACACTAACTTAAGAATTCCATTTCTTGACAACAGGCACAGTAACCAGACAACAGCCATGCTTGATATTAACAAAGGACCAATGATCAGGACCAGGCGTGAACGCTCACCTGAGGCCTGACATTCATTCCTATGAATATTTTATCATGTCTATTTATACCCTACAGTATCGTACCGTACAGAACGTGCCGTATTGTGCCGTCCGTACAGAAGGTATACACGCCTACCAAACGCTCTGATATTCAACCAATGTTCAAATACAGTGTTCGGCAACATACATGAGACTGACGTCACAGATTTGCCGTAGAAATATGAATGAAAAACATACATGTGACTAATAGGAATAGATATTTCTGAGGACACTCTTATGTTGATGTTCGAGGCCTGTTCGAAAAACAAGTGCCCAAGGGGGGAATCAAAACTCGGAGAATAGCATGCAGTAGTCTATCGAATTTTAAACGTGCCGTGTGTTATAAATAAGAGGTCTGAAAACTCTCTCGTTTTGTCAGCTTTACCTGTCAGTCGTGTAACTGACATCGTCCTGCCGAACTCGGATACACCTTCATTGCGCGAAAAGTAAATTTCAATTGACAAAACGGGATAACTTTTCGGACTCTTTACACAAATGACATAGGAATTCATAGGCTATCACATAGCATTCTCCGATTTCTGATTCTCCTTCTAGTGCAGGTATTTTCACAACTGACCATAGGTTGAGCACCAGAGCGCTTGGCAGGAGTAATAAAGAAACTATTCCAAGTTCCCCACAAGCGCCCCGGGCCCCAAATAGGTATTCAGGTATAAAAAAAAAAAATAGCAGCTTCATCGATTTGCACACGGTGGTCCGAGTATTGGATAACAATTACAAGTACGTTACATGTTAAGTGTATACATGCAATTAATATGATATTCGATGGTACATGATGTGACATGTCGGATACAATTTTGGATGCAAAATAGTTATGTCAGTTGTGATTGTCCAAATTATTTAGATCCAATGCAATACGTCATTTCTTCTTGGTAGATCCAGTATTTTATGGACCCTTTGCATCCATTCCTTACACATGAGGGGAAGCTTGGCAGAACTTGGGATATATTACTATTCCAAGATCCCCACAAGCGCCCTCGAATAGGTATGATAAGACAAGCATCATTCAAGTAGCAGCTTCATTGATTTGCGCACGGCGGTACCAAGACGAAGATGGAATTACCAGACGCTAGTTGTACGTGAGTATGGAGAATCAGACAGGTATGCATTTAAACGCCCGTCGTTCCTCCCCGTTCTGCCAATTCTCTTCATTCCTTCCTAAGGGAACCCAGTTATTTTATGGACCCTTTATATGAGGGGAAGCTTGGCAGAACTTGGGATATATTACAAGTGAAGGAAAAATGAAGAAATCAAAATAATAACATGAGCGAATACCTCTATACAAATATATATGCCCTAACTATAAACGTGCAGCGCCCCTTATCAAGGCATCACAAACGCCGGGGGAGGGTGTTTTTGTTTGTATTCCTTTAAAGCACTAGCAGTCCAATAAAACTGGTCTAAAGTTGTCTTGATATTTTTCTCAAGTCTTTCTTTCATGCTCTCTGACGTCGGGACACCATTTTCGTCCAAGGCATTTTGTGCTTCAGGGATCGAAAAGACTCTGGGCACACTGCTGCAGCCAACCTCGGCGAGAAATGCTCGGAGTTGAACTCCCGCTCGACATCCTCCGAAAGCACCTGGAAAACAACGAGTGCAAATATTGAAGATCTTGCAATAGTAGAATCAATTTTGATAAATAGGGCAGGCTATAGACTATTTGACTTTTGTCTTTTGATTTGTAATTTTGCCTCTTGAATTCTGACTTCTGACTTCTGGTGTTTGAATTGTGTGCTTTTAAAATGCTTCACGAATTATGATTCCTATAGCCATGCTTAAGAAGTTTACGAGTTAAACATTTCGCGATCTTAACCTCAGGGTTGGGGTGGTGGTAATTGTGCGTATATATGTATACTCCAGCTTTTAATTGTACATTACATAGGCACGTTTACGTAATTTAGAATATTATAATCTTAAGTCTATAAATACCTATAGAGTATGTTATAATTGCACTTGGCTTGTGCAGAAAATCCCAGGGAGCAAAGTGATCCACCATGTTGGTCAATGCCGGCGGGATGCTGCTGTGGTATTCTGCCGACAAGAAAATAAATCCGTCGGCTGATGCTATTTCTTGAGAAGCTTTCTGAAGAAATGCTGGAATCTTGGAGGGATCTTGGACCATAAAGATGGGTTGTTTCAGCATTTCAAATGGCATTTCGTTGGGATCTGAAAGACACTATGTTTTGCAAACAAAGCTTCATTCACAACATACAAGTACATATAGATCTGCTTTGTGTGGTCCGCTAACTTGTCTGCTTAAAGACTGTTTTATGCATTGATTGTATGATATAAGTTTGATTATTCTTTAGAAGCGTTATTGAAAAAAATGCAAAAGTATATAGAAATATACGAACTGATCGTTCCAAGGCGATACTTCTGTGGTGGTTCTTATTGTTTTATGTCTTGATGTTTAAAAGTCATGTACTGTTGGCGCCTTATGTATGTTTTCACATTTTAGTTAAGTTTAGAAACTGAGTGGCCACCTTTTGGGGGAAAAAAGCTGCTCGTTCGGCTTACGATGTTTTCATGGTATAAGTACCTGATCGTTAATTTAGTTTTTTCCCACCACGGGTTTTGGAGTGGGACTCTTTTTCTAATTGCGCCTTTTCCCGATTGGTGCCTACTTGTACCTTTTTAAGTTAAAATGCGAAGAAAATTAATTAAATTAAATGCAATTCCAAAAACTAAAACTTATTTGACTACCTTAAGTAACCGTTTCTTATACAAATAAAAAAAAAAACATGATGATTCTTACCGAAAACGACTACATCGTGTGCAGCTCCGATATAACTTTTCACAAATTTTAAAACTCTGTCAGCTAGCCGACCTTCACGAGTAGAACCCACAAAAAGAATTATTTTCAACTTTGGCATCCTTAGTTTCTCTTTAGTTTTAAACTTTTCTTTATAACTGCGGTACATTCCTCGACAAAATTATTACTTTACATTTCGGTTTGGTTTTGTAGATCGGTTGGACAATTTATATAGCTCCGGGACGTCCTGTTTTATTGTGTGCTGTTGAGGGAGAGGAAACCTGTTTTGGAGTAACCGAAAGCATAACGAGCACATATCGGTATATACTATACATGATCTAGCCAGATGATTGAAAATTTGGATCAAAGTGGATCCAGGCACTAAAACCCCAAGGTGCCAATGTGCCTGTTCGTCTTTGTTTTGCATATCTATGTATTACTATGTACACATGTAGGGTTTCCCACGACCCTGGCCAATTAATCCAGCTCATAGCTCGCAATTTAATATAGAACAAAGCTTATGCTCGCACCACAACATTTTGCAAAGTTTTTCTTTTATTTAGGACAGATTATGTAACAATGTCTTATTCGACCTGTAATCCATAAGCTTTTTGACAGGGCAAAAGTTCATACATAGTCCACTATGTTTTGTTTACAAGGTGTATAAAAACATGAAATAGTACAGCTTTCAGTATAAATTCCAGAACGGAAGTCGGAACACTTACTGAGCAGTTTTTCTTTCTTTCAAACTTTCCTTGACGCTGTTTCACGCAAAAGAAACGAACGAAAGAATATGTCTTGGTGACCTTATTCTCAGAAATCATTAAAAAGGAGGCTGTTGCAATATTTTATTTTTTCTTATCTATCTATCTATCTATCTATCTATCTATCTATCTATCTATCTATCTATCTCCCAAAGAGTGCATATACTTTATTAGCCTCTCGTAGGATGTGAAAACGGTGGCGGTTTAACTTTCGATCTGTGCGTTTTCAATGCTCGTGCATGATATTCCAACTGCTCCATAACAAGTCTCATATCTCTCTCAAGGGTGGACTTGATTGTCTCTGTTGCAGGAACGCCGTTCTCATCCAGCGTATCCTGTGTCAATGGAATACAGACAGTTGCTGGAACACTACCACATCCCAGTTCCGAGGAGAAGGTACGGAGGTCCAGACCGGCTCTCACTCCACCGAAGTGACCTTAAACAAAAGATAAAATGGGCTTAACTGTTACACAAGTATGTCATTTTAAAAATAATAAGAATTTCATTTGTTTTAATTTAAACGTACATGTACAACTACATTTGGTATTTGTGTGAAAGGCATGAAACAAAATATATTTTAAAACGGTGATAAACAAAATATATTTTTAAAACGATGATTTGAAAAATGAACAATGCATCCATCCAAAATTCGACCAAATAAACACTATTATAGACTGTGTCCGTGTGTCGGAACAATTATTATTTTTTAAACATGCAATACCCACTTATTTATGCTCAAGCACGCGCTGCAATTAGGTTAATAGTGTCAAGAGTCAAAAACTATTTAAGTACTGGTGGACTGTACTTCTTTTAAGACATTGCACTAGTATTTGATGGTTTTGCTTTTTCTACATCTGTTCAATTTTACAATATTAGGACTTTTGAAAAATATAAAGAAGAATTTGGGGTATGTTAATTTACTTTTTCACTGCTTTGGTCTGATTTCTTAAATACGATAAAATGTGAATACTTTCGAACATTGGCAATTAAATACTTTGCGAAGCACTTTGAGAATTTGTTAGTACTATTCCAATATCCTTAAACTACTATTTTAAAATATCATTAAATCAAAAGAGAACAAAGCAAGCAATTTCGATTCATTTTCATTTTACCATTCTTTTTGCTTCTATCTATGATGGAAAATGCAAATTTCTTCTACCATATGATAAAGAAGAATTTGGGGTATGTTAATTTACTTTTTCACTGCTTTCGTCTGATTTCTTAAATACGATAAAATGTGAATACTTTCGAACATTGGCAATTAAATACTTTGCAAATTTCTTCTACCATATGATTTTCATCACAATATATTATGTAGTCTATATATTAAGGATATTTGCTTTTTTGAGGTGAATACCAAACATATTTCATCGAGTGAGTTGAAAACATCAGAGTGCGCAGCACGAGTGAAAATTTTGATGTTTTCAACTCACGAGATGAAATATATTTGGTATTTACCGAAAAAAAAGCAAATTTTCTTTTTATTTTATACTTTAAACTGAAAAAAGTAGTTCCTCTTCAACAGTGAAGATATAGGCTGATATCAGTCACTAGTGAGTGAGATTTGATATCAGTGAAATTTCATATCAATGAAAATACCAATTTTATCAAGTTTTGATATACATTGGTTTTCACTGTAAAGTATACAATAATAAATCATACAAATAGTGGAGCAAATATGGTTCAAAAAGTAGCTTAGAAATAGGAGTAGGTGGTCTACGGAGTACCACATTTGTTTCTATATACCAAAATGTTCGTCTTGGTCTGTAGTTTTGAAATCCAGCGTTTGCCACCTTGGCAAACCTTGCATAACTCCAGTATTCAAGATGGCGTCCAAGATGGCTGCCGTTTCCTAAAACCAACCCCTACTCCAAAAATGCATCATATTTTTCATGTGTTTGCATTGAAATGGTATTTTAATGCCCCATTTCATGTAAGAATGATATATTTGTATATTTCAAGTAAAAAACCTTACAATTTAGGTAAAACAGTTGTAAAAATTGTGTTTAAATTCACAAATGCACGTGCCCAAGGTTTTTCACCTCGGAATGTTTGTTTAATGGCTCATTATTTATGATCAGATAGTTATGGCTGCTTTTTTACTTCTTTTCTATCAAATATAATATTTTTAAAGATTTTAGAGAAACAGAAATTGTTTCTTTATATAAGCTTCATGCTTAAAAACAGGTTTTAGACATCCAACCCAACACGACAAAAACAACAAAAAGTACATATTTTCTTATATAAAATATGCTCTTCAATCTTATTTGTTATTGATTCTATATACCATAGTGTTTGTCTCAGTCTTAGTTTGTAGCATAAAATCCAGTGTTTTCTACCTCAGCAAAACACAGGATAGCTCCAGTATTGAAGATGGCATCCAAGAAGGCCGTCAAAATATAGAATTTTGAAAAATGAGCCCAATATGTCCCGTGACTTTTATTAAGTAATAAAAAGCTAAAATCAAGTTGTAAAACACTTAGAACGTTTTCTTAATGTTATCTTCATGTGTGTTTTTCCTTGTTAAAACAAAATTATTCAGACACCGTAACCTTTTTATAACACTATTGTTGGGGTTCAAACCAATCTCTGTGTTAGCTATATTCAATTTGTGTTATAACGAGAGTAAAGTATATAGACATATACCAAAGGTAGTATGAAATGACCATTTGGAGTCCAGCTATGATCAGTGCTATATCCAAACCTATTTTTGAACTGAGTTATAGGAAGGTCCAGATGTATTTATTCTAGAAATGAGTGGAATTTTCTTGCCCGGCAAGAAAAAAAGCAACAAAGAAAAGTTACTTTCTTGTACACCATAAGCTCCGCAATCTTATTACAACTGTAATTCACAAATTCTGGTTCTGCAATTAATATAACTTTGGTGCAGTATTAATCTTACAATTAATACAACCTTGGTGCAGACATGGATGTACGATATGGCACTATATAAAACAAAATAATACCAAACCATGTTTTGTTTCGACACTATAATCATATGTAGGTTCTAATTCCTCATTAACTGGTTATGCTCTGAGTATTTATGTACAAGGTTTATGCAAACTGTGGTGCCATAAGAACTGTAAATCCACTTATCAGAGCATTAAAGCAAAAACAGTAGAGAGGTAAAGTCAAACATAAGAAATGATTAGACTAACCCTAGAAGTACCATATCATCTACAAAATATTTTGATTGGAAGAATAATTGCTTATTTGTGGCGAGATTTGTGACCAAATGGAAATGAAAGTAAAGTAAGTGGAAGCTGGTCGATGTTAGCATGCGCAATTGGTGATTGTAACATTTATGTATTTATAAGAGTTGTTGAAGCAACGGAGAAAGGCAATGACTTCAAAGTGCTATACATACATGTACTAATGGACCTTCCAAATGGTGACTTAGTTGCTGCTGGAGCAATATATTGTGCAGTAAAAAGAGCTGTTTGCTCAATGGCACATTAGAATATAACATTCAGCTATGACACTGAGCATGCTAAGGATAATTCTGTTTCATTTAAATATGCAGATACAGGTTCAAAGCTAAAAGCTGAGTATGAAAGTTCAATAATGAACGAAAATCAAGTTGTAGAGTTATCCAATTAATAGACAAATTTAAGCATCTACGAGTAGAGTTAGAAAGCTGGGTTGTTATAAAAACAATCCATATAAAGAGCCATTTTATTTAATTATGGTCAGAATTATCATTTATGTAGTTATCCACTTAACAGACAAATTTAAATACCTGGAGTTGGAAAGCTGGGTTATATGACATAGAATGTTATAAAACAAACACTATGGAGAAGGTACAAGTAGGCAATGATCAGGAAAATGCGCAGTCAGAAAGAAATTTCCATTCCGAAAGCCGAGGTAGGAAAAACTAAATTACCAATTAGGTACTTATAAAAAGAGCCTTTTTATTTAGTTATGGTCCAAATTATCATTTACGTATTGAGATTGATTTGGTACGAATCAGTGTGGCTGAAGCGCTGAATATGTTTGGTCAACTATGAAAATTAAACCAAAGCATTTCAGCTGATGATACACACAGGCTTCTGTTTAAATAATAGCAGAAGATACGATAAATCATAAAACTATTGGTATGTTTATAAATGGTAATTTTAATAACACTGAAACTGTAATGGATCAATCTGCCACCATTGCAAGCCTTTCAAGATATTTTACTGTACTAGACAAATGGTCGGCTTCAAGTGTGAACAATGAAAGATTTGCTAATGCTTCAGACATATCGGCTTAGCTTCAGTAGGCTTGCACTGTCTTTAAGTTTGTTGTAATATTACAAAAGCAGCGATTTCTCTTGCATACCCAAAACATGTAGGTCTTGTTGTACATGATCAAATCTGGAGTAGACTCTTTGATTTAACAAATAACTTATCTTCGATATACGGTTCCCTGAAATGAGGCGAGTTTTATCATCAGCACACAAGCTAACACTCCCTCAGTGGAACCAGCCCCTCAGAAATTACGTCAGAAATCAGGGGGTATGCTTATACTGGGAGTTACCGATAACTTTGACAATAACGAAAAAGCAGTAGATGTAAACTAACCAAACAAACATGCAATGACCTCTATCATTCTGATTGCGCCATTTCCTGATTGTTATTTTCATTTAGCTTTGTTATCACATTATGCAGGGTCCTGATACGAATATAGATCTGCACCATCTAGGTGAAGATTTAGAACACTCGGAGGATCATATGTGGTCTAAGTTCGTAACAAAAACAGTTTGTCTTTAAACTCACTGTGTGCAGAGAAGGCAATATTGTTGATGGCTAAAAAGCTACCTCGACAGATAACAGTTTCGGGTTTCCTTGCCTGAGGTGTGTCAACTGCATATTTGGCGGAATGGGTTGCAGCTGTTCAAGAACTGAAATCACCATCAGACTTTAGATTTGTATTGGACAATGAATGATAAAAAATGCTTAGTATTATTGGTAACACTATCAGTTGCAGCTCCAGAGCGATTGAATGACACTGTATCCTAACGTAAAAAAATGAGTGATGAATACTGCACAAGCTCTATGTGTCGACAACTATACACTGTGATATATAAATGTCAGAAATTAATGTACATGTAGTTATATACACAAATGTGCACACTATCTTTTCAGGCATGTTGACAGAGGAAAATTACAGTGATTCAGATTATTAAAAGGAATTTAAATTGCATCTGTTCAAACATACTCCAGCCCTTACCCCATGCATTTCTAGATTTGTATGCATAATGTAATATTGACAAAGAAATATATACATGAAAATATTTTTAAAAAGATGGATCTAAGTGTTTTAGCTTGATTTTTTAACTGTTTTGGTAGTAAACAAAGGTTAAAGGACACATGCAGCTTAGTTTTCGAAATGTTATATTTTGACGGCCTTCTTGGATGCCCTTTTGAAAACCGGAGTTATGCTGGGTTTGCAGAGGCCGCCAACGCTGGATTTAAAAACTTTAAACCTTCAAAAAACTTGCAAGACAAAATATTTGGTATAGAGAATCAATAACAATCATGATTCAAGAGCCTATAATGTATAGGAAAATATGTATTTTTTTTTTTTTTTTTTTTTTTTTTTTTTTTTTTTTTTTTTTTGCTCTTATTTTGCCTTGTCAGTTAGACCTTACTCCATTCATATCTAGAATATATATGCATAATGTAGTTTTAACAATGGAAAACACATGAAAATAACAATAATAAGATAACTCTAAGTGTTTATAGCTCAATTTAAGCATATTTGTTTCTAAACAAAAGTCAAGGGACATATGTGTCTCATTGTTTCAGAATTGTAAATTTTGACGGCCTTCTTGGATGCCATCTTGAATACTGGAGCTATCTTGTGTTTTACAGAGGTGGCAGACACTGTATTTTTATGCTACAAACCAAGACCAACACAAACACTATGGTATATAGAACCAATAACAAAATAGATTTGAGAGCGTATTTTGTATAGGAAAATATGTACTTTTTGTTGTATTTTTCCATGTTGGGTCGGATGTCTAAAACCTGTTTTTAAGCATGAATATTATATATAGAAACAATTTCTGTTTCTATAAAATCTTTAAAAATATTATATTTGATAGAAAAGAAGTAAAATAGCAGCCATAACTATCTGATTTTAAATAATGGGCCATTAAACAAACATTCCGAGGTGAAAAACCTTGGTCACGTGCATTTGTGAATTTAAATATGAGTTTTACAACTGTTTTACCTAAACTGTCAGGTTTTTTACTTGAAATAGACAAATACACCATTCTTACATGAAATGTGGCATTAAAATACCATTTCAATGCAAACACATGAAAATTATGATGCATTTTTGTATAGGGGTTGATTTTAAGAAATGGCAGCCATCTTGGACGCCATCTTGAATACTGGAGTTATGCAAGGTTTGCCAAGGTGGCAAACGCTGGATTCTAAAACTACAGACCAATACGAACATTTTGGTATATAGAAACAAATGTGGTACTCCATAGACCACCCCCTTGAAAGATAGCCCATGATATTTGCTCCACTAAAATTTCACTAGAACCAAATAACGATAACTCTTGCATTTTGAGCTCATTATAGTTGTCTTATGTATTACTATCGAAACGCCATCACTATATGGTCATTGCTGGTTCCTTAGATGCAAACCTGCTTTGTATCGTGTCTTGTCTTTAGTCGTATAGATCTCTTCTCAATAGCAAAATGGACGGTCAGTGTGGCGCTCATCAATGTGCATTAAACATGTACATCATTATACAATGTACTCGTACATCTATTGGAAACCTATCATCCAATAGCGAGATGACTTCTGAGCAATTAACCTTACTTACTCATGTGGTCAGTCAGGGAGTAGCTCTGCGCGATGGTCAATTCGTGAATTTATGGTTTTGGAATAATGAAATATCCTCAGTAATGAGGCCCTCCCAGGGGTTTTGGGGATTCAGGGAGAAGAGCTATTTATTTTCAATGATTTAGGGAGAAGGGTCATTAATTTTCAGGGATTTGGGGAGAAGGCATAAGTTTTTGGGGTTTTAGGGAGCAGGGAGCAGGGGGCTGAGGAAAAACATTTTAGGGAGCTGGGGAGAAATTGTTTTTTCTTTCAGGGAGCAGGGAGCAAAGACCCCCCCCCCCCCACCCTGGGGGCCTCAGTAATGTTACCTTCTGAATAAGTGACAATGGCACTCGGTTTGTACATGAAGTTCCAGACTGGAAAGTGACAGGCCATGTTACTGAGTGCTGGCGGGATGTCACTGTGGTATTCCGTTGATATGAAAACGAACCCGTCCGCCGCGTCAATCTCTTTCTGCGCTTGTACAAGGAATAGAGGAACTTCTTTTGTGTCTTTGTATTCATACGCTGGTTTTCTGAGTACAGGGTATGGCATTTCTAGAGGATCTGTAAGAATAAAATAGCTTTAACACGACATCACCTTGACATGAAATTCACCACTTCCTACGATTGGGACCCTTTTGTGTAACGGCATCGTTTCAAAAATATAGCCAAATAAGCACAAAGATTCAGAGAGAGAGAGAGAGAGAGAGAGAGAGAGAGAGAGAGAGAGAGAGAGAGAGCTCTGTTTACCATGAATTTTGACTTCAAACTTTGATTTAATCCTCGGTTTGACAAATTTCAAAACCCTGTCCGCCAATCGCCCATCCCGTGTTGATGAAAGAAATATGATGACTTTCATTGGTGATGCAGTCTGCACTGTATCTGCTTCTAGCCTCGTGATTCTGTGCTCTTTGTATGCTGTTGCCGTCCAGTACAGCTGTTCTAAGCACGTTGCAAAGTTCTTTTCAAGTCTGTGTTTGATTGCTTCTGTCGATGGAACGCCGTTGCTGTCGAGATTGTTTTGAATCTCGGGTATGCCGAAGATCTTTTTCACACTGCCGCAACCGAGCTCACCACATATAGCGCGGAGAAGTTTTGCTGCCCTTCCGGCACCGCTGTAGTCTAAAATATCAGATTTTTGTTTATTTGTGTTGAGGCCTAACGCCCCAGTCAAAATTTTTTCAGTCATGTCGGGACGGAGCCAACGCTTCCTGGGTTTAACCAATACTGTGAAATTGACTACAGCAGTTTCAAAGTTTTCAAACTTTGATTTATGATTTTGATGTTTTTGAGCATAAAACTACAATCTTATTAATTAACAATACCAAAATATAAAATTTTAGAGGCTAATCTATACAGAGATAAAATAAAAAAAAAAAAAAAAAAAAAAAAAAAAAAAAAAAAAAAAAAAAAAAAAAAACGATAATCCCAAAGTAGCCTTCAAATGAGAAACGGACATTTCTTGAAGACATTTTATTCTGTAAAAGCATTTACCTTGATGAAAAATGGCTTTACGTTCTGTTCAAATAAAAAATAGGTTCAAACAACAAACAACAGAACTCTTTATATAGTCGAAAAGTGTACGCAATCATATAAGCTAAACATGTTAGAAATACAAACCTTCTGAATAAACCACTAAGGCGCTTGGCTTGTTGTAGAAATATTCCTTGCCAAATTGATATAAGACACTTGTAAAGGAAGGAGGGATACAGCCTTTGTGTTCTGTTGACACAAAGATGAAACCATCTGCTTCATAAGTGTCATCCTGCTTGACGGTTGATGATATTTCGGCAGGACCAGCTTCACTTCCAGCAGATTCTAAATGGATACAACAATACTTTACGGTAATCTTAATAATGATAATTACACGTACACACTATAGTATGCAAATATGAGCAGTTGACAAAATTTGACCCCAGTAATAGTAGAGAGAGAGAGAGAGAGAGAGAGAGAGAGAGAGAGAGAGTTTTCTTGCACACCAGATAGAGAAATCGACGTTTTACCCCATGTGAGAAATTCTTATCTCACCCTCGTTATCTCACCCCGGTCGCACCCTGCGTTCAAATGTTCTTTTTTAACACTGGTTGTATAGGACGTCATGTAATTTCGTCGCTAAGCGCACACGTCACAATGACGTCAAAACGTTTTAAATCAAAATGGCGGACGCCGCGATTTTATCATTTTTCTAGGTAAATAGTATAAAAATCAATCTTCGCTGCATTAAGGTGAGCAAGAAAAAGAATCCATCATTCGTGTCAGGTATGGATAGACAAATCTGTCCCTCGGGACAAGCCTCGTGATGCCAAAATGTGACCCTCGGGACAGATCCTGACACTCATGTAAGATTCTTATAATATACCTCCTATGATCTGTATGTTATGATCCCGTTCTATAAGCCTCTTTACAAACTGTGCTACTCGATCAGCCAAATCCCTGTCATATATCCATCCCAGTATTAATACAAAGTTTAGTTTAGTCATATTGTAGAGGTCAGTGTATTTGTAAAGCGTGGGTTATAATATCAAATTAAGGTGTACACTTATCAGCTATGCAGTATCACAGCATAATGTTGGCCTATCATTGGTCACCCCTGTGGTATCAAATGAGCCGCGACGCGACAAACCCGGTCTTCGGGGTTTCCGACTAGGTCTGACACAAACGGGTCTGTACGGTCACAAAAGCAGGCTAGAAGCTTGAAATTTCGAATTTAAGAAGAAGAGAAATTGTACTATCCGTGTAGCGAAAACAAAGGTGCCGATCAGCCTCGCAGTTACTGCGAAGCTGATCTGCGCCTTTGTTTCCGCATAGGCAAAAATCCGGTTTTCTCACGATGCGGCTCAAATTATTAGGTAACATATGCTCATAGCATCCGGCTTATCGCCTTGGAACGATCAGTAATATAAAATTACTGCCGGGCTTAAATTAGTTTTACAGGCCTAACCTCACCCTCATCTTCTGCAGTGGTTCACAACATTTAGATGGTTCTTTGGTCCTCGTGGTAAATCACTAACTCGTCAATTAATCATCAAGGACAAACAAATAAATCATGATAACGCCCAAGGTGAATTAAAAACGAGGACTCACAGAATCTAAATAAATTTGAGCCGCATCGTGAGAAAACCGGATTTTTGCCTAGGCGAAAACAAAGGCGCAGATCAGCTTCGCGGTAACCGCGAAGCTGATCAGCGCCTTTGTTTTCGCTACACGGATAGTATATTTCCTCTTCTTCTTAAATCCGAAATTTCAAGCTTCTAGCCTGCTTCTGAGCTTGTACAGCCCGGTTTGTGTCGGACCTGGTCGGAAATCCCGAAGACCGGTTTTCTCGCGTCGCGGCTCAGATACAATAAGCTGCTCGACGAATGGAAAGCACTTGGCGCCAAACAACATCACTGAAAATCTGGAGCAAAGAACCCCGGTGAGACAAGCAACATTCAAGAAGTTCCGACCCCAACCAAATAAAATGAATAGCTTTAAGTAGGGGTCATCTAAACAGAAAAGAAAATTCATTCCTCCCTATAAGTTTCGTTAATTTGTAAACCAAGTCACCATAAAATTCTGGTTCCGAATTGCCATCACGTAAAGGCGTCTTTAACCCAACATTAAATTTGGAAATCAATTCATAGTTTCTACGATAAAATTTAGAATTTTTTTTTTTTTTTTTTTTTTCGAAGTTTATGATACCAATAGCCCATTTGGAGAAGTTTGGTCGTCAAATATTATTTCGAGCGTTGAAGTCCGTAACATGATTGCAAACTCTAGCAAACCTAATAAGTTGCAAAATGTATACATCATAAGAAGCACGGCGAGGAACGTCACCAGCGAAAAACTAAAAATTTACTTAAATCAAAATCAAAGTCATCGCGCTTATCATAAATTTAAGAAGAAACAAATCAATTTGCAATAGAAAGATGTAAATCTAAAAAGGGGGACTTCGGTATTTGTGGCATTGGCTTCGTTCAAGTGTAGTTCAGGTTGATAGATTTGATTGACCGTACCTTCAAAATAAGGGTTGTCAATGTTCAAAAGGTCATCGAGGTACCTGGAAGTCGAATCAAAAGCCTCGATAACATCATCTTGATTTTCACCTCTGTGCGTCATTATTTGCCCTCATATCTTACAAAATATATAAACAATTTTCTGCATTTGTCCATTTTCTTCCAGTTTGTTCACAAACACGAAATGTTGTCAATTTGTTTTGATAGCAATTTCAAAACTCTCGAGTTTGTCTTTTTACTTTTATCTCAAGAAGACTCGTTATCGTTAAACATTCTCAAAAGAGAATTAATAACATGATTTGCATTTAATTCCCTGATATCTGCAGATAACAAACAAATGAATGACCCATATACGTGCTCATATGAAACAAACATTAACCCTATAAACGCAATTTCGGAATACATTTTGGTATGTATTTTTACGCACATTCAATTATTTTGATTAAAACAATAATTTCAAGATGCACATGTAATTTAGACATCAAACCTATGCGATAAGCATTTTTACATTATGATACAGGTATATTACCTTTGTTTACTAGTATTTTTTCTTAAATTTGTTCTTAAAAAGAATTGATGTTATGGCTACCCATTTGAACGATGTCTTTGAATTACATTGTTCTAACGAGAACATCATTTTCAAAAATAATTCAATAAAGTTAATGCCAATTGTCAAATCTATACTTGTCATGATTTTACCAGTATAAAGAACAATTGCAATTTCACCATGTTTACCAAGAAGACTTGATCTTCTTAAAACATTCTTGAATGAGTAATTCAAACATCCCATACTAATTATTTTACGTTCTCAGCTTTAGAGTGCTCAGCTACATGCTTATCAGCAACTGTCAAGTTACTTCCTTGTTTGATTCCGTTGTCATCATTGAATTTTTGGAACAGATATTACTATAAACATCTACAACTTGCTGACCACAATCTTTGAAAGCATTTCAAACCAAAAGTCAATATTTTGGAAGAAATCATATGCATATTATTATCCATATTTACTGTAACCAGGTTTCAGCAAAAATGATAAATAGCCATTTTCCCCATGAAAAATGAATTTCTGAGAGAAATGGTCCATACAAGATATCTTTCAAGAAGATTCAGTAAAATTATCGTTTTTCTTTATGGGGGTAAATTATACAAGTATTAGATTTTGACAACAGATGACATCGGTATCGAAAATGATACCGTTGCATAATTATGCCACCTTAAAGCATTTTATCACCTTAATAGTTGAGCCGCCACATGGGAAAACCAACAATATGCATAGGCAAAAACAAAGGCGCATATCAGCTTCGCAGTAACTGCAAAGCTGATCAGCGCCTTTGTTTTCGCTACTTAGATAGTACAATATCTCTTCTACTTAAATCTGAAATTTCAAGTTTCTAGCTCTTTTCTGTGTTTACATGTCAGTTTGTGTCGGACCTGGTCGGAAACCACATTGTTGGTTGTCCCACGAGGCGGCTCATATGTCTGTATGTATTTATGACTGTGTACGTCCAAAATTTTCAGGCAAAATGTAAGTGATTCGTTAAATTCAACGTTTCATCAGTATGGACATGTCCACTTGATGCAGAAATAACATTTGCATCATGTCAGTTAAAACGAATTATGACTTTTATAATTAGAAAATATGACTGGTCACGCAATTGGAGCAGACGAAACTAAAACACATGCATCTACACTGCTGCAGCTTACACAGTGCACAACAATTAATAATTTAAAAGCGGTCAGGTGCTGGAATGTAAAGGACACATTGTATTTTTGTGTGAATTGTCTTGAGCTATACATACATGTATGTGGATATGATTTTCAGATTTTCACAGACATGAACACCTCTCCCATTGATTGGATGAGTAAGCAAGTTAGATAAGAAGAACGACCTCAATAACTAAAAATATAATTGTGTTGCATAACTGTTTGCATGAATAAAGTATCATTATCATCATGCTTGGGGAAATATAATACTAATTGTTTTATGTGACAAGTTTTAACAAAACCAATTATTTATACAGAATGTTTATTTTGATTAAGACTATAAAAACATAGAATCCTGACGGCGGGGATTCCCAATGTCTACCGGACGTGATGACGTCATTGACACCGCTGACGTCGAGATTGGGGAAGACCACACGTGGGTGGAATCCTTATCTGAACAGAAGGATGCAGAAAAACACATGGTCTCACATGCAAGGCAAGTTAACTTAATGTTTTGTTTATCTATTTATCATTCCATTTTAAATGCATGTTTTCAAAAACAGCAAAGGCTGAAATAATAAACATTTCAAGATAAGCAATATAATTATTTATCGGATAATGATTATTTTACATATACGTACGCAGCCATGTAGATAACGATGCGTACTGCGTATGTATTCGCTCTGTACGCATACCAAATTCAGACATGTGCGCACCATGTACGCAGTAAAAATCAGCGGTACGCAAACAGTTTTCGGTTTTATGCGTACTCGGGAAAAATCCTTTAAAATTGTCACAAAATGACATTTGTCTGGCTGCTCTGTCAGCAATCGAAACGTAGTTACAATATTAATGCAGCTTTTGATCGTTCCAAATTACATATCATGCAATATAATTATTATGTATCTTCAGTAGTTATACCGTATTCGTGCTCTCCGTTAGTTTAAACATATTTTATTGCCTTTTTATGTACAATGGGGTTGGGCTACAAGTTCTATCAACATTAGGTTCAGCCCGCCCCCTACAACATAATAATAGTGCAGCATGGCAAACAATTTACAAATACAACAAATATATTGTAAATCGTAAATAACAAATAAAGACAGACAGACAGACAGATAGATAGATAGATAGATAGATAGATAGATAGATAGATAGATAGATAGATAGATAGATAGATAGATAGATAGATAGATAGATAAGATAAGATAAGATAAGATAAGATAAGATAAGATAAGATAAGATAAGATAGATTCCTTGTCGGTTGCATGCTCCTTCGGATCATAAATTTTGTATAAGATGTTGGGATTGTTCTTTTTAAATTCTCAAAAGCGACCTGAGTCTTTGATATATTGCTGTACTGCCTGAAAAAGTTATTTCGAATTCTAGCATTATATAACGGACCATTTCCTATTGCCTTTCATATAAAAAGAAGGTATTTTAATGTCACCAAGTGCCTCAGTCAGACAAATTGTTTACCATAGATTTATTCATAAAGTTTAATGGTTACAATTAAGTGTGGCACTTTGGTTTATTGAATAAACATTTCTGGCCATTGTTTTCAATTTAAAACTTTATGTATTCTACATGTTCTACAAACCATCCCAGTTTATCATGTTTGTCTCATTTTTTTTCTCTCTTATTATCTATGTAGGGGACAAAAATATGGTTTAAGATGCCTAAATGATAGAATAACATGTAATTACAGGATTATCAACCAGTTAATTGAATTTTCATACTTGAATTTTAAAATGGTCTTATCCGTACGTGTACATCTATTAAGTTTGATTCTGAATGAGTGGTTAAAATAAGAATCCTCAGAAAAACGTGTACACAGTTGTATTGTCGGTACGCACTGTACTTTTATTTTGATGCGTACAGTACGCATTGTGAAAAATGATTATCTACATCGCTGCGTACGTATGCATATATATAGTAAAACAAACATCTAGTTCTATAAATATCGGTCCACACTATCTCCCTTTGAACGTTTTCACTGCTTTCAAATGATCTAACTTTTATATTGTACTATCTATATGTATTTTGAAAAAAAAAAATACATGTGAAAAAGTGCAGCTGGTGAAAATAAACAAACTTCTTTTGGATAGGTTCTTCTTACTCTTTTGTTATTCTTTCTGTCACCCATAGACACAACAAAAATAAAAAGAAGAGCTGGTACAAGAGACGAACTCAATTCGAGAAATGGCTGATAGTCATATGTCTTGGAGCATTGGTCACTGTTGCAGTGCTAGCGGTCAAACTAAACAACGAAATCCTAGAAGATGAACAAACAGCATTAGAAACCGGCAAAGTAGCCAGTAGCACAGGACAACATCGTCATAATGGCGATCTTACTGCTGATGGTACATGTAATTAATGTGCACGTAAATCTTTACCTATACTAAGGATAGATCGATCATACTTGTGATCATAAAATAGAAAATTAAATTTATGTTTACCTGCGTATTGTAGAGATATTTCGCGGTGTTTCGCGGCGAAACGCGAAAATTAAAAGTACCTGTTAACGTTGAAAATCGATGTCGCCGGAAAATTTCGCGTTGCAGATAGAAACCGATTTAACGCTTAAGGATGTTCGCTGCCAACATTTGACCTTTCGGAACTCCCGGTTTTTATTTTGTTGAATATCTTGTAAACGGTTGCAGATATTTTCCTAATATTTTATATTTGGATACATATTGATGATATGCATTGAATGAGCCATGAAAATTGTCAATCTAAGGAACTTCATTTTTTCACCCCATTTTCTGCACTTTTCCAGAAAATTTTAGTTGTCAGTAAAATTTAGGGGGTAGGGTAGATTAAACTTGCATATTACACATCTTCAAGTAAATTGCACTAATTCTATGTTTATTTTAGCAGCAGTATATGTGCACATTGTCTTCTAAGTCAGTCTTTCTGTCTTTGGTCTGCTAGTTTTAAAATTTTGGCATGTTTTATGAAATGGGCTTTAAGAAATAAAACAGCCGAAAAAAGGCTTAAAGTGGCGATTTTCAAATAGTTGGTTCTCTCTTATATGCACACTACCCTATATATTTCTTTCTTTTATTTACAAATATGGGTTCGGCAAATTTCAAAATATTGACTTTTTCCCACTTTTCAAGTATGGGGGTAGGGTTGGAAAACGACTCGTAAAATTTTGTCCTCCACTTCAAGTTGCAAATTTGTCTATGCTTTTGGTCCAAAATAGTCTGCATTACGTAAATATTATGACTTTTGAAAGCTTTCTGGGTGTATTTTTGTTCAAGACGGGTATGTTTCAAAGAATTAAAAATTAAATTAATTTTACTAAATTTTAAACATAGTGTTCAGAGGTCTCATTCACAGGCCTGTAGCTTGAAAAAATGCACACTACCCTATTGTATTTTGGAATCAAAAAAGAGTGGTTAGAAAAAAAGTTTGAATACTTTTTCATTGGCAGCGAACATCCTTAACTTGTTCCCAGGTCGATGAAATTCCTGATTTCGCCATGAAAAATCATAGCCAGTCATGGCGAACTGGGCAAAAGTGAGGGCTTAGCCAAATGTTCACTGTAAATGTAAATCAAACGAAGGAGTGCGTTTTTACTATGGAGTACATTTCGAAATTGAATTAAGAGAAGCTCCTCATTTAGCATAAAACTTATTATGTGTGTGACTTTATTGTATTTTCCAGTTGACAGAAAGGAACTTTGTGTGACTCCGGATTGTATCTTGGCAGGTATTTTTATCATTACGCATTTTGGGATTTTCGAATCAATATCTTTATTGCTTTGTCAAATATTGTTTCTTGGATGCCTCATATGTATTCGTTTCATTCAATGTATACTCTCAAGTATACTTTTCTAACTTTTATTTGAACTTAATACTACAGAAGTTCGTAATTTCAGCGGCACGTGTCATCAAATCAATTGATTTGTGTGTGGATCCCTGCGAGAACTTCTATGATTTCGCGTGTGGAGGTTGGATAAAGACCCATGAGATTCCCAGTGACCGTTCAAACCTCTATGCCTATGGTGTGCTTCGGGACGACGTAAACCGGGCTTTAAGAGGTCAGCAATGCTACAAATAAAGCATGAGTATGCATGTTTGATGTTATACAATGAGATAATTATACCTACCGAACAGCAAAGTGTGGCTTTACATGCATCGTTTACAGTTCAAACTTGTAAATCTGAAATTGCGAGGAAAACTTGTTCCCATGACGTTGACTTGATATTTTGCTGTTTTAGTGCATTCCAATGCGTTTTTGGGCTATGTGAAATAGGCATGTATAATGTGGATCTAGCTATCGCAATGAACAGACTAAGGGTTCCCACGATACAGTGAATTGAACGTCAGATTTCTACCAAATTTTGGTCGCCATTTTGTTTAATTTCCGTCGAGTAACGTTTCAAATACGTAAAATGCAATAACCGTTTTTTCGCTGTTAGTTGCTTCAGCTGAGTGTAAGAATATTATTCTTCCAGCTCTCCTAGAAGAACCCATAGCCGACAGCGATATCAGATCTGTACAGGATGCTAAGAACATGTACAGATCATGTGTCGATGAAGGTATTATTAACCAATATTTGACGAATGGATTCTCCCTGCGGCGTCCCATCTGGGGCTATCATGTTTGCCTATGTCCCACAAAAAGGACGCCAGGCTTATATGAGTTAAGATTATATAATTGTCGTGGTGACCTTCCGGAAATTCTGAGCTCCTCGTTCTCAAAATGGTACGATATGAAATTTCTATAATTATCCTCTGTTTACCTAAGCGTTGTCTCTGTCTTTTTTGTTCAAATATAGAAATCAATGTCAATTCCGCGGTCCATTACAAATCTCCATGGGAAATTTCCAAACGTAGGAAATCAGTATTGCCAATATTGATATGACAGACATGTTTTTAATGCAAGGCGCAAAGTTATTTCAGTTCAAATTATCATATACTAGTATATCAGCTACAGAGATTCCAATGTACATGTATTCACAATGTTTTCGTCATATTTACAACTCACTTAATATTCGAAAAAAAATGAAATATAGGGATATTTGATGTAAGTTAACAATGATCTTTTGCCAGAACTTATCGAAACACGGAACCTTACCGTTATCTACCCACTTCTCCAAGAGCTTGGTGGCTGGCCGATACTCGGTGATACACCTGGCGGTCAGTGGAACAACTCGGCGTTTGACTTCACAACTCTTAATCTACGGCTGTTGAAATACAACAATATGCCTCTGTTGCCACTGTGGGTTGGGCTAGATGATAAAAATAATACTAAAAGAATATTATTCGTAAGTCATTATAGATACTTCAAAAGTATGTGATATACAATTTAATTTTGGACATGATACTCTGATACATTTTCGTTAATGTAAGCTTTATTGATTGTATCAGCTCAGTGTAACATGTTTACATGTGTTTCACGACTAAACTTTTATTCTGTCTATTCGAATCCAGTCTGCTCTCCTTCTTGGTTCTATGAACATGCTTAACCACTATAGGACGAATGGGTTTTCCCATCATTATCATCTGGGTGAGCCCATTGTCAATTGAAGTGGCTTCAGAAGTGATTTTGAAATTTTATTTATTTTTTCGATGATATGTCTCTAAGCAAACAGAATAGCCCCAGATGGGACGCCGCGTTCTGCGGCGTCCCATCTGTGGCTAGCCTTTTTACCTATGTCTCATGAAAGGGACGCCAGGCTTATATGAGTTAATTTTGTGACACTCCAGCTGTCTTGTGAACGCATAAACATGAGTTATGAAAGAGTAAATATTCATAAATGTTTGCTTTCAAAAATATGTGACAAAATTTATTTACATATTACTTACCATTTACCAGCTCGATCAGGCCTGGTTCGGTATGCCAGATAGAAGTTATTATCTAGACGACCAGTACACTGTCAAACTGCAGGCATATAAGACGTTAATGATGAAGGTAGCCATTTATCTTGGTGGTGAACAAGAACAGGCTATCAAGGATGTCCAGGACATTATAGACTTCGAAATTGAATTAGCAAATGTAAGCTTTGTAGTTTTACTTAAACTTTCGGCCAACAGTTTCAGGTCTATGTAGTCGTAGCTTGCTAAACATTATGCCTCGCAAGAATCTAATCACTTTGAAAAGCTTGATATATACAATTATGAAAAATGCTCACATAATCAAATAATTTATTCTATCAGTCAGTAAGGGTTTTGAATATTCTAATGACAACTTTAAATAAAGTTTTCAAATGTAAAAGAACACATACTTACATATTTACTTTAATTCAACAGCTTAACTTGATTTCACAGTTTAATGGAATTGGTTTGTTCATTTAATATCCTGAAATGAGATTTAAAAAAAAATGTACATGCTCATTGTAGATAACAATGAAATCAGAAGAAAGAAGAGACAACGAAGCATTGTACAATAAGATGACAATCGGAGAGTTTCAAGACAATTTCACACAACCTTATGGTAGTGAAAGATTTGGGGTATACCTACTTACCATAAAACCAACGACACGTATACGACGGCACGAAAGCGCATGATTAAGAAAATTATATGATATTTTATCGTCAAACTCACCGCATTGCTTCGCGCGAAATCTGACCCGCTGATAACGCTCGTAATTCATGTACGATGAAAATCGACACGACACTAAAACTGTACTGTATGTATTACTTGAAAAGCATTTGCATTGAAAAAAACTCTTGACGAATGTACCATGGTGCCGTCTTAAGTTTAAAGTGGCAGAGTACTCACAACAGTCGAAATAGTCAAATTGATTTTTTTCAACTAGGAGGATCCATCAAAACGAGACCATTATTTTAGGGTGTATTTAATGAAAAATAGAAGGTTGTCTGTTTGTATTTAATCTGTATTTACAGTTTGATTGGCTGGTGTATGTCCAAAAGGCAATGAAGCTACCAGATGATCCTGTAAATATAACAGAGGATGAAGAAATAGTCATTGTCTCCATACCATACTTTATACGCTTATTTCCACTGCTCAATAAATACTCAGATAGGTAAGCTGTATAACGAATTGTAGGCTTCAGTTATTACAGTTAATGATTCCAACCATAATGGTTTTCGCCGTCTCATAGTAATCAGTATGCCTCTAATGAAGCCGAAAACTATCTCAGACACAAATAACATTTTGTTTATGGTAAAAACTCCACATATACTTTGCATAACATTTAAGCATCCATTTTCGATCCGGTTCGACAGGGTTTGCCTATTTGATGTATATTACCTAAATCTCGTATAAAGTTTAAGAATTTTATCACCTTTGAGTCCAACAGTACTCCCGCATTCACACAATGTTCATATATTAATTAAATTATTCTTATGATGAATCTTTTGTATATTTAAAAATGTATTTTAATAATTACTTCACCTCAAGAATATAAGCAGTAGCAGTGCCTTACAGTGCCTGTTTGAATTCAGGACATTTCATTTTCTTTTACTGTAATCCCGTTCCTATTGTAAACAGGATAATTACCAACTATGTTGTATGGAGAATTGTTAGAAATCGTATCACAAACTTGCCGAAGAGGTTCAGAGATGAACTGGAAACATACTATCAAGTATGTCACTTGTTTATTATACCCCGACTTCCAAACAAATTATATTAATGGCTCCATCAGTTAATATATATATTACGGTCAATGAAAAAACAAATATTGTAACAATATACACGTCAAATGGTAACCTGAAACTTAATTACATCTAATTTTATCCTACCTTTAATTATTTCTTGGTAAAACTTTGTTGATTGTTCTTATCAAATACCCTCTCAATGTTCCTGTCGCTTTTGATTTTGATGATTTGTCTGTTACTTTCTGACCGCTTGGTAAACTTCCATTTCTGTTCCAAGAAAATGATCATATAGGTGGCTCTTAATCCATTGTAGATGATATACGGGACGTCCGAAGCCTCAGCGAGGTGGAAGACTTGTGTAAGATATCTGAAATCTGCTTACGATATGGTGCTGGGGAGAATGTTTGTAGAAGAAACTTTTAATAATAACTCGAAGACTGAGGTAAGTCTTGGAGATGACAAAAATATTATTACATTGATATCATGATATAATTTTATTAAATTTATTTCACTTTTATTAAATTATATATTATTGAGATGTAACTTTTACTTGTAATAAATCCTCTCACTCATCTTTATGTTGATACCAACTATGACTGTCATCGCTTCTGCTTAAAACTAAGTAGTAGATTTTGTATGAAGATTTTTTTTCCAAGGAAAATATTTACAATTTGTGTTTAATTGGAATATGCCCTGTCGGACTTCCATGTATTTTTGATTTAAAGAATTACAATGAATGGGATATTGTGAAATTTAACTGGTTATTTTTTCATTAACGCCATATTTTAGCACGTATTTCTGTATGTTTGTTTTTAGATGTATGTTTTGTATTATAGGCATTAGCTATGATAGAAAATATTAAGTTATCGTTTTACGAAACACTAAAAGAATTGGACTGGATGGACGATGATATGAAAACATTTGCAAAAGAGAAAGTAAGCTACTCTCTATTGCTAAATTGTTCAGTCGAGGAAAGAAAAAACCTAGCAAAAGCTTATGTCAATAAGATTGATAGGGGCTTTAAACAAGCGGGACAATGCCCTCTAAAAAACTTACAATACATTCTCTCTGGTTCAGCTGATTTTCACTATTATTTTTGCATATAAAGAAATGTGGTTTAATATACATTGTAATGACTCAAGTAGATCATTTTGAACATTGATTCATGGAATTATGTTCTTCGTTTGAAACAAACGGACTTGCTTCAAATAATTCCAATTTGACTTTAATGGTATAATACAACTTCATTTATTCATTATTATTTTTAATCATACAAGTGTTTGCTTCTTTTTCTTTTGACAAACTTTTTTATTCTTGATATTTGACTTCCAGGCAATGAAAATAGCTGAGATTGTGGGTTATCCGGAGTACTTGTTTAATGATGAGGATTTGAACAAAATGTTTGAAGACGTAAATAGTTTAGAAATTGTTCTTTCTTTAGAACTGGATATAAAGTATACAATTTAAAATGCATGATACACACGCTCATAAAAAGTAGGTTCAGAATCATTTTAGACTGACATCATCATTCCAGTAGTATCAATACAAGTTCAAACCGTCTGAAGACTGGCAGGAATTTGTGGTTATGACCATGCTGCCGTATTTCAACAAATTATTTATGAGTCTAGTTGCCTTCTGGTTTCATCAGGAAAACATGTCCGTGTTATGAATTTTATATAGCAAATCTGGGGTTAACCGTGGTATACCTATTTTCCTTATTTTTTATCCAAAACATAGATTGTGGGTACTCGTTAGAACCGGTTCTAACGTGTAACCACAATCAATATTTTGAGCAAAACTATTAAAGATATCAATTTTTTCCAACGAAATTTTTAATTTGTACAGCTGAAAAAAAAACTTCAAATATTGCATGGACAAGTTTATGTAATACCCTTATTTTTCAGTTGAAAATAAATGCAAGTCTATACTTTGAGAATGTTCTTCAAGTTCTCCAGGAGGACAGCAAGGACTCCCTTGGCGGCTTACGCACACGAAACATCGGTAATCAGCCGAGGTATTGAAGCCTTATTTAAACCGTCGCCTGAGAATAGCAGCATTATTCTTACATTTTCAGTTCCCATTTTAATCGGGTTAAACGTTATGTTCATACGCATAATCCAGGGTAGGACTTTTTCATAAATAGTATTGTTGTTCAAACAATAAATATGTTAATTTAATATATAGGCTAAGAACATGTATATGTCCCAACCAGTCTGGCGTGGGTTCGAGCCACGCCCTGCTGGCCACATGTGAGACAAACTAAGTTCTGCTTGCGAGTGTGCCAGGTGGTTTTTCTCGGGGTTCTCCCGTTTTCGCCCCACCAACTGATTGCTCCGTCTCATATGAGCTGAAATAATCATGTTGGACGTGAAACTGGACTAAAAAAATATAAAAATAAAAAAAATGAAGTATGTATGTGTTTTAAAAATGGTTTCTGTGTATTTAAGTCACCCAGCACATGCATATATAAATAGGTAGATAACCATTTGCCAGGTGGGGTGTTTCTCCTATTACGGTCAACGCTTACTACAGTTTCCAGAGGAATCAAATCAGTACGTAAGTCTATGTCCATTTTCAGAATTCTTCTAAAATATTCTTGTATGGTAAGGGATTTCTCACTTTCAGTTAAGGGTCATATGTTTATTTTCCTTACTTATTTAGCGTGTAATATAACAAGAAAGGCGCTAAGAGTTTTGACATTTGAAACTTTTCTATCCTAATTGATGTTTATATTTGAAAACCAAAATCTGAGTAATTGAAACAAATGCTCCAACATGCGCGGATCCAGAAATTTTCATGAGGGGGGGGGGGTCCAACGAAAATGTTAATTTTTGGTCACAGACGAGGGGGGAGGTCAAAAAAAAAAAACAACAAAAATCCCGAAATTACCTTTTTTAGGTAATGTTTTTTTCCAACTCTGGATCCGCGCATGTCCAAGAAAAAAACAACATTAAAATGTTTTAAAACGATGCTTCGACAGGCATTTTATTTAATTTTCAGCATTTCCGGCAGGTATACTGCAGCCGCCATATTTCCATATAAACCAACCTAGGTAAGTTGTATCAATACTTTTGCCTATAGGAAACAGCACTGAGATTAATTCCTA
Organism: Rugalucina vietnamica; assembly: GCA_964017185.1. Taxonomy (NCBI): domain Eukaryota; kingdom Metazoa; phylum Mollusca; class Bivalvia; order Lucinida; family Lucinidae; genus Rugalucina; species Rugalucina vietnamica. Next base: position 41,092,760 of record OZ024882.1, on the reverse strand, counting down.
AAGCAATTTAAAACATTTTTATTTTTATTGTTTTATAAAAAGGAAACATAGTTCAAAAGTTATTTTTACTTTATAGAAGTAGAATTCGGAGAAAATTGCATTTGTTACGTTGACCAGTCCTTATTATTCTCACCACAGGTCTATGAACTACGGCGGTATAGGCTTCTTGATGGGCCATGAAATCACACATGGATTTGATGACTCTGGTAAAACTTGTTTTATCATATGACGTTGCTGTTTTCCAGTGGGTAACGTCATGTCATAAAAATCATATGACCACACGTGTATTAACACTTTTGCGGGAATACGTAAAACGTCATTGACGACGTCCGTAACAACAATGTAAATTTTCATTGAAAATATGTCCACTTCGAAGGCGATAAAATCCTGTTTTAAAAGTCATATGATAAAACGAATCTTACACTCGTGGTCATTTCATATGAAATTTATTAAACTCACCGAAGGCTCGTTTAATAAATGTCATATGAAATGACCACTCGTGTAAGATCCTCTATATACTACGAAAACTTGCCCATGCAATATACACTGATTTTTTTCAGCTGCAGAAATGGAACATTTCACCAGAAAAAAACATCGATATTTTTAATATATTTGCTCAAAACATACACTGAGGGAACACGTTAGAACCGTCTCCTAAAGAGTACCTACAATATATGTTTGGATAAGAATTAAGAAAATTACGTATACCCCTTCAAACCGCAGTTTTTCTATATAAAAGTGGGGTTTGCGGGGGGGGGGGGGTACGTTACACGGACATGCTTTCCTAATAATATTTGGCCCCATTTGGATTATAATAGTCTTTGTATGTACTATCCTGTTGAAAGCTGTAAAACTATAGTAATTCTCTTTGGCTCATGTTGCCAAATCTATAGGGTCACTGAAGAGGCTTAGGTAGCCGAAACCGCGGTATGGACCATCCGCTTTCTCATTATTACATTAGCTGCTCTTAAAGGATCTCAGTTTTATTTTTATTAACACATGGAACGTTAACAAGAACAACCTCTTTATACATTTTAAAAAATCAGATACAATGTACATACGACAAATAAATTGATACCAAATACGTCATGAATTGATTCCAAATAAGTCATTATTTTTATATTAACGTCTCTTACTTTCGCACACTGATTGTTTTGCACTAATATGTCGTCTATCAATTCTCAGATCTCGTCGAGAAATGAGATTGCAGAATTGAAAGGTACAAGTAGGCAAAGATCAGGAAAAGGCGCAATCAGAAAGAGATTCCCACTCCAAAAACCGAGGTGGGAAAAAACCAAACTAACAATCAGGCACTTATACCATGAAACATATCGTAAGCCGAATGAGCAGCTATTTTCCCAATAGGTGGCCACTCAGTTACCTTAACTTAATTAAAAATATGAAAACATACATAAGGCGCCAACAGCACACACAAAAAAATTTAAACACCAAGACATAAAACAAAAAAAACCACCACAGAAGTATCGCCTTGGAACGATCAGTAACACAAAGTTACTGGCGGGCTTAAACCGGTTTTACAGGATCCTAACCCCACCCTCAGCTTCTGCAGTGGTTCATAACATTTAGTAAGTTCTTTGGTCCTCGTGGTGAATCTCTAACTAGTCAATGAATCATCAAGAACAAACAAATAAATCATGATAAACATCCTGATGAATCAAAAACAAGGACTCACAGATTGAGTAAGCTGCCCGACGATGGAGATCCCTGGGCGCCGAATAACCTACTGACTCCGGAGCAAAAGAAAAACACCAGTTGGACCCCGGTGTTCGGCACAGCACTACAACTACTTGTAATAATAATAATAATAATAATAATAATAATAATAAATCTCTGGTCTGTTTTGCAGGTCGTCAATACGACAAAGATGGTAATTTATACAACTGGTGGACCTACGACGCTTTGGAGAAATTTACAGACAGAGCTCAGTGTCTGGTCAAACAGTACAGTTCGTTTGTTTCCCCAGAGGCTGGGGCAAATGTATGTGTACATTTACAGTCTTGAGCCTGTGCATGAAAAACCAAACAATTTGGGGTTCCGACCAGGTCTGACACAAACCGAGCTTTGCAGCCACAGAAGCAGGCTAGAAGCTTGAAATTTCAGAATAAAGAAGAGGGATTATACTATCTGTGTGGCGAAAACAAAGACGCTGACCAGTTACTGCACAGCTGATCTGCGTCTTCAAGTGTTTTCGCATATGCAGATTGTTGGTTTTCTCATGCAGGGGCTCAGTATTCATTCTTACAAAACTTCTGGAATTTTCGTGTGCAACAAACAACGTATAATCATTGATATAATGTAAGTAGTTTATTGCATTTATGTGGTGCATGCGTGGGATTTACTTTTGAAACCAAAAAAAATCTTAGATTTCTTAATGCTAATATAAAACTTGATTACTTTTCAGGTGAACGGTAAAATAACACTGGGAGAAAATATTGCTGACAATGGAGGTGTTAAGCAAGCGTTTAGGGTGGGTATTATTTCTCTTGTTAGCAAAGTGAATTTTCATTATTTTCCGAAAAAAAAACACAAACACGAAAAAACGATGCACGCACAGAGCGGCAATGTATGATTTTATAATTCATTAGAATGATTTTAGTACATGACAATGCATAATCATGAAGATAACTATCGTAAAGAAACATACAGGGCAACAGTGCTATTAGATAAATATGATGCCGAAAACAATCGGAAAGTGCCATTTCCAGTTTACGCCGACAGTGGTGGTACCCCAAGTACCCAAGCTATGAAAAAAAAATGAATATGAAGTAAAACCAGCAGCGTGAAAATTTTCTAGTAACAACAAAACATGGCAAGACAACTGAATTACAATAAGCCACATACATTTAGCTTCAAACGTTTAATGCCGAAAACAATCGGAAAGTGCCATTTCCAGTTTACGCCGACAGTGGTGGTACCCCAAGTACCCAAGCTATGAAAAAAATGAATATGAAGTAAAACCAGCAGCGTGAAAGAGCTATTTCTGTTTCAGTTAGAACAAAATTTTCTAGTAACAACAAAACATGGCAAGACAACTGAATTACAATAAGCCACATACATTTAGCTTCAAACGTTTAAATATGAGCCGCCTCATGGGAAAACCAACAATCTGCATAGGCGAAAACAAAGACGCAGATCAGCTTCGCGGTAACCGCGAAGCTGATCAGCGCCTTTGTTTTCGCTACTCGGATAGTACACTTCCTCTTCTACTTAACTCCGAAATTTCAAGCTTCTAGCTCTTTTCTGTGACTGTACAGCCTGATTTGTGTCGGACCTGTTCGGAAACCACATTGTTGGTTTTCCCAAGAGGCGGCTTATATAAATAGTCCTAATTTAAGCAAAATGCCATTCATGTGCTCTAGGCTTACCGAAAATGGGTGAAAGACAGAGGCAAAGAGGAGACAAGTTTACCTGGGTTGAACTTGACCCACAATCAGCTGTTCTTCTTAAATCTTGCTCAGGTACTTCTTGGATTTAAATCAAGATACTTCAGATGACATTCCGTACTGTTTAAATAATATTTGACAATCATTTTTACGGCAACTATACGCGTATATTGAATTTACATGTATTTACTGGTTCTCGTTTAATGCACTAGAAGCTGGCTGTGTAACCTTTAATCTATATCAGACAAATAAAACAGGCTGCTGACCATACAAACAAAATATATGCCTCATTTGAGACTACTATTCATACAAACCGGAAACCTACCAGAATCTTATCTATGTTTAACTACTTTAGTGTCAACCACCAGCAAGTAACTGACAATGGGTACCATCGAGTAGATACTATTATTATTATTATTATTATTAGTATTTATAATTTTTTTAACAGATATATCCAAAAAGTGAATGTGAATTTCTTTTTTCAATAGCTTTGTATTCTTTCAGATTCGTTGTGGCATGAGTCGCGAAGATGATGCTATCAACCATATACTTACGGGTCCACATAGTCCTAACAGATTCAGGTAATATAGAATCATTTTTGATTTATTACCACGTGGCAGATTATCAATACAAGACTTTTGATAATTTATTTACTCTTCATGATTGTGTCTTTATAAAGTTTATTTTCAGATTTAACTAACTTTGTAATCGACAGATACATTGGACACACTTGGTTCATCTTTCTTTGTTTTCAGAATCCTTGGATCTCTACAGAACATGCCAGAGTTTTCAGAGGCATTCCATTGTTCCAATACTAGTTATATGAACCCACCAGATAAATGTTCTGTATGGTAATGGATTGTGTTATGATTGGGCAAGGAAACGAGGTCTTAGGAAACAATCATGGTGACTTAGAGTTAATACTGGAGTTGTTTTTCTGGGTGTGCAACTTGCGAGAGTGTTAGAACATTTTATTGTAGAATAGGGGTCACCCACTGGGTCAACTTACAGCCCCTTTCACTCGAGTTTTCCGTTTGAGCATTTAGGTCAATTAAGTTTGTTCACTCGAGTTTGCCGTTTGTTTGTAAATCAGGTAACTTTTTATTCTATTTTAGAACTGAAACAGTGTCCCAGGTACCAGGTGTTCTTAAAATCTATTCGGCATTTATCTTTGGTAATGATGTCACCTCTTCTGATAAAAACATTGTGGTTGTTTAGTTAAAGCACATTTTTATTTCAAAATTCTTTGCACAACATATACAATGCATATTAAGAACACACATTTGTAACAGGATAGAGACAAAAGCAGAATTTTATCAATTTAAGCAGTTACCTGATCGGTATCTACATGGCAAAAATTCCACATATTAAGTTAAAAATTTCACTCGAGTCTGCCGTTTTAAAGGTCATTTAGTTTGAAACTGTCACTCAAATCAGCAGATCAATCAATCCAGATGTCTTTGTGGACAACATGAAAAGAAACTCAGATCTTCGGAACACATGGTCTTAATGTGTGATGCCAATGCTCAGAAGGCAAACTCGAGTGAAAGGGGCTGTATTGCTTTTGTTAGACTCAGTTGATTCGTTTGACACTCTGTGTATCATTGCTAGAACTATCAAAATGAACAAATAGACAGAAAAATTAAAAACATTATTTTTTATTATTCTGACTGAATAATAACAATCAGACAGAGATACATGCCAGTAAAAAGGAAGATCCTATTTCATATTGCTTGTCATGTTCTTCAATGAATTGTTCAATTTCACCATTTTGAATCAAAACACGCGTAAACTGCTCAATATCACGTATTTCCTCCTGTGTAGCGAAAGAAAAAAAAGAAATACTGTTCCTCCATTCCTTTTTTAACGGACCCTCATGATCTAAATAAAGTTTATGCATACCAGCACTTAAAATATTAATTTTGGTAACACAGTTGAAATTGTGAGCTGCAAGCATTTTCAGATATATCTCCATGGTTGGAAAGCGCTTGCAAAATCGATCCAACAGTGCCTCATTCTTCCAGCCCAGCTGACAATACCAACATGACTTCCGGATCATGATTGGTGTCACACCGGTAATTATCATCATGCCCCCGGGGCGAAGCACACGCTTCGTCTCTTGGAAAGTGTGTTCCATCTCTGGGAAGTCGATGCCGTTTGCGTCCTCCGTCACGTGATGTAGCACCATGCTGAACAGCACGATATCAAATTTTCCATCTTCAAATGGCAATGGTGGCATTTTAGCTTCAATCACATCGTCAACTATTCCGCTTTCAATTTCAGTCTTAAGTTTTTCCTTTGCGACATCCAGCATATCTTTACTAGCATCTAATAAAGTGACCTTTCCAACGCCCAATTCAATTAAAGCCTTCGCGTAGTTTCCAGTTCCACTGCCTGCATCCAATAAATGCAGATCTTTTAATGGTTTTCCACCATAAACATGTAGTAGACCTGCGATGGTATCAGCCCCCATGGCGGTTCTCGCTTTGTCATAAACTTTTGATACTTCACTGTAATTCTCATACTTGCTCATGGTGACTCTTCTGATGATTGGTCACTGAAAAACAACGTCATCGTAAAACAAATCAATAAACTTGGCTAAGCCAAACAAAACCTCAAGTTTGTTTGTGGTTTAAAGTCCTAATTAACAAGTTTTCTGACTTATCGGGAATCAGGCACCCCTTTCCTGGCTTAAAGGAAGTTCATGTGCCTTTCTAAAGACAAATACTCGTAGGCGGTGATATTCAGTGGCAACGGCATTATAGTACATGTGTGGTTTTCATGTGAGAATTATATAAATTACCATCCTGTCTGATTGAAAACAATGTCTAAAATACATCCTACCTTTACTTGTCAAAACTTTGCTTCAATCCACCCTCACTCAGCGTAATTCATCTAAATGGCTTGCTTTATCTAGTCGACCTTGAGCTAGTTATCATGACATACGTGATAATTTACATTTTACAACTTAGTCTTGCTTTTTGCTTAAGTGATGTGATTAATATTAGGTCAGTTATAGGTAAAATACTTTGACCGTGCCGCTTAAACTCACGTGACGAAGGTTTGTTTTGTAAACACGGTAAAAGGGCACCTATTTGTTTTACACATTTTACCTGTGGCATGTGAAGCACGTGGTCATATATTGCTTGTCGCCATAGAGTCGTGTTATTGAGAAAGTTATTTAAGCAGTCCGATCAACAAATGCATATCTATGTCAAAGGTTGAGCGGCACGGCTTTACCTATAAATACTCGGCTGTGATCATATATAATTCACTTGTTTTGAAACATTGGCTTTACTCACCTACTGTTTCTGCTGCATATGCATGCGAATCCGCGTTCTATACTGGCTTCCAAACACGTTTTGGACCCGTGAGTGACTTTCTTAACCTCTGCAAAGTCATTAAAACAGTTAGCAACACCGGTTTCGGTATTTAATTCCTGATCAGAAAAAAATGAAAATTTAATACCAATGAGTCACTGAGTTTCTTTCAGCATCCTCTAATCCCTACTGGAGTCCTCATAAAAGTGACCCTAAAGTAAATAATGTTACCACCATTATTATGACAGGAAGAACGCACAAGTTTCCGACAGTCTTTTGAGGAATTCTGGTGCATCGAACCCTCGGGAACTGTCGAAGACCTTGTTGTGTGCGATTTGCTCCAGGTGAACATAAGCAGCTCCTCCAAAGATGTCCTGAGATGTATGATAAATCAGGCGAAACTGCAGAGTAGACTGTTTCTGTATTTGATGTCAGGCAACAATACGTGATCGATGCAACCTGCGTTTTCGACTTGGAAAATGTTAGGAGCGATTTGATCTTGCCTTACATTTTCAGCTTGGAAAATTGAAGGGGTTAGTCCAAGAACATGTGTAAGTCCACTTTTGTCAAAAATTCAGTTGTTGGTGTCCATGCGTACTACATACAAAAAACTACATTCTGATATATATATATCTTGAGATAACTTTTACATTGTGAAATTAGTACCTTAATTTTTTTTCAAAAGGTGCTAAGTCCATACATTGTACAGGGTTTAATGCAAGAACATACCGAAGTCCAAAGAACACGCTACTATCTGCAGATGTAAAAATAATCAGCAGATCAATCAATCCAGATGTCTTTGTGGACAACATGAAAAGAAACTCAGATCTTCGGAACACATGGTCTTAATGTGTGATGCCAATGCTCAGAAGGCAAACTCGAGTGAAATGGGCTGTATTGCTTTTGTTAGACTCAGTTGATTCGTTTGACACTCTGTGTATCATTGCTAGAACTATCAAAATGAACAAATAGACAGAAAAATTAAAAACATTATTTTTTATTATTCTGACTGAATAATAACAATCAGACAGAGATACATGCCAGTAAAAAGGAAGATCCTATTTCATATTGCTTGTCATGTTCTTCAATGAATTGTTCAATTTCACCATTTTGAATCAAAACACGCGTAAACTGCTCAATATCACGTATTTCCTCCTGTGTAGCGAAAGAAAAAAAAGAAATACTGTTCCTCCATTCAGATGCAGATGTAAAAATAATTAGGTACTGTTTTCAAATTGTTGTCAAAGCTTTGTCAAAAATTGTCAAAATTTTATATTTTTCGCGTTTTTCTTGAAAATTTCAAAAATAGCCCTAGACACGTTCTTGCACTAACCCCTTCAATTGAATGACCCTTAGTATTAGCGCAGAAGCCAGCAGGGCAAAAAATAATTTTCGTTCCACCCCCTCAACATAAAAGGTTTGATGGTTTCATATTGGAGCCTATACAATGGGAGATTTTTTAGGCCTGGGTGCCAAGTCCGGATGTGGATTCTTCATACCGAAATCCAAGATAGCGTCCAAAATGGCCACCAAAAAGATGAAATTTCTATTCCCCCCCCCCCCCCCTAAAGGAGTTAAGACTTAGAAAAGCATGCAGATTTTGTGTTATTTTACTCAAAAGTAACTTACAAAGCATAATCAGGCCTTGAAATCCTGCTAGCAATAGATTTTCTGTCTGACTCAGCCCAAAAGTGTCACAAAATTGCCAAATTTTATTCAGATTTGCTATCTGGCCTATTGCTCAACCAAAACTATTTTGTCGCACACACACTACAGAAAAGGTTTTAATCGTTAGAATTAAATTTAGTATATAAGAATATTGTTCAACGTGGGTGTCAGTTGAGATTGTGGTATCAAGTTGGAAATATTCTCATCTTTATAATGTGAGGGTACATGATAAAATTCTCGCAAATCAAGGGGGTAGGGGTAGGTTTAGCTTCACAAATTTCGTTTCATCCACCACTGGTTCATATAATGGGCAATCTTTAAGGCCTACGTGCCAAGTTTGTATGTGGATTCTTCACACGGAAATCCAAGATGACATCCAAAATGGCCACCAAAACGTCAATTTTCTGATAATTCACGTAAAATGCTTAAAATTAAGATAAAAATGCAGATTTTATTATCTTGGTTTACTGGGAATTACTGGGAATTAACTGGAAAGCATAATAATACTGCTTGCAATAGTACTGCATGAGACAGTCAATATCTTTCTTCTGAGTGAGTCCAAAATTGAAACAAAAATTTGGCATATTTTATACAGATTTGCTACCTGGCCCATTGTTCAAACAAAATATTTTGTTGCAAAAACACTACAGAAAATGTTTTTTTTTTTTTTTTTTTTTTTTTTTTTTTTTTTTTTTTTATCGTTATAATTAAATTTAATATATATAAGAAAATTGTTCAACGTGAGTATCAGCTAGGATTGTGGTATCAAATTGGAAATATTCTCGTCAATATAACGTCGGGGTACATGATAAGATTCTCGCAAATCAAGGGTGTAGGGGTAGGTTTAGCTTCACAAATTTCGTTTTGGTAAAGTGTCTGGGATCTGATACCACAGTGAGGCAGCACTGTAAAAGTGAGCATTGAGCTCCCTGTCGTGATATGAAAGATAATGTTGAAAGCGACGTTAAGCCCGAACAAACAAACAAACAAATTTCGTTTTGTGTCTGCCACTAGAAAGGTTTGATGGTTTTATGTTGAGGTTCATAGAATGGGCATATATGTTCTCTCTCTAAAATTTTTGGGACTGATTTTTTGAATCTTGAATGAATATTCCACAGGGAATTAACTATAACAATTTATTTCCAAAGCTACTCTTTATTCTAATTTTCGGCCTCTTCGTAAGAAGAAGAGATTTATTTTTCAGCTTGATTAAAATGCATGCAAAATTGCCGAATTAATATTTTTGACTGCAATAAGAATCATGACTTGGAGGTGAATTCTGAGGTCCCAGCCTACTTGAAAACTAAGCTAAATTGTTATCATACTTCACAAGAAAATGACAGAAATTTTTACTTGTGTAAGAGGAAACTTTGCAAAACTGTGATAAAGGCATACATGCTTTACCAGCTTGCAAATGTTTGCCAGTTTGGTTGCCATTTTTCTGTTACCAAATTTCCTGTGACTAGTTACTTTGAAGCAATATTCAAATTATGTAATAAAACTGATATTCTACATATGGTAACTTTAAGTCCTTTACATATGATCTACAGCTACAAGCTATTTTTCAAACATTTTGATCATTTATTCATACGAAAATCGTGAAAAAATGTTTACAATGGTTTCTTTTTATTTTTTCAGTATTTAATAAACAACACATTGCAAAAAATGAGCCGCATCGTGAGAAAACCGGATTTTTGCCTTTGCGAAAACAAAGACGCAGATCAGCTTCGCAGTAACTGCGAAGCTGATCAGCGCCTTTGTTTTCGCTACTCGGATAGTACAATTCCTCTTCTACTAAAATCCGAAATTTCAAGCTTCTAGCTCTTTTCTGTGACTGTACAGGTCGGTTTGTGTCGGACCTGTTCGGAAACCACATTGTTGGTTTTCCCACGAGGCGGCTCAAATACAAATTGCAAAAACAGATAACGACAAGCACTTCGTAAATAATTTATCTCCCAATCAAACCACCAAGGTAGTCCAATATGCTAGGTAGCTTTGCATCAAAACCTGAAACAAATGAGCCGCCTCGTGGGAAAAACAACAATGTGGTTTCCGAACAGGTCTGACACAAACCGTTCTGTACAAGCACAGAAAAGAGCTAGAAGCCTGAAATTTCGGTATTAAGTAGAAAAGGAATTGTACTATCCGAGTAGCGAAAACAAAGGCGCTGATCAGCTTCGCGGTTACCGCGAAGCTGATCTGCGCCTTTGTTTTCGCCTATGCAGATTGTTGGTTTTCCCATGGGGCGGCTCAAATATTACCGATCAGTGTCTCGATTATGAAGACATTTTAACAAATATTGGATGGAGACAAATGGCTCCACATATTGAAAATTCATAAATGTCCGTATTCTTGTCTTTCTATTAAGGTTCATTAGCTGATCAATGATAAGGGACATGACACGAGAAAACCTGGGGCCTGAACATGATTCTGAATACAGTTTGAGACCAAAACAGGAAAAATCCATATTGATTACAGAGGGAGCAGTTTTATTGTACAGGCTATGAGGGGCCATAAAAAGGTACAAGTAGGCAACGATCAGGAAAAGGCGCAATCAGAAAGACATTCCCACTCCAAAAACCGAGGTGGGAAAAACTAAATTAACAATCAGGTACTTATACTATGAAAACCGTATCGTAAACCGAATGAGCAGCTATTTTCCCAATAGGTGGTCACTCAGTTACCTAAACTTAACTAAAAATATGAAAACATACTTCAGGTGCAAACAGCACAAAACTTGTAACACCAAGACATAAAACAATAAGAACCACCACAGAAGTATCGCCTTGGAACGATCAGTAATATAAAATTACTGGCGGGCTTAAATCGATTTTACAGGTACCTAACCTCACCCTCAGCTTGTGCAGTGGTTCAAGACATTCAGTTAATTGTTCGGTCCTCGTGGTGAATCTCTAACTAGTCAATGAATTATCAAGGACAAACAGATAAATCATGATAACCACCATCACGCCTACTAAACGTTCCGGTGCTCAACCGTTGGTTGAGACAGAAAATCGATAGGAGTAGTTTCCGGTTGAGCATCGAAGTAGCCAAAAAGGTAAACAATTGTTGCATGCTTTTTGTTGTTTGATTAATAACTTTTCTTCCAGGACGAAAATAAAAAATCTGGGAATTGTGTACAGTGTCTTACATATTCATACATCTGTGGTGTAAACATGAGGTCGAGGAATTATCGCGTTTTGCCTGAATCCATTTCAGCGTGATGAAGGTGTACTAGAAACCAACAGTATTGTGTAGAAAACGGGTGTGTTTTAGGATGTATTTACACTTTTGTGTCGTGTTTCAGGGTAATTTATATACCGCTGATCAAGACACAGTCATACAAATGTCACTTAAATTTGCAAGTCCATTCAGCCGAAGCAATGGGCACAATATCTTAGAAAACAACTCTGAGAATTTTGGTTGAGCATCGGATAATTAAAAATGATAGGGAAATTGAGTTGTGTCATTTGACCATTGTTTACATTCATCGCTCAAAAATATGTTTCAGGAACGCCACATGAGTGCACACAGAGTACTTATTCCCACATTTGCCACTCTAAACTCTGATTTTTCCTAAATATCCAAAAATAGAAGCTGCAGAGTAACAAATACATGTAAAACGGTGTATTTTGTGAACGACAGCCCACATGCTGGTTCGCATAACTTAAACGGTAAAAAATCCTTTTTTTCCCCGAAAGAAAATTTCAGTTTTTTATTTTTTGTGTGGTTGCGCACCGGAGTATTCGGTTGAGCATCAGAAGATCTGAGCATATTTGCCAGTCTTTATGTGATTTTGGGATCTGAAAACAAGCAATAATGGCCTTTATACGCTACTGTATACATTGTTGGTGAGATTTTAAATGACTTGAGAAGTTGACATATTGCTGTGTATCACTTAAGGTATATTGGTGGTAGCAACTTGAATATAAGCGATGGATTGAAACATGGTTGCATTTTGCATCAAAATATTATACAAAACGACACAAAGGACAGAATGCACAATTTCGTATATGTAACAAAGGCGTATCGCTCCACGCATACAGTTGTGGTCACGCATCGGAGTATCCGGTTGAGCATTTTACCATCTCTTTCTGTATTTCGCAAACACACATTTGCACTAGAATCAACATAATTGATCAGCCTGAGTCGTGTAGTGTCATTGGGTGAGCTTTATCCTGACATGGCTACGCTTAGTGACTGAGAAAAGTAGATAAAATGATCTCTGTTATTGTAACCTTTCTCTGACTTCTCTTGAAAGTTTTCCATTCAAGTCTGTGCAAAAGCGACTTTGACTTGCTTGATATTGCAATACATTTCTTGTAAATGAAAATGGTGCAACTAAATAGGGAGAATTTATGCTATACGAGGGGTGATCGGAAAGTACGTATAAAAATGCTGTAAAATAAGTTTGCATCAACCGATTGATATAAAATTTAGTACAAATAAACATTGGTCCTTTTGTAATTAAATGCCATTCTCATTTTAAAACAATGGCGTCAGACGTTCATGCACGAGGCAGCGTAATGACGTCACTTCACGTGACCCGGCGCACCTGTACCCCTGGGTTGACTTTGTTAGTGTATTTGGGTTGGGTTGGGAAAGTCGGTCGACATTTTTTAATGGAAACTAATTTTCTAACATTAATTGACCATTTTTCAAAAACATACGGCATTCTGATGCTTTATCTACTAATACGGTGAAATTGAATTCAACAGGTTAGCGTAAAATATGCAAGAACGTCGATTTCATTTTGTAAACTTAAATTCAATGCCTTGTTTTCTGGCCAATGTTTAACGAAATGATAAAAGACTGGCATAAACTATAAGTAGTAGAGATAATGTCAAGAATAGATATGTTTCGAGCTTGCAGTATATTTATACTTTTTAATAAATGACTTCCCGATAATGCAACATTTTCGAAAATCTTAACAGTTTTGTCTATTTGACACAGTCGGTATTTGCAAGGCTCTACAGACAAATCCATTCGATAAACAACATTGTACCTTTACAAATGTAAGTCGTGTACGTTGCAGTTAATGAGTATTAAATAAAATATGGGCATACGCAATCAAAACGGGTGTTACAATATTTTGAACTAAGAAGGATTTTCAAATAAGAATGCAATTTCAACGTTACGTTGCGCCGCATAACGTTAGGCGGTGTTTCCATAACGACAGCTGCAACGCACGTGCGCGTTTTATGCATGCGTTATTGCAATGGATTAACTGTATATATATTGTTGCATTATTTGATGAAATTTCATCTCGAAATAACAAAAGATAAAGAAATGACAACATTTTTATACGTACTTACCGATCACCCCACGTATTTTTTGCTCCAAAGCAACCTATTTAGTTAGATTTGAAGCATAGTCTTCTGACAGGCCATCAAGGAAGGACAAGACAACTTTGTTTCTCTTTTTAAGAAACACATTAACATCAAGAGCCTTCAACAATTCTATGTTCCTGAAGATAGAACCCATTTCAGAAGAGTCTGTTGAAACATTTTCCCTCTGTGCTCTACCGAGTTCAAACACAAGTCTTTGCTTTTCATCGTCTGAACAAGCTAAAATATAAGTATATTGATCAGTTATGTCTTGAGTTGGTCTATGACACATGGAGAGCAACTCAACTTTATAACCATAGACGTATAAGCTGAAGCTCTCTGACTACATTTTATGAAAGTATTTCCATCCAAAATTCCTTATTTTGAAAGAAAACCCATTTTACTATATTTGCTGTCACCAGTTTTAAGCAGTTAAGGAAAATAACATGTTTTCCACTAGAAACATGAATAGCTGAGTGGAAATACTTTCATATAATGTTGTCCGAATGCCGTAGATCATATTCATGATAATAATTTTGTCAAAACTTTACCCTGAACGCCATATTGCAAAGTCTTTGCTTTATATTGTCTGTACAAGCTAAAATATAAGTATATTGATCAGTTATGTCTTGAGTTGGTCTGACACCTGGAGAGCAACTCAACTTTATAACTATAGACGTATAAGCTGAATCACTCTGACTACATTTTATGAAAGTATTTCCACCCAAAATTCCTTATTTTGAAAGAAACCCCATTTTACTATATTTGCTGTCACCAGTTTTAAGCAGTTAAGGAAAATAGCATGTTTTCCACCAGAAACATGAATAGCTGAGTGGAAATACTTTCATATAATGCTGTCCGAATGCCGTAGATCATGTTCATGATAATAATTTTGTCAAAACTTTACCCTGAACGCCATAGTGCAAAGTCTTTGCTTTTCATTGTCTGTACAAGCTCTAAAATAAGTTAAGTCTTGAGTTGGTCTGAGACACCTGTAGAGCAACTCAACTTCACAACCATAGACGTATTAGCTGAAGCTCTCTGACTACATTTTATGAAAGTATTTCCACCCAAAATTCCATATTCTGAAAGAAAACCCATTTTACTATATTTGCTGTCTCCAGTTTTTAGCAGATAAGGAAAATAACATTTTTTCCACCAAAGGAAAATAACATTTTTTCCACCAGAAACATGAATAGCTGAGTGGAAATACTTTCATATAATGTTGTCCGAACGCCATAGATCATGTTCATGATAATACTTTTGTCAAAACTTTACCCTGAACGCCATATAGCATCAATTGGAATAAAAACAGGAAGTAACTTGATAATGGCTGGTAAGCATTTTGCTGAGCACTCTAAAGCTGAGAGTTTGTGTATAAATAATATGTATATGATGTTTGGAATATATCAAGAACTACCAGTCTTCATAATAAAATTGCCATTTCCCTTTGTATAGGTAAATCTTAGACAAGTAGTAGAGTTTTACAAGTGACAAACCCTAAATAACCCTTAAATCATATTTCTCAACTTAATGTTTTATAGTGTTTGTCATAATAAATTGCTCTTATACTTATTTTTCTTATTTTTAGATTGATTAAGTCTCTAGCAATATAATCAGACTATTCCGAACCTGCAGTATGGTACGTGTATACGATAATTTTGTATACCTTGAAGATTAGTGTCCTCTTCAGTCTGAGACTCTACACTTCGCATAAGTGGGAAGTTTTTGGTTTGGAATCCTTTGTCTTCTGTAAATTTTGACCTACCACACTCAGTACAATAAAGGCTCACATAATCAATACACCCTTCACAATATGACACAGTTGTGTTGTATTTTTTATTTTCACTATTTTGTCCAGTTGGTCTAAGCTGGTTTTCACAATGAATTTTCGTGAAACAATGTTCTTGTTATCTATATTCCAGTCCTTATGATAAAAACTAGTTCCACATTGCTTTTCGAAGCTCCCACCAGCAGACCTTGATGTTATTTTGCAGTTTGAATATATGCTATACAGTATGACAAATGACTTTCTCGAACAAACTATGTATTCCATTCAGGAACCAAACAAAAAATAATGTTCTCAAACAGGAATCAATGTATCCAAATTAGGCGTCCCTAACAAAGCGACAACCATAACAAACTGTAAGTATCCCATTCAGGAAACAAAGTTTTTTAGTATGTTTCCAAACTGGAATCACCGTTTCCTAAACGGGCATCAGTACTTTTTTGTTGTCCCCAAATAGGAATCACAGAAAATCAGAAAAAAATCCTGATTTTAAACCTTAATAACTTTTTTCTAGACAATTAAAAAAACCTGAACGGTCAAAAGTTTGGAAATTCATTCATCTTTAAGCTCCCCAAAGTTGGTGGAAATCGGTTTAAAACTGTGATACATTTTTTGATTTTCTGAGAGTACTATAAAAATGACAAAAAGATGCCCAATTGAGTATCAAATTGCTATTAATACCGGGTAACATTTACCGGTCAAAGCAATCTAGGTCAGTTATACTCATTTCGGTATAAAAAATCTGTATATGATGTTTGAATGACTCGTATAAAAATGTATCAAGAACTACCAGTCTTCATAATAAAATTGCCGTTTCCCTTTGTGTAGGTTAATGGAGAGTTTTATAAGTGACAAATCCTTAATAACCCTTAAATTATATTTTCTCAACTTAATGTTTTATAGTGTTTGTCATTATGAATTGCTCTTATACTTGTTTTTTTATTCTTAATGACACTACACGACTCAGGCTGATCAATTATGTTGATTCTAGTGCAAATGTGTGTGTTTGCGAAATACAGAAATGGATGGTCAAATGCTCAACCGGATACTCCGATGCGTGACCACAACTGTATGCGTGGAGCGATACGCCTTTGTAACAAATACGAAATTGTGCATTCTGTCCTTTGTGTCGTTTTGTATAATATTTTGATGCAAAATGCAACCATGTTTCAATCCATCGCTTATATTCAAGTTGCTACCACCAATATACCTTAAGTGATACACAGCAATATGTCAACTTCTCAAGTCATTTAAAATCTCACCAACAATGTATACAGTAGCGCATAAAGGCCATTTTGCATGTTTTCAGATCCCAAAATCACATAAAGACTGGCAAATATGCTCAGATCTTCTGATGCTCAACCGAATACTCCGGTGCGCAACCACACAAAAAATAAAAAAAACTGACATTTTTTTCGGGAAAAAAGGGATTTTTTTAGTATTTTTAGTACCGTTTAAGTTATGCGAACCAGCCTGTGGGCTGTCGTTCACAAAATACACCGTTTTACATGTATTTGTTACTACGCAGCTTCTATTTTTGGATATTTAGGAAAAATCAGAGTTTAGAGTGGCAAATGTGGGAATAAGTACTCTGTGTGCACTCATGTGGCATTCCTGAAACATATTTTTGAGCGATGAATGTAAACAATGGTCAAATGACACAACTCAATTTCCCTATCATTTTTAATTATCCGATGCTCAACCAAAATTCTCAGAGTTGTTTTCTAAGATATTGTGCCCATTGCTTCGGCTGAATGGACTTGCAAATTTAAGTGACATTTGTATGACTGTGTCTTGATCAGCGGTATATAAATTACCCTGAAACACGACACAAAAGTGTAAATACAGCCTAAAACACACCCGTTTTCTACACAATCCTGTCGGTTGCTAGTACACCTTCATCACGCTGAAATGGATTCAGTCAAAACGCGATAATTCCTCGACCTAATGTTTACACCACAGATGTATGAATATATAAGACACTGTACACAATTCCCAGATTTTTTATTTTCGTCCTGGAAGAAAAGTTATTAATCAAACAACAAAGAGCATGCAACAATTGTTTACCTTTCTGGCCACTTCGATGCTCAACCGGAAACTACTCCTATCGATTTTCTGTCTCAACCAACGGTTGAGCACCGGAACGTTTGGTAGGCGTGACCATGATGAATCAAAAACGAGGACTCACAGAATCAGTAAGCTGCCCGACGATAAAGATCCGTGGGCGCCAAATAACTCCGGAACAAAAGAAAAACACCAGTTGAACCCCGGTGGGCCAAGCAACAGACAAGAAGCTCCGGCCCAAACCAACTAAAATGAATAGTTTTAGGTGGGGACTATTATAGAGTCTGATGCCCGACCTGCCGGCGTGCAATTAAAGATGGCAGCATAGTTATCAAGCATTATTGGGTTAAAAACTAAGCATGCAGACTGTCGCATAACATTTAAGTTATATCCTATACGTCTGTAACGTGTAACCAATAAACAGTGGATATTATGTATTATACTTTAAGTGCTTTTTTATTACCCTCTGCAGTGATGAGATATTCACTTTATTTTGTGTCATTAACCGAATAAACAGTGGTACCGATTCAGCTCCTTCAGTGTCTACGCACTTAAGGTTGTCCGCGCAGTTGTTGTCCGCAACTTAATTAGCGAGTCCCAAACTGTTAATTTCTTTATGCGAATGTAATTACTTAGACCAAATTCCTGAAGTTTTTTCAACTACTTTTTGACATATTATGTCTCTCGAGTACTATTATGTCCCAGTGAGATCTATATAACACAAGATATGCCATCCCAAACCAATTAACATTCATAAAATCACAGTTGTGCAGAATAAGAAAATATAAGACAGATCGCGTACGTGTAAGGGTACATGTAAGTACATGTACAAATGAGCCTGATAATTTGTTTGAGAAAACTTCCTAGTATGTGCAAGTGAATTCCCAATTTCATTACCAACTTAAAATTCTATTTGTGTTGTTTTAAAGGATGATTGATTTGCATCCTGATTTATGCAATGCTTAATTTGTACCTGTTTCAGAATGACATCTGTCATTTCCTGGTATCGTACATCCCATATTCTTTTCTTGAAATTATATTTTGCTTGATACTTAATTAACTAATATTGTGGGCAAATAAAGTGTAAGACTTCAAGAATGCTAAATATATTTTGCACAGTATACATAGCCGTACATACGATGTGGTGGTTATTCAAATTTAAATAGCTAAACCCTATTGACGCATGAACGAGTCTCTCTCTATTGTTATTAAAACAAATTACCATATTGTCATGTGAAATGGTATCTCTCTTATGTGGTTAACACAACTTACCGTATTGACATATGAAGTGGTGCCTTTCCAGTGCCCCTATGCCCCCTATGAGCCCAATACCACAGTATATGTCGTCCCATTTTCCATCTGCCTTCATCACAACACAGTCATCTGAAGCGTGAGTGTGGTGAGGGTCGGTGAACTCAGGGGCCCAGTTCGTGTATGTTACAGGGGCTCCTTTACATTGAAGATAAGCAAAATTAGGCATGAATAAAAACGTGATTATCTATACATTCTTAAGTTAATCTTCTTATTGCCACGATTCAGGGACTATCTCTCAATCTTTTTATTTATTCAACAAATCTTTATTATCTGATTGCGACTGCAGCTTGCAGAATGTCACAATCGGCATAATTTTTAAACAAAATTATTGGCATGTTGCAAATCAAAATTATTACAAAAAATGAAATAAATCTGACAAACTCTAGGATCTTACCTGATGACCAATAATATGAGCCCTCCGTTTTATCATCTCTTAAACCAATATACACTGACTCTACCCAATGGTGAGATTTTAAGTACTTGGTGAAGAATTCCTGCTCCTGTGCGTTCCTTATAGTCAACAAGTGTCCACCTCTTTGTGTGCAATGCTTCTCGGCATTTGACCACGTGGCGGCTTGTGGGTCCAAGACGAAGCAGTAATAGTCGTATTGGTTAACATATCCGTTGGCTCGAATGGAATCGGTTTTCACGTGATCTGGGCACTTGCTGATATCACCTGTGAACGCGAAAATGGCCAAAATTATGTTATGGTAAGATACTGAAAGGTTTTGGTAAATAGATTGAATTCGGTATACTATACTTAATATCATGGAATTGGAAAATCAAATGCATACAATCGCATACAATATACACGGAAAATAATTGCTGAGGTAATAACTGAAAAATACCCTACATATTGGTTTAATCTAAACATATCTGTTAATTTACAATAACCACGAAAGCATCATATTTGACTATTAAAGGAATTGAACGAAATCTACCAATATCTTATTAATTTCATATTTCCTTTACACCAGTATTATACAAATTTGTATAATTGTAGCAGGTCTCACAGTACAGTCACAAAATAAGATAACGACTTACCATGGATTACAACTTTTCTAGTAGTGGTAGGTCGTCTAGTGGTGGTTGTTGTGGTTCTTGTCGTGGTACTAAATGTAGTAGAACTCGTCGTTGATGCAGTCGTGGTTGTGGATGTTGTAGAAGGTTTGGGAGTTGTAGTCGTGGTAGTAATTGGCCTTATAGTCGAAGGCGTAGTGATTACCGTAGAGGTAGAAGGCGTGGTTGTTGTGATACTGATTGGTTTGGTAGCCGAGGCGCGTGTAGAATTATCCTTTATAAGTTGTGTTGTAGTTCTCTTTGGTGTCGTATAAACAACAGTTACTGTGAAACATGTTCAGCAAATACAAATATGTAAAAATAGAAGGGTACACCATCTTTCAGAAACTGCATTTTTTTTTCAAAATCTCACTTTTCTGAAACACAACAAGAAAAATATGATTATGTCATCTTTTTGCAACCCAAAAGTCGTAAAAAGTAACGCAAAATTTTTGAATATCGGTTCACTAATAAAATAATTACAGCCAAAAAATATTATGAAAAGCCTTCACTCCGCTGCACTTCGGTACCTCGTTCCACTTTCGCTAGACGGCTTAGCTTAGGTTACCTTTCAACAAATGTCGAACATATACTCACGGGGACCCAACTGTTAATCGTGATTATTGATGCGACGTGGAATGTTAATGCATGCTATTATGAAGTTTCGTATGCGTCGGCGAGATCGTTACGAATGCGACGTTCCACATCCTCTGCCCTTGGACCGTAAGTAGCACATGTTTTGCTGTCGTGAAAATAAACAAAGCTGAGTTTGCAAAATCGGCGTCCATTATGATCTGCAAAATTCTTCTATGTTCCCACTTGAAGTCAATTGGAATAATTACGGCACTTGTGTTTTTCAGCTAACGGTTTATAAAGTTGACATGTAGATACAATTTTGCCACGGAAACTCATTACATTCTTGAATTCCTTTTGTTTTTCTTTCTCTTGGTCGTAAACTAAGAAGTATAACACAGTCCTGTGGGTGTCTTTATTGAAATTTGTATCCAAACGGCTTTGTAAATGCACATTTATTTACTGAGCGTGAAAAACAGTAAGATAAGCATCTTTTGTATGCATCGAAGATGAAGGTACGTACTACTAGAATGAGTCATGGAAGAATTAGCATTTTTGTTGGGCTCTTTCAAAAGTTATTTACGTACACGCAGAAGCATAACGAATGTCTTTATCAAGCGAAATATTGCATGGCGTTTTTTCCTTGGACTACATGCACTTCGATGAGTATACCACTTTTATTTTGAATGAGGTCACAGAGTGGGGTTTCTGATTCAGCTGTCAACATTCGAGTGACACAACTGATTTATTCTTGCCTCGAAACAGCAAATCATTTTCGGACATATCTGTGACAGAACTTATATGTTACCTTACATTAAATGAGTCTAAGGCTAAACCAAATAATTTTTGATCATTGAATATGGGTGGCTCCATGCATTTCTGATAAGCAGCGGGGGGGGGGGGGGAATTAAAGGGGTTTATGCGGTTTTAAGGTGCGGTTGCGAGGCAGTTTTCCATTGGAATGGTATGTTATACAAGAACAGCGATCAACTATTGTTATTTCATTGCATTTACGTTAGAAGAGTCTTCGGGAGCACTTTGAACCCTCGGCCTCGGGCTCAGCCTCTGTAAGTAATGATACAGTATAAAAACCATGGTTGACCCCTTTAACATGTATCTAAAAATATTTATTGAAGAAAACGCATCATTGTCTCCATATCGCAACATTTGCTATTTTATTTTACTGAATCATCGGTCTCATTCTTCCACGATGCATTTCTGTGCCGCATATTAAATTTTAACAACGTCTTCGATGCATACAACAGATGCTTATCCTACTGTTTTTCACTCTCTGTAGATAATGTGCATTTACAAAGCCGTTTGGATATATATTTCAATAAAGACACCCACAGGACTGTGTTATACTTTTGAGTTTACGACCAAGATAAAGAAAAACAAAAGGAATTTAAGAATGTAATGAGTTTCCGTGGCAAAATTGTATCTACAGGTCAACTTTATAAACCATTAGCTGAAAAACACAAGTGCCGTAATTATTCCAATTGACTTCAAGTGGGAACATAGAAGAATTTTGCAGATCATAGTGGACGCCGATTTTGTAAACTCGGCTTTGTTTATTTTCGCGAGAGCAAAACATGTGCTACTTACGGTTCAAGGGCAGAGGATGTGGAACGTCGCATTCGTAACGATATCGCCGACGCATACGAAACTTCATGTTAGCATGCATTAACATTCCACGTCGCATCAATAATCACGATTAACAGTTGGGTCCCCGTGATACTCCTCAAAAAAAAATCCGGTCACCTAAAGCTGTAAGAATGGGTACACTTGTTAACATTTTCATATTTTGTATAAATTTGCTTTCTATGATCATACCCTTAAAAACCCTTATTCCAAACCAAAATCTGCAAGTCATGTTGCTTTGTCAGTGATTTACATCCTACTAACAGAAACTCTCATATTGAGATACAGCGTGCTGAAAATTCTATACGGAAGGCTGTAGAGGCCCTGGATCAAGTGCACGACTCATGAATACAAATCAAGAAGCTTTATGACTACACCACGGATGCGTCTACACTGAATTTCTTATCCAGAGGGAGTAATCATGGATGGGTCATTAGAATGGAATGACCTTCTAGATACCCCACCCATTTGTAATCGATCTACTAGAATATCTGCGTACGGAAATGAGCATGCGTAATAGACGTACACTGCATACAGTTTATACACTTGATTTTGCCAAGTATTATAAAACTTACTAAAAGTGGAAAATAGTTTTGTTCATTTGTTGGGTGCTTGACACACAGTTTGGTGACCGGATTTTTTTTGAGGAGGAGTATATTATGGATTTTGTAAGTAACCTTTAATTGTTTTATTTGGCGATGCTTCTGTTAGAAATGTATATGCATATGTACCAGAGGTAAATATCTACAGCTGACACTAATCCTGCATTTTGAAACTACACGAGAAAAGAAAGTATCTACCTTATTTATTTCTATTTTCAGTTTGATGTGTTCTATTTATAGACATGTGTGTAGTGTTTTCTTTGAATAAATATGTCACTGAACAAAAAAAGAAACGCAACAATAGGCCACCGAGGATTTTCGAGTTTAAGGGTAAACCGTTGATAATTTCAGGTCTGTTGCTGTATGATTCCATTCATGGATGTTAGGGTATATCATGCAAAAACTGATTTTCATTTCGATAAAAATTGAATGAGAATTTTTTGTTGTTTTAAATAATGTAAATCGGGAAAGATTTGCTCTGCGCAGGCGCACACTTTTGAACCTAAAACTCATCAAGAAACAATGTCAGCTACACCCTAATTAAAATTCATGAAAAAGAAAAAAAGTTCCACAACACACAAGCTCGTAATTAAAACCACCAAAATCCCTTTATGTTTAATTGAAAGGGGGATAATTTCAATTTTACTCCTTTTATTTCTTTAACGTGTGAGTTATCTGCTGAGTGGTACATTGTGATTTTGAATGGGGGTTTATAGGGGATTTAAGGATGTTCGCTGCCAATGAAAAAGTATTCAAACTTTTTTTCTAATCACTCTTTTTTGATTCCAAAATACAACACAAGACATTTGAAAACAAAATAAATATAGGGTAGTGTGCATTTTTTCAAGCTACAGGCCTCTGAATGAGACCTCTGAGCTCTATGTTTAAAATTTGGTAAAATTAATTAGATTTTTAATTCTTTGAAACATACCTGTCTTGAACAAAACTCCACCTAGACTGCTTTCAAAAGTCATAATATTTACGTAACGCAGACTATTTTGGATCAAAAGCATAGGAAAATTTGCAACTTGGAGTGTATGACAAAATTTTACGATTCCTTTTCCAACCCTACCCCCATACTTGAAAAGTCGAAAAATATCAATATTTTGAAATGTGCCAAACCCATATTTGTTGATTCAAACTTTTTCTTGTATTTTCATACAACATAGAACTTGGTAATATTGTTTGAATAAAAGAAAGAAATATATAGGGTAGTGAGCATATAAGAGAGATCCAACAAGTTGAAAATCGCCATTTTCAGCCTTTCTTCGGCTTTATTGTTTCAAAAAGCCCATTTCATAAAACCACCTAAAATTTTAAAACCAACACACCAGATACGCAAAGAATGACTTAGAAGGCCGTGTACACATATACTGCTGCTAAAATAAACATCGAACTAGTGCAATTAATTTGAAGATGTGTAATATTCAAGTTTATTCTACCCTACCCCCTAATTTTTACTGACAACTAAAATTTTCTGAAAAGTTGCAGAAAATGGGGTGAAAAAATGAAGTTTCTTAGATTGACAATTTTCACGGCTTATTCAATGCATATCATCAATATGTATCCAAATATAAAATATTTGGAAAATATCTGCAACCGTTTATGAGATATTCAAGAAAAGAAAAACCGGAAGTTCCGAAATGTCAAATGTTAGCAGCGAACATCCTTAAATCGTACCATTATTTTAATGCTTGCGCATGCGCACTGTGTGGTTAACTACTTTCAGCATGCCCACGGTCGGCATCGCATAACTCCGTAAATACTCATCAAAATGAAAATCGGTTTCTTGCATTCGGAAGCCTGACATCTAGCACAGCAGTAGAGAATGCAAAAATTTCTGTTTGTATCATAGTTTGCTCAAACTTTAGTGGAATATAATTGTTGCGTTTTTTTTAGCTCACCTGAGCCGTCAGGCTCACAAGGTGAGCTTATAGGATGGCCATGATCCGGCGTCCGTCCGTCCGTCGTCCGTCGTCCACCATTTTCAAAGATCTTCTTCTCTGAAACAGCTTGGCCAATCAAAGCCAAATTTTACGTGAAGCATCTATGGGAAGGGGGAACCAATGTGTATATAAATAATCCAGGTCACATGACCAAGATGGCCGCCATGCCCATATATGGTAAAAACCCTTCAAAAATCTTCTTCTCCAGAACCAGTGGACCGATTTCAACGAAACTTGGCATGAAGCATCGATGGCTCAAGCACTACAATGTGTATATAAATCGTGACCCTGTGATGACCTTGACCTATTTTACGGCAAGGTCAACATAGGTCACCAATGCGTTTGAATGGGGAAAAATTTTAAAATGTCATTTCAAGTGAAAATCTTGCAGGAAATGAGCAGTAGGACAAAATATTGATGATTCTGAAAAAAATTTGACCCCAGGGGCTCATGTGCCCCCACCCCGGGGCAATATACCTGTACATTACCATAATATTCAAACATCATCTCCTCTGAAACCGCTTGGCCAATGAAAGCCAAATTTTATGTGAAGCATCAATAGGAAGGGGGAACCAATGTGTATATAAGAAATCCAGGTCACATGACCAAGATGGCCGCCATGCCCATATATGGTAAAAACCCTTCAAAAATCTTCTTCTCCAGAACCAGTGGACCGATTTCAACCAAACTTGGCATGAAGCATCGATGGCTCAAGCACTACAATGTGTATATAAATCGTGACCCTGTGATGACCTTGACCTATTTTACGGCAAGGTCAACATAGGTCGCCAATGCGTTTGAATGGGGAAAAATTTTAAAATGTCATGTCAAGTGAAAATCTTGCAGGAAATGAGCAGTAGGACTGAATATTGATGATTCTGAAAAAAAATTTGACCCCAGGGGCTCATGTGCCCCCACCCCGGGGCAATATACCTGTACATTACCATAATATTCAAACATCATCTCCTCTGAAACCGCTTGGCCAATGAAAGCCAAATTTTATGTGAAGCATCAATAGGAAGGGGGAACCAATGTGTATATAAGAAATCCAGGTCACATGACCAAGATGGCCGCCATGCCCATATATGGTAAAAACCCTTCAAAAATCTTCTTCTCCAGAACCAGTGGACCGATTTCAACCAAACTTGGCATGAAGCATCGATGGCTCAAGCACTACAATGTGTATATAAATCGTGACCCTGTGATGGTCTTGACCTATTTAAAGGCAAGGTCAACATAGGTCGCGAATGCGTTTGAATGGGGAAAAATTTTAAAATGTCATTTCAAGTGAAAATCTTGCAGGAAATGGGTAGTAGGACTGAATATTGATGATTCTGAAAAAAATTTGACCCCAGGGGCTCATGTGCCCCCACCCCGGGGCAATATACCTGTACATTACCATAATATTCAAACATCATCTCCTCTAAAACCGCTTGGCCAATCAAAGCCAAATTTTATGTGAAGCATCAATAGGAAGGGGGAACCAATGTGTATATAAGAAATCCAGGTCACATGACCAAGATGGCCGCCATGCCCATACATGGTAAAAACCCTTCAAAAATCTTCTTCTCCAGAACCGATGGACCGATTTCAACAAAACTTGGCATGAAGCATCGATGGCTCAAGCACTACAATGTATATATAAATCCTGACCCTGTGATGACCTTGAGCTATTTTACGGCAAGGTCAACATAGGTCACCAATGCATTTGAATAGGGAAAACTTCAAAATGTCATTTAAAGTGAAAGTGTTGCAGGAAATGGGAAGTAGGACTGAATATTAATGATTCTGAAAAACAAATGGACCCCAGGGGCTCATGTGCCCCCACCCCGGGGCAATATACATGTATATTGCCATAATATTCAAACGTCTTCTCCTCTGAAACCGCTTGGCCAATCAAAGCCAAATTTTATGTGAAGCATCTATAGAGTGGGGGAATCAATTTATATATAAATAATCTAGGTCACATGACAAAGATGGCCACCATGCCCATATATGGTAAAAACCCATCAAAAATCTTCTTCTCTGAAACCAATAGACTGATTTCAAGGACACTTGGCGTGAAGCATCGATGGCTAAAGTACTCCAATGTATATATAAATCATGACCCTGTGATGACCTTGACCAAGTTTATGGCAAGGCCAACATGGGTTGCCTATGCATTTGAATTGGGAAAACTGTTAAAATGTCATTTGAAGGGAAAGGCCAGCAGGAAATTGGCAAATGGACAGAATATTGAAGATTCTAAAAAAAGAAAATGCCCCAAGGGCTTCATCTGCCCCTGCACTGGAGTTAAATACGATAATATTCAAACATGTTTATGGTTATATGCAGCAGATCTCAGGTGAGCGTTTACAGGACCATTGGTCCTCTGTTTTTTTTTTTTGTTTTTTTTTTTGTTTTTTTTTTTTTTGTTTTTGTTCACTATATATACACAATCCCAAGCATTCGTTGCGTTGGATTAATCGGTTCTCAAGTCATATATGTTGAAAGAGGCCTAACGTAACATAGTATTTCCTTTCTTTGCTGTTCTTGTTGATTTTTGACTTTCAACTAACGGTTCAAGTCGGTGTGGAGTATAACGAAACACCGATGGGAATATCCCGTATAGCAAGGGAGATAATCCAAACACCTTGAAATTGAAAATCATGAATATGTATGGAATGATTTTAAGAGTTTAGTGCTCAGCTTTGCATACAATACAATTCTATTTTGATTTGGTGCATTTTAAATGAAAAATAACCAATTTATTAATTTTTTTTCGGGAAAATAGTTACTTCCCTTGCTGACATTTTTACAATGAAAAAAGCCCTATTCAAAATTATTTTCTGGTATAAAATGTTTATTTAATAACCGAATTTCAAATATTTTGTAGCACTTTTTAAGACTTTTGGAATGCAAAATGATGACGAGGTAATATTTTTCTTTAGGTCTTTCAGAAAAGTGAGATTTTGAACAAGTAGCCCAAGGGCAACGATCGCTCACCTGAGAGTCAACAAGTACAGTCACTGGAGTCACTGGAGTCACAACATTTTTCCCATTATAAGTCTATGGGGATTTTTCCAGACGCTCAAGTCGAACCTGGCCGAAATTCGAACTCATCCCAAGAATGAAGAAGATCCAATCAAAAATGAAGTTGCTAGAGTGGCCACAACATTTTCCTAATTATAACTCAATTGGAGCTATCTGTTAGTTCCGATCCGATCTGCTTAAAAACCTATGGCAGGCAATCCCCCACCCCAATGCTGCTTCATGTAAAATCTGACTGCAATCGGCCAGCTAGTCTCAGAGATATTCAAGATTGAAAGTGTGAATGCGATTGAAAGTGTGAATGCACGGACGGACGCACGGACGGACGGACGACGGCTCGACTACCATACTATAAGCTCACCTTGTGAGCCTTTGGCTCAGGTGAGCTAAAAATGCAGTTTCTGGAAGATGGTGAAAAGACAGTTTTCGTGGTACGTGTGGTATACCTATTGTGGTGATAATAGCGCGAATTTGGAGGAAGTGATATTTATTATCAGTTATAAAAATCATTGATTTTATGAGGTACTACTGAATCTGAATATTATGCTTGGTGCGAAAGTGTAAGTTGTAAAAAACACAGCAGAGCAGCAAAACGTACCAAAGAATTCAGCGTACAAATGTCTGGTTTCCTACTATTACGATTATATTCGGTGGCTTTAGAAGAAGAAGAAGAAGAAGAAGAAGAAGAAGAAGATGATGATGATGATGATGATGATGATGATGATGATGATGATGATGGAAGAGAAAATGGCAGATGATAAATTTGAGCAACGTTTGATAGAAACCGTAAAGTGAACGCTAGTCTAATTAATCTTGATTTTAATGTGAATATGTTGCCTGTAAAAAACAAAGCTCAAAACCAGCATACTGTACTCAAGGCCTATATATTACCTAAATCATCTTTTGGTGGTTCTCCCACGCATGTCTGTAGCAAAACTTGATAGTCTAAGTGAACAAATGCTACCTGCGAAGATATAAATCGGACTTTTCATATTTCTCAGATGCTTTATTGAAAGGTGGACATTAGCGCAACTGCGGAGACATCAGGTATAGTCACATCTTTTTTAACGCTTACGTTGACGAGTAAACGCCTGTGTTGTTATATCACAAACCTTCCAAACAGTGAATGCAATATATTTGTTTGCTTTTTCAGTCTTCCGGAAGAGACCATGGTTGCAATTTTGTGTGTTTAAAGTCCTGGATTTTTTTATTGTTGCATTTAAAATAAATTCAATACCACGTCATATGCCTTTCGCAGTCACTCACCATTATCTCTTCCTAAATAGTCCGGAGTTTCCCCAAACTAGAAAAACTAAACTGATTAGTGTTTACAAACCAACTGACCTGTTGTTCAAATTGTATGGCTTTCCAACCTTTAATAGTCGATCCCTTGGGGTAGATTGGTTTACAATCGAATTCGGACATGTATCCGAGCTTGGCTCCAGTTGCGTTTGGCTGACTGTAAACTTTTAACTCAGCGTGGTAGTTACACAGACAGTGGTAATTCGCGATTGCACTATTGGTGAGCCAAGTTAGTAACAAAACAGGTCGGTGCAACAAGTTCATCTGCGATTAAAATATACAGTACACTGTATAAGACACCATAGTAAACCTCAGACTTAATGATCAAAATGATAACGACAAAAACAAAATCCCTATAATGAAACCTAAACCGGAAATACGTGTAACGTATCAACAAAAAGGCAAGTTGCAAGTAAAGACATATCAATCCGAGTTCCCAAATGGTGCCATTTTAAGTTTCTTTTGACCAAACCGAGAATAAAATCTATAAGTTTATATAAGTTCATAAAGTGAACATTGATTTGTGGAAATTGTGGAAAAAGACGAAATGAAAAAAAGAGACCGAGTTCCGACAATACTCTCTTGGTATTCAGTCGATGCATGTTTGAAGTATTGAACGTATTTTATTAAAGTTTTAAACTGTTATTCGTAATAGCAAATGGACGTGTTTAGACGCATAAAGCGAAATGAATTTATGAAAGAAAACCGTTTGATGTGACTCACCGTTTTGTCTCTTAAATCTGTTTCAATGTTATTTGAAAACAATCTGTTATCTATCCCATATCAAAACATTGTCATTCTTCCAAACATCAACCATATAATTCGAAAAACAGGTAAGTATGTGTTTTTCTGTCTTCCAGAATTTTCAGTACTGGTCACCAGCAATAGACACTCATTTAACACTTTTTGTCATGTGCTTTTCTATGAATTAATGTAGAAAAATAGTATACCAAACCACATCTTGCTTATAGTTATACATGTACATTATACATAAAACTAAAGTTTAAGATTCGTCTCTTTAAACATTCCTCTACGGATGTCCGAAAATAAAATAGCTGGCACAATATTCGTTCAACAGTTGAAATTTATATTCCTTCATTGCTGACGTCACTTGAAGTCACGTTTGTCTTCTATCAACTATGGTACCTCGGGATCCATTCCAGACTATTAGACAACAACAGTATCACTACAAGTAAAGCATCAACTACTTCAATAAGGCGAAATCCTCCGCGGATAAAGCGTTTGAAACATTCAATATCATTGATCATGGATCTAGGACTAAACGTACGTAGACTGCAAGACTTCATGCCTCTTTGAGCTATGCACATTGGCCAGACAGACTCCACATTGTTTTTGGCTCAATAATTGTGCTTGAAGGAAGATATTTGGATCTGGATTTGAACTAGATCAAGTGAATGAGTTGGTTGTATATTTTAACCTCTTAAGTAGCACACCTTTGGCCCAAAATAATCGTATACAGTATTTCTTAATCGATTATTGTTTTGAAACGTGCATTTTCATGAAAGGAGAAAACAGCAATGATAGTGCAATGTGATTGCAGAATCAGTTTGGTTCAAACATAATTTATTATTGTTTATTTCAAACATTTGAACAGAAAACAATACAAAGTTATTCATCGGACCCTTTATATATCATGCATTCGTGCATTCTAGTATTTATTATATAAAATTCATATTCGTTCAACAGTTGAAATTTATATTCCTTCATTGTTGAAAAGCGCTTGCAGAATCGACCCAGGAGTGCCACGTGATTAAGATGAATAAAATAACATGATAATAACCTCAGAGAGCAGTAAAACATTCAAAGGGAGGAGGTGGGTCATATATATATTTCGGGTAATGAATCCTCATCATCGACACCTGGAAATCGCATCATTGCAAGATTCAGGTTTGGTCTCATCGGTAATTCAATATCAAAATGAAGACAAATCTGGTACCTAAAGCATCAACTGAACCTTTTAAGCTAAAATCTCGAAGTCAATTAGCTTGACGTAAAAGGCTCTCCAATGTGTCGAGATTGTAAAGTGCAATAACACTTACAACAAGCATGCTTCTAACTTGACCCATCAACATATTCAAGTGATGTAGATCTCTAAATACTTAAACCATAATTGTATCTTTGTTGCATCACCGACACCTACGCATGCGATTCTCTCCTGGTTTCAGTAAGTCATTCTCAATCGTCGGGCAGCTTACTGAATATGTTGAGTCCTCGCTTTTGATTCATCAGGGTGGTGATCATGATTTATTTAATTGTCCTTGATAATTCATTGACTAGTTAGATATTAACCGAGGGGAACGAACAACTAACTTAACGTTGTAAACCACTTCAGAAGATGAAGGTGAGGTTAGGCACCTGTAAAACCGGTTTAAGCCCCCAAGTAATTTTATATTACTGATCGTTCCAAGCCGACACTTCTGTTGTGGCTCTATTTGTTGAACCTTATGTACGTTTTCATATTTTTTTCTTTAAGTTCGGATAACTGAGTGGCCGCCTATTGGGAAATAGTTGTTCACTCGGCTTACAATTGTTTTTTCTAAGTATAAGTACCTAATTGTCAGTTTAGATTTTCCCACCTCGGTTTTTGGAGGGGGAATTTCTTTCTGATTGCGCTTTTTCCTGACCATTGCCCACTTGTACCTCTTTCGTAGTTCTTATACGAGAGAGCTAATGATAGACATGACATATTATGGAATTATAAGCAGGGGTACATGCAGTTAAGTAGAATAGAAGCTTCTATTTCATATTGTTTGTCATGTTCTTTTATGAACTGTACAATATTACCACATGCGTGAACTGTTCAATATCGCGTGTTTCCTCCTCTGCAGCAAAGGAAAAGAAGGGAATCTCTTTCCTTCATTCCTTTTTAACGACTTTCATGGTCTAAATAATGTTTGTGCATGCCAGCACTCAAAACATTCATCTTTAATACAGTTGAAATTGCGGGCTGCGAGCATTTTCGCATAGATGTCAGAATCGATTCTTCCAGCCCAGTTGACAATTTCGGCAGGACTTACGGATCATGATCAGTGTCACACATGTAATCATCATCATTCCCCCATGGAGAAGCATACGTTTCGTCTCTTGAAAAATGAATTCTCAAGTAGATCCCAACCTACTTGAAAACTAAACTGAAATGCTTTCTTACTTCAACATCACATGAAAATGACAGAAATTTTCACTTGTTTAAGAGGAAATTTTGCAAAACCGTGATAGGGACATATGTGCTTTACCGGCTTGCAAATGTTTGCCATTTTGGTTCATTTTTCTGTATAAAATTTCTTATGACTAGTTACTTCAAAGCCCTATTCAAATAATGCAATAATTTCTTATGACTAGTTACTTCAAAGCCCTATTCAAATTATGCAATAATTTCTTATGACTAGTTACTTCAAAGCCCTATTCAAATTATGCAATAATTTCTTATGACTAGTTACTTCAAAGCCCTATTCAAATTATGCAATAAAAGCTATTATTCTGCATTTAAATTTGGATTACTTTTAGTCCTTTACACATGAGCTACAGCTACACACTATTTTTTTTCGAACATTTTGATCATCTGATCATAAGAAAAGCGTTTAACAGTTTTACAAAGGTTTATTTTTTCAGCATTACAGCTGTAATTTTAATAAACAACACACTGGAACAATCACAAATTGCGGAAACAGATAACGACAAGCACTTCATAAATAATTCATCTCCCAACCAAACCACCAAGGTAGTCCAATATGCTAGGTAGCTTTGCATCAAAACCTGAAACAAATATTAACAATCAGTGTCTCGATTATGAATACATGTACTTTTAACAAATATTGGATGGAGACAAATGGCTCCACGATTTGAAAATCTTAACTGTCCGTATTCCTGTCTTGGTACTGAGGGTCATTATAGCTGATCAATGATAAGGGACCTGACACTGGAAAACCTGGTGGCCTGAACATGATACTGAATACAGTTTGGGACCCAAACAGGAAAAGTCAATATTGATTGTAGAGGGAGTCACTTTTATCGCACAGATTATGAGGGGCCATGAACCCAAGAAATAGTGGGCCACAGGTATTATCTTTAATGCCTCTTTATTACCCTCTGCAGTGATGAGATATTCACTTCATTATGACAATCCTTTGATCGCGGGATCACATTGAACCAATTTGGTCATTAACCGAATAAACAGTGGTACCTATTCAGTTCCTTCAGATTCTACGCATTTAAGGTTGTCCTCTCAATCGTTGTCCGCACAACGTATAACACAACTTAATTAGCTAGTCACAAATGTTCTGTATGCGAATTACCTAGACCAAATTCCTGAAGGTTTTTCAACTACCGCTTTGACATATTGTGTCTCTGTCCCTATGAGATCTATATACCACAGAATACGTCATCCCCAACCAATTAGCATTCATAACAACACAGGTGAGAAGAATGAGAAAATATAAGATAGGTCGTGTACGTGTAAGGGTACATGTTAATACATGTACAAAAGAGCATCATAAATTTGTTTTTGAAATTTTACTAGTATGTGCACGTGAATTCCCAATTTCTTTACTAGCTTTAAATTCTGTTTGTGTTGTTTTAAAGGATGATTGATTTGCATACTGATTTAAGCAATGCTAAATTTGTACCCGTTTTCGGAATGGCATCTGTCATTTCCTGATATCGTATGTCTCATATTCTTTTCTTGAAATTACATTTTGCTTGATACTAACTTCACTAATATTATAGGCAAATGAAGTCTAAGACTTCAAGAATACTGAATATATTTATAACCGTACATAAGAAGTGGTTGTTGTTCAAAGTTAAATAGCTAAACCCTTTTGACGCACGAACGAGTCTCTCTCTCTATTGTTATTAAAACAAATTACCGTATTACAAATTGCAGTGGTATCACTCACGTGTAAATAACATAACATACCGTATTGGCATATGAAGTGGTGTCTTTCTAGTGCCCCTATGCCCCCTATGAGCCCAATACCACAGTATATGTCGTCCCATTTTCCATCTGCCTTCATCACAACACAGTCATCTGAAGCGTGGGTGTGGTGCGGGTCGGTGACCTCAGGGGCCCAGTTCGTGTAGGTTACAGGGGCTCCTTTACATTGAAGATATACATGAATAAAACGTGATTATCTATACATTCTTAAGGTACTTCATCTTCTCATTGCCACAATTCAGGGACTAGCTCTCGATCTTTCTATTTATTCAACAAAGCCTTATTATCTCTGTTTGACTGCAGCTTGCAGAATGTCACAATCGGCATAAGGATGAAATTCTTCAACAACATTACTGGTATGTTGCAAATCAAAATTATTACAAAAAATGAAATAAATCTGACAAACTCTAGGATCTTACCTGATGACCAATAATAGGAGCCCTCCGTTTTATCATCTCTTAAACCAATATACACTGACTCTACCCAATGGTGAGATTTTAAGTACTTGGTGAAGAATTCCTGCTCCTGTGCGTTCCTTATAGTCAACAAGTGTCCGCCTCTTTGAGTGCAGTGCTTCTCGGCATTTGACCACGTGTCGGCTTGTGGGTCCAAAACGAAGCAGTAGTTGTCGTACTGGTTCACATAGCCGTTGACTCGAATGGAATCGGTTTTCACGTGATCTGGACACTTACTGATATCGCCTGTAAAAACAAAATGTAAGCAATGACCAGGAATCGTCGCTCAAAACACAAGACGGCAATAACCAAAATTTTAAGTAATTAAAATGGTGCGTATTGTGGTACTAGTTGTAATGATAGCTGTGGTTGTAGGTATGGAAATAGATCTCTTCTGTTGCAAAAAAAAAAGATAACAACTTACCATAGATTACAACTTTTCTAGTTAGTTGTTGTTATGGTTGTTGTTCTTGTTGTGGTTCTGGTGGTGGTATTTATTTTGGTGCTCGTTGTACTGGTAGATGCAGTTGTAGATATGGCTGTACAGTCGCAAAATAAGCTAATGACTTACCATGGATTACAACTTTTCTTGTGGTAGTAGGCGGTCTAGTTGTTGTGGTGGTTGTTCTTGTCGTAGTGCTGGTGGTGGCGCTAGTTGTAGTGGGAAATGTGGTAGTACAGCTGTAGGCATGTACAGTCACAAAATAAAGATAATGACTTACCATGGATTACAACTTTTCTAGTGGTAGTAGGTGGTCTAGTTGTTGTTGTGGTTGTTCTTGTCGTAGTGGTGCTTGTTGTGGTGCTAGTAGTAGTGCTTGAAGTGGTAGAGCTCGTGGTGGATGTGGTGGTTGTCGATGTGGTAGGTTTAGGAGTTGTTGTTGTAGTTGTAGTTGTGGGTGAAGTTGTCGTAGACGGTGTGGTTGTTGTGGTGCTTGTTGTGGTACTAGTTGTTGTGGTGGTGGTTGGGGCACGTGTTGAAGTAGTTTTTTCAGTAATGGTAGTCGTTGGTGTCGTAGGAACCACTGAGGAAGCAGTAATTTATATATCATTGAGCCTTCGCATTAGAAAACCAACATTTTGCATATGCAAAAACAAAGGTGCTGATCAGCTTCGCAGTTACTGCAAAGCCGATAAGCGCCTTTGTTTTCGCTACTTCTTAAATCCGAAATTTCGAGCTTCTAGCCTGCTTCTGTGATTGTACAAGCCGGTTTGTGTCAGACCTGGTCGGTACCCAGATTGTTGGTTTTCTCATGCAGGCAAGTAGAATCGGGTCTGGTGGTACTTGTGGTAGATGTCATGCTGTTATGGTTGAAGAAGTAGGTAATGTTGACCTGTTGTGGTATTGTAAAGCCTTTTGCGACGTGTGAACAACTGTGAAAAGATTACAAACTAAAAAGTCAAGACGTCGTAGACGAAGTGCTGGGGTAGACAAGGAAGGACTTGCTAATTTTGGTTGTTGTGGCACATGTAGAAGTGGTTACTATTGCTTTTGCTGATTACTTTTGGTGTCGTAGGACCAATTATTAAAGTAATGTTTTAAACAAAGAAGAATTGGGTTGTTTGTGAATGTTTAGAATGGTGCCGATGATGATGATGATGATGATGATGATGATGATGATGATGAAGATGATGATGATGATGATGACGATGATGATGATGATGAATTAAGGAAACATCGGAAAGAAACGTTGAAGGAATGGCATTATATATACTCAGTACATAAAGAAACGCAAAAGTTATATTTTCTGTCATAACTCACACAATTTTACAGATAACAATTTCAAATTTACAGGAAACAAAGAATGCCATGTCTCCTACTCGCAGACTGAATTCCATATTTTTTCGAACACGGAAACATTATGTTTTTTTGGCGTCAATAAAGAGTACCCATAAAAAAGTCGCAAGAATTTGTGGTGATGAATACTCTTTTTCTACCACTTTAAAAACCTCTTCTGTTCACTTTTTTGCCTTAAACGATACTTCATCAGTTTATGATTGCCTTTCATAAATCGGAATTGAGTTTGTGAGTGACTATGGCTATCTTTGGCTGCTATAGTCAACCACATGAATTAGTGGCCAAAATGCTCAAAACGATGGTCAATCTGGCAGACTTTAAAAATTTGTGTCAAAGGTAAAAATTTGGCTTGGCTGCAAATGATATGAGTAAACACTTCTTTCAGAAGAATAATGCTGTCTAAAACACAGCTGTATACTGTTCATAAATTGCAACGCACCTTACATTTTGACCAAAACTGGCAAAATTTTAAAAACGTCTAAAAATTAATTCGAGGGGACTAGTAAATTGCAAATTACGTTAAATTGACGTCAAATACTGTATTAAAGTCTCATACTATCAAATTCGAAATCCTTGTCTTAGCCTTGATTTTATCACCAAAAGAAACTGTTTTCAATAAACCGGAAGTTCTGAAAAACGACCATAAATTTTAACTGAGGGTAAGCTTTAAGAGTGTCACATTTATGTTAACTAACATTATTTAATCGAAATAGGGACATCATTACCAAAAAGGAGACCAAAATGCCGAATTTCGAAAGGGCTTGTTATTTTTCATAAAACGCATTTTTAAAAATCCCAGCAAAAATTTTCTTTCATGAAATTCAATTAATTTTGTGTTTTTATGATTTGCTGGACCACAATGATCAAACTCGAAGCAAAATTTTATCTAATTATTCTCTCAACTGTGTTTTTGGAGAAAAATGTTGATTTCACAAGTTTTAATTTAAAAATTACCCCCACTTTCAAATCACAACGAAACTCAGTTGTGAAACTCTCATGTGGACGACAAATCCCTAGAATCAATTAGACTTTGAAAATATTTTATACTTACGCGAAAAAATAAAAATCAAAACTTTGCGTTTCTTTTTGTACTGAGTATAGTACATGACTAAACTGGTATTATGCTACCTATTTAATAAAACTCAGAAACAACACTTGTGTGAAAACTTATAAATTACCTAAATCATCTTTTGGTGGTTCTCCCGGGCATGTTTGTACTTTCACCTGGTCGTCGAGGTGTACAAATGCGACCTGTGAAACATTTTCTTAT
The DNA here is from genome assembly GCA_964017185.1 of Rugalucina vietnamica. Classification (NCBI taxonomy): domain Eukaryota; kingdom Metazoa; phylum Mollusca; class Bivalvia; order Lucinida; family Lucinidae; genus Rugalucina; species Rugalucina vietnamica. Next base: position 41,055,247 of record OZ024882.1, on the reverse strand, counting down.
TATAATGATATACTAATGATGATTGATAAGAAAAGTGGGATAACGGGTCCATATCCAGGTAAAGTAATTTAAAGCCACCTTTTATCAACGTTTACTATATATTTAAATATTATGATGTAAATGTCCTCATACTTTTAAAATTCAGATTTTTCTTTCTTGAATTTATTGCAATTCCCGAAATAATTTTCAACAACCGCGCATCACTCTTATTTCTGACAATATCTGGAATTATATTTAAAACAAGCAAGATAAGTTCTTGCAGAGTGATGTTTAAGTAATTTAAAAAACCAATGCAAACAATACGGAGAAAACAAGCGCATTACCTGTTTCCCTCTCTGATTGCCCCAAACCCCACCCACACTTACCCAGCAAACACACTCAAAGGCATTATGTGTTGGTACACAATAAACAATGAGGAGGACAGCCATTAATTTTCAGGGAACTGTGTAGCAATAACAATTTTATTAGGGAGCTGTTTAGTAAGCAAATCTTTTGGGGAATGCAGGGAGAAAAAGCAGAACAATTGAAGGGAACAGCTGGAAAAATAACATATCAAGGATCTAATTTACAAGAAACTAATATCCCTCAGTAGGGAGGCATCGGGATGCTGCTAACCTGCTTTTCGAATTGTATAGCCTCCCAGTCTCGGATATCAGGTCCCTGGGGGTAGGTGGGTTTACAATCGAACTCGTACAGGTACCCACTAGGCGCACCGGCCGTGCTCGCTTGTGAGTAAACCTTGGACTCAACGTGGTAGTTGCACAAGCATTGGTAGTCCGCAGATGTGCCGGTGAGCCATGTTAGCAACAAGATGGAACAGTGCAAAAAGGTCATCTGAAAACGGAAATGAAAAGGTAAACAGGAACTTGCAGAATCAACTTTTTGATGATGAAAGATTCGACTGTAAGAGTACTATCCATACCATGTGGTAATGTTAAAATGCCTCTTACAGCTATGCCAACATGCGATTTCGGTCAAACAATTCCGTACGTCCATTGTTTCGCTCTAGTCATGAAACATGCCCTTTTTGGCTTTAGGCTCGAAACGTTCAGACACGCGCAAATGGTAAAATTGCTCGGTAGTGAGGGTGTAAAGGGTCAGTTTACTCACTTTTTGCTTATTTAATTCTGATCCAAATATTTTAAACAGGGAACAAATTCTGTTATCTATTCCATATTAAAACAATCACGGACAACTGTATATGTTATCATACTGTCTGAAAGTCGTGGGAAATATGCACTTGTTACGAATTCTTACAGAGAACCGAAAGAACAAATTTCACTGTTTCAATATATTGGTCAACCAAATTGCAAGTGAGCAAAGGCTAGAACATGGTACAATCACGAAAAAAAAAAACGGTAATAGACTTACATATTCATTTTTTCTACGATGTACTGCATTGTCATTCAACTACTTGGTCAAGACATGACCGAACTCAGTGACACCAGAAACAATCAGCATTACAGGATTGGAACTACCGCCCTTGAACACTTCTGCAGTAAATCAAGCATTTAACTTTCTCACTTGGCAGTCAGTCACATTATTTTGGGACATCTGTGTTAAGTTTTTTTCATGTTCTGAAATGAAAAAAGAAATCACACGATTGAAAATTACGTTGAGAATCTGAACTGAAACGGGGCGCCAGACAACACCCGTCTTATCTCTATAGAGCTCTGGTGGCCGATGCACCTTCGCCAGTAGAGCCCATCCAACATTTATATGTGCAATTTTATAATGCAGCACATTCAACTTCTGTCACTGTACAAATAAAGATATTAAATGCATCACGCACAACCCTAGTAAAACTGTCACGTTATTTTATGCTTTGACGCTCTCAGTTACGCACCGTGAGACTTAAATTTATGCAATTGTGTCCTATATAGATTAATATTTCAGGAAGTTGAATACTATTAAGACAATTCTTCAGTTTTTGGATTACAAAAAAGGTAAATATTATAAAAGTATTTCATGTTTTCAGAAATGTGACACAAAACATGTTGTCCTTCATGAAATTTCGCGAAGTTGTTTGTTACATGTCACATTGTATCAAACACTGATTATGAATAATTTATGGCAGTTGGTGATGTGCATTATGTATCATTGTATGCGTATGACTGAGATGCATAATTGACAAGCGTCAATTACGCCCGTTTTCCCAGACAGTTTTTATTTCTCTACACACTGCCATGTTTTACATGTACATTTTTGTACATATACATATACTGGCTTCTTGTAGAATGAGACCAATGCAAATCAGGTTACTTTTCCATCATGCGTATATTGTTTCTTCAAACTGCACTGGGTTTAAGAAAGGGTACAAGTTTAATTTGTCAAACTGTTTTAAAGCAGCATTTTCGAGGAAAGAATATTTGAACAGATGTTTTCCCTCTTCTTTCCTGCGTCTTGGAGCAAAAATGGACTTTGTTTGCTTGTTTGAATTGGTGCTTTCAACAGCAATGGCCATGTCGGGACGTTGCCTCCATTTTATGGGACTTATCCGACACTATAGGATGTCAAGATAAATATAACCACCCAACCAATATACGGTTTGTTTGACTAAACCACTGAACAGGCTAAGACGAGCGGTTTACCAGTAATCAGATAGTCGGTCAGTAGTTCAGAAGCTTTGCCTGGAGGCACAAGCAGCGCATCTATTTCTCCTAGGCCCCAATGAGCGGGGCCCGCAAAAATATCAAATAACTAATTGATCATCACATGGTTAAATGTAGCACTCGCCCCCCAAAACAACTCGAGGTTCAACAGATGCAACCAATTCTATTTCAAGATGATATTTGTCTCAAAATTAACATAATTGAATCCTGGTTGTAGTGTCGGGAAAGTTCTTCTTCATGCATGTTGTAACATTTGTGTGATGCTTTGTGCTGTATTTTCTTCAAGTTTCCGTCTGGTGTCTGGGTTGGGATTATAAACATAATTGTATATAAACCTATGCTTTTTTTCAAATTACAGTTTGCTAAAGTAGACCTGTTACATTTACATTAGAGACGTACAATTAGGTGAAAGACCGTGCGTCAGTTTGTTCATAGCCTTATTGTTGGAAACAAAAATATTTTATTTCGAAAATAAGAAATTTGACCCCCAAAACATAAAACATTGCACCCTGAGATAAAATTACGTTACATATATATATAGTGGTCACTCTTGTGTACCCAGAATTGTCCGATAGTGCAATGTTTTAGCTCATTTTGCTTGGACTAGACACACAGTAGGTTTCTTATTTTTTGCACTTGAGTTTGTATTTTTCGTTTATGCTGCTTTACATCGATAAATTCATGCTCTGTGATTTTAATTAACATTTTAATTGCGTTTGCTAAAATACAAATCAGCTATGATTTACGATTCAGTGACATTAAAATATGAAATGGGTTCCTTTGATTAAAGTTCGCATCTGAAGTTATCCACTTACTCCGTGGGCCAGGAGGGCTTACCATGCACCCCCCTAAGGATCCTCTGGGAGTGGTATAACATTGTTCATAGGACCTCCCTGATTAAGAATCAAGATGTTAACACTCGATATCCTCATTCCGACTCGCCATTTTGGACGGTTTTCAAGATGGCTGTCGTGCAAAAATGGAAAAGCGTGTGTAATATATAAAAGAACTCTTAAAACTTATAATCTGCTTTCTTTTATGAGCAAAACATGCATGTATAAATATCTACACTCCATTACTGATTTAAGTTTATCAAAATTAGGTCTTTAAATGATGGCATACAAGATGGCCGCCACATTGAATTTTTTTTTTTTTGCGATTTTTATTACCTTTCCAACCAAAAAAGCTTGCTTTTTTCAGTTTTACTAAAATCTATGTTGCTTGAGTCATTAAGAGAGATGAAGCTGTTATTTTCATGATAACTCAACCACTTTTCTGACCGTCCATTTTGGGCGGATTTCAAGATGGCCGCCATGCAAAAGAGCAAAGTGCATGTTTAGTATAACAGAACTCTTAAGAAAATTCTAATCTGCTTACTTTTATGAGCAGAACATGCACGTGTTAGTGTCAAGACTCGAATTTTGATCAAAGTTAATCAAAATTAGGTCTTCAAATGATGGCATACAAGATGACCACCACATTTAAAAGCATATTTTGCGATTTTTGTTACCCCCCCCCCCCCCCCAAAAAAAAAAAAAAAAAAAAAAAAAAAAGTTTTTTTACTTTTTTTTTTTTAGTTTCACTTAACTATATGTGCATGTGTAATATAATAAAATACTTAAAACTTCTAATCTGTTAATGCACAACATGCATGTATAAGTGCCTGAACTCCATTTCTGATGTATATTTATCAAAGTTAGGTCTTTAAATTATGGTATACAAGATGGTCGCCGCATTGAATAGCATATTTTGCAATTTTTGTTACCCCCTCAACACCCCTCCTAAAATAAAAAAAGCTTGTTATTCGTTTCACTAAAATATACATTGTTTGAGTCATTAACAGAGATGCAGCTATTGTTTTCATGCCAATTCAACCATACCAATCTTGTATTTGTGTAAAGAAGAAGCCTATAATTCACAATATGCCAGACCATTTACTGACCTTGCTCAGTAAATGACTACTTTCATCGAGGTGCAAACTTGTTAATACTGCACACAGAAAAGTAATCAATGATGCAACTTGATGCAAAATGTTTTGATAATTAGGAAGAATTACACTATACTGAAGTAATGTGTAAAATGTGCATAGGTATATCGACTGACGACAGACAATCAATCACAAGACAATTCGGCAAACTAAATTTGCATAATGACAGCAGTTGCATAAGGGTATTTAATTATTTCTATACTGTGTAATTTGCACCATCATACCCTAAGTTACCTTTCTCCTCAGACGGAGTAAAAGATTGCTTGGGGTCCATAACAATTGGAATTGTGAGCACTATGTCTCGGAACACACCCCATGGTTGAATCAACAAGGGTTGTCTTTATTCAAAACAAATGAGAAAGGTAAATAGGCATTGTGGACTTCGTGGACTTTGTAACTTTCAACATAGATTAAAGAGGCTTGACTTTGCATCTAAAACACATGGGACACTAAGCATCGTGAACATTTTGCGAAATTTCACTGGCATGGAAAAGGGGATAGGGTTAATTTTCTACAAAATAGGTTAGTGATGGTCATTGCGGGATTTTTAACTTGATAAAAATTAGTTTATTGATACTCGTCTAGTTTGCTGATTCAACGGGAGGGATCTATCTAGTGAGATTAACCTTAAAAGTTTTTTTTATCAGTGTCTCACTTTGATGATAATGATGATCACATGCAATCAAATCATACCCTTAGATTTTTCTAAGAATAGAATAGTTATTAACTTTTTCAGCTGTTTCAAGTACCTTGACACCTATACTATAATCAAATTTGGAACCTTCTGCTAGCAATCTTTTTAAATACATTCTAGTTACAGAGTGTTTCTCAGCAAATGATTCTGTTAGCGGGTTTCTCCTCTAAGATGGATGTTTATGAACGGGTTATATTTTCAGTGAATTGCTAATAAAATTATTTGTGATATCGGTGCATGTGTCCTTTTTTGTTGTTTTATTGGTTCAAACAGCATGCGAATTACATTTAGCGTCTGAAGATGCTCATCAGGTTTTGAGCGTTTGAAAGCAGAATAATGGGATCTGAAGTTTTTACATCTGGGATAGTGAATAAAATGTTGCATCACCATCACTAGTATCAGAACTAAAACTATGTCTCTGTGTCAGACTTACTTTTCTTTGGTCTGCTAATGATTGATAGCTAATCACAGACTTCGTACTTACCTGAAAAATAATTAATTTGTTTGCTCATACAAGGTGAGGGCATATTTCAACCAATGTGTCCTTTTTATCCATCATTTTGGATGCCATACTACATGAAATAATTTAACACTATCAAACATCAAAAAGAATCAGACTTATGTGGATGTTTCTTGCCTAATCATGTTATCAGAAAGCGGTTTTAGGTAAAAATTTTAAAGGTCACAAAAGTAGCTTTCATATGGCTTGTTAAATTATGTCAGCCAGCTTGACTGACAAATTGTAGATTATAGACTTGTACTAAAATACACTTATCTCAGATTGTTATGGATGAATTTGCATAAAAATAATATCTGCATCTATGATAAAGACTCAAACAACATAGATTTTAGTGAAACTGAAAAAAAGCTTTTTTTGGGGAAAAGTAACAAAAAACACAAAATATGCTTTTAAATGTGGTGGCCATCTTGTATGCCATCATTTGAAGACCTAATTTTGATTAATTTACATCAAAATTGGAATTTTGACACAAACATCTGCATGTTCTGCTTATAAAAGTAAGCAGATTAGAAGTTTTTTCAAGAGTTCTATTATGCTAGAGTTTTTAAGAGTTCTATTATACTAAACATGCACTTTGCCATTTTTGGATGGCGGCCACCTTGAAAGCAGTCCAAAATGGTAATTTAGAACAGCTATTAACTAATAGCTGCATCTCTCTTAATGACTCACTCAACATAAATTTTAATGAAATTGAAAAAAGAAGCTTTTTTGGGGTGGGAAAAAGTAACAAAAATCGCAAAAATGCTCATCACTGTGGCGGCCATCTTGTATGCCATCATTTAAAGACCCAATTTTGATAAACTTATATCAGAAATGTCATGTAGACATTCATATGTACATGTTCTACTCATAAAAGTGAGCAGATTAGAAGTTTTAAGAGTTCTATTATATTTCACATGCACTTTTCCATTTTTGCATGGCGGCCATCTTGAAAACCGTCCAAAATGTCGGGTCGGAATGAGGATATCGAGTGTTAACATCTTGATTCTTAATCAGGGAGGTCCTATGAACAATGTTATACCACTCCCAGAGGATCCTTAGGGGGGTGCATGGTAAGCCCTCCTGGCCCACGGAGTAACTGTTTATTGGATCCGAATTTATAGCCGGTGACAAAATGTTTAAAAGCCGTAACTGTACCTATTTTCGTTTCAACTTCATGACTCCCATTCAGTATTTCTTCCCAAAGCCTTTTGCAAGCCTCAGAAAAGATTTTTTTATCCTTTCTATAGATTTCCCCCTTTTGATGAGCTGCGTCATTTGATGCGTGTATTTAACTCATATTTGACAAATGGAATCTACCATCATTATCAGTTGGGTGAGTCCACTTTCGTTTTAGGGGTGTCAGGAGTGATTTTTTATTTTTTATATCATTTCTCGATGAAATTTCTCTGTGCAAAGAGAATAGCCTAAGATCGGACACCGCGTTCTGTGGCGTCACATCTGGGGCTATTCTGTTTGCCTATGTCCCACAAAAGGGACGTCAGAGTTACTATGGGTCTTGTATACTGTGATGCTTATCTAAATCCATTGGGTAACTATAATCTCTTTTTTTTTTTTACTGTCTGCTTTGGCTCCGAAAAATTACAAGTAACGACAATAAAAAATACGGGATTTATAGACTGTTTCAGACTGTCAAGTAAATATATTTTCTCATGAAAACATTTTTTCACCTGATTATTAAGGTTGAGAAATGATGTTAACTTAGACTATATTTCTTCTGCGGATGTGTACTACAAACTTATGACAGTTACAACATATTTAGCATTTCATTTACATTAAGTCAAGTGTTACGTTACGTTTTTTTATGTTTAAATTAGAGCCGCGTCCCGTTAAAACCTAAAAAAAAAATCTAAAGACTTCTGATCATGCCTTGGAATTAACCATATCATAAAACTTGTACATCATGGCATAGAAGAGACGTCGTCTTTAAAGTTAAGACAACTTTTCAGTTGATCTGTTCCTTTGCTTTCGTATATAACATCGACTGACAGAACCATGCATATTAAGTGCATGTATTTATCTATTGGGTGTGAAACAAGCAACTTCGGCCAGTCCTAGATGTTTGGGCGTAGTCTGGTTTCATAGGAAAAGTTTAGAATCTTCTTTTCAGGTCTGGAAGTTTAAGTATCAAGGCGAGTGCATTCGGAGCCTTTGGCAACATTCATAAAACCAAAAGCATATTCATCTCCTTTTGATAAAACGAATTTGCGGGATTCAGTCCCATGCTCGTTTTATTTTTCGGCGCGGCTTATTCTATGCGTGAAGAGGGAAACGCGGAACTACGGCCTGTGACAAGTGCATTCATCCAATGCAATTTATACTTTTTGCCCGTACTAAAATATAGAAATTACATTGGAAATATATTTGCATGCATTATTACTGTACGGTTCATGATACATGTACACTATCGGTGGCGAGAAAGTTTAAAACCAGGAACCAGGAATTCAAACAACTTAAACCCAATTATAAAACAAGTTGGCTTCTTTAAAAAGAATCCAACAGAAAGGTCTGCTGCTAGTTGATAGAAAAACATTTAAGAGATTTCAGAGGAAACAAGAAAATGTCTGCAAGCAAGGCTTACAGTATACCCCCCCCCCCCGCAAGGTGATAACTTGTAAACCTTGATGGCTAGTTACAAAGTATTTTAATGACGTCAAACTTCTTCATAGAGCTGCAATTTATCCATATTCTTAACAATATTTTTTTTTTCTTCAAGAAAAATCTTCACGCACATCATCAGTATGTCTGAAAGACAACTTCAAAGCATTAAAAGGATCTATTGAAAACTCTAGGAGAGGCAGGCAATATCATATGTAAAGTGAACGGACACGGCTTAGTTTAAAACACTGTAAAATTGTTCACACTATTTTTTTATCAAGAAAAATCTTCATGCACATCTGCAATATGGCTGAAAGCTAATTGCAAAGTATTAAAAGGATACACTGAAAAGTCTAGGAGGAGTTGATTTCATAAAGTAGGCACTATATGTCATTGTTCAATATATAAATTGAATAAAAATTGGCTAAGTTCAAAACGCTGTAAAATTGTTATTTTTTCACCAAGAAAAATCTTCAAACACATCTTCAATATGTCTGAAAGATAACTGCAAAGTATTAAAATGATAAACTGAAAACTCTAGGAGTTTTCACAAAGCATGCACTGTTTATACAATAGCAAACATCTAACATTAAGAATTACAAAGTGGCATAACTCTTGCAGTATTGATCCTTCAGTCCATATTTTCCTACCAAACATGCATTGTCTGATGATAATGGTGTTGAACGAGAACATTATGAACGAGTTATCCACGAGTCATTTGTAACCACGGCCCCCATCCCAGGGGAATAGCGGGGACTTTGACTTTTGATCCAGCAAATCCCCGCTAAAAGCCGCCCTGCGGGGACAACTTGTTAGTAAAACCACTGCTGTTTTCCCCCGCAGTCTCCTATGTTTTCATTTCACTGCCGTTTTGTATATATAGAGCAAACTTTTAACTGTTGTTGTTTCAAACTCACTCCGAATCTATCGGAAATGTATGCACCGGGTCGGTGGTGTGGCTTGTTGTTTACATTGTTTACAGACTATGTATTGCTGCGTATTGGATTCTGTACAGTGAATTTGGACGGGTTTCTTGAATCGATCTTTTTTCGACGTCAGCGATGGCCAATTTAGATGTAAAATAAATAGAATCAGCTCAAAATTTACTGCATTCAACCTCAACACAGTGGAAAGGTCTGATTATTATAACAACAAATTGGCAATATGGGACGTATGTCACGTATGGTAATTCTCTAATTCTTGAAATGATTCAGAGAAGTTGGGTGTAAAATACAATTTCTCCTCCTGTGAAAGTGAACATTACTTCCATGTTGTGTGAGCTTGGTTGGACATCACTTGCAAATAGACGTATTGATGCCTGAATGATACTGTTGTTAAAGATTATACGTGGTTGCGTAGCAATAGAACTACCAACATACTTTGAGAGACCCATGAGATTTACTCGTCACATGCACCCTCTTGCGTATAGGCAGATACATACAGCTGTCAGTTATTACCTGCATTCTTTTTATCCAGCATCAATATATTGTACTCTGGAACAGACTTCCTTCTGCGGTTTTTGTATTGGAAGATCTTCTCCTTTAGGGAAGGAGTCTTTAAGATCAAGCACTTGTTACCTTAAATTTTATATACTGTTTACAAAATTCTTTAAAAAAAAACTTCTTTTAATCTCACATCCTCTTCACCAACACTTTTATCTACTTACGACTATTGCACTTTTTTATCTCATACAATCTTTCATTTATTCATCTTTCACTGACAGCGCAACTGCACGTAATAGCCTACTCGAAAGTGGGTACTGCAGTATGAAAAGATAGATAGATAGATAGATAGATAGATAGATAGATAGATAGATAGATAGATAGATAGATAGATAGATAGATAGATAGATAGATAGATAGATAGATAGATAGATAGATAGATAGATAGATAGATAGATAGATAGATAGATAGATAGATAGATAGATAGATAGATAGATAGATAGATAGATAGATAGATAGATAGATAGATAGATAGATAGATAGATAGATAGATAGATAGATAGATAGATAGATAGATAGATAGATAGATAGATAGATAGATAGATAGATAGATAGATAGATAGATAGATAGATAGATAGATAGATAGATAGATAGATAGATAGATAGATAGATAGATAGATAGATAGATAGATAGATAGATAGATAGATAGATAGATAGATAGATAGATAGATAGATAGATAGATAGATAGATAGATAGATAGATAGATAGATAGATAGATAGATAGATAGATAGATAGATAGATAGATAGATAGATAGATAGATAGATAGATAGATAGATAGATAGATAGATAGATAGATAGATAGATAGATAGATAGATAGATAGATAGATAGATAGATAGATAGATAGATAGATAGATAGATAGATAGATAGATAGATAGATAGATAGATAGATAGATAGATAGATAGATAGATAGATAGATAGATAGATAGATAGATAGATAGATAGATAGATAGATAGATAGATAGATAGATAGATAGATAGATAGATAGATAGATAGATAGATAGATAGATAGATAGATAGATAGATAGATAGATAGATAGATAGATAGATAGATAGATAGATAGATAGATAGATAGATAGATAGATAGATAGATAGATAGATAGATAGATAGATAGATAGATAGATAGATAGAGAGAGAGAGAGAGAGAGAGAGAGAGTTAGGTAGGTAGGTAGGTAGGTAGGTAGGTAGGTAGGTAGGTAGGTAGGTAGGAGCCCGATGTCAGGATAAAACACCGACAGTAACTGATCTTTTCCCGGCGCCTCGTGCAGTGAATTGAAAGGTCAATATGCAGTGAGGAGCAATGACGTGGATCAGTTATTCACAAATTATACCATATCAGTTTGCTGAATTGCTCTTGTATCATTATGTTACTGCAGGGTCTCCTATAGTGACCCTGGTTACTGTAATATTAAGTATATAGGACCATCTCAAGTACTCACGTGTAAACGTCTCAGAATCAGAATAGTTTACTGTCTCAGTTTCATCAGTCTTGATAGACTTATTCCATTTGGTCATGCTCTCGGATATATATTGAGAACTTGATTTTATTTTTGATTGCATCATTCTGTCATTCTCATTTCAGTTCGATTTCATTGCAATGTGCTTGTCTCAAGCATATTGAAACTTAAAATTGAAACTGGTCTAGGTCATTAATAGCCCAATATCTGGTGCACAGAAAAGTCAACGGCGGATTTTACAAAACAACAACAACAAAGATGGCGGAAAAACAAGACTTCGGTTATGAACAAACTTTGGTAAGTGTTTTGTTGACTTCGCACAAGTTTATCAGGCTACTTAACAAATCTGCTTTGTGGATGCATGACTTATATTTATTTTGGAATTTAAATATCGAATTTATGTTCATGTTCTTTTGTAAAAACAGGAAGTAAGTTCGCTGTTACAGTGTAGAAAATGTGGGTGGGGAAGGGTATATTGAGTATTTTCATAGCAAAATAACAACATAAGCTGCCTGTCAGAATTTTTTGAATGTGTATCTTCATTACAGAAGTTTCAGCTTAACAAAAGGGGGTCAAAAATAAATCGCTAATATCAAAAGAAGATTGTACCATTCATTCATGAATAAGGTTCCACTCCCCCAGGATGTGCCCTTCTTCCTCCAGTTGTATAAAGTACAGACACCATCAGGCATATCGTCATACTTTTCATAGCCAGTATTCTCTGGCTGCAAACCCACCTTGGGTCTTGTCAGTAGCCACCATTCGAAACTAAAGGAAGGCTATTTCACATTGGAGAAGTCTTAGATTACCAGTTACTATATGAGCCACGAAGCGATAAAACCGGTCTTCGGGGTTTCCGACCAGGTCTGACACAAACCGACTTGTACAGTTACTGAAACAGACTAGAAGCTTGAAACTTTGGATTCAAGAAGAGAAATTGTACTAGTCTATCTGCGTAGCGAAAACAAAGGCACTGATCAGCTTCACAGTTAACAGCAAAGCTGATCTGCACCTTTGTTTTCGCTAATGCAAAAATCTGTTGTTTTTTTCATGATGTGGCTCATATGTTGCCGTGGAGTCTTTATAGATTCAGGGTTGTGTCCTTAGCAAGACTCAGTAACTTCCCATAGTACTGATTTATATCAAGGAAGTGATTGCTCCATAATAAAAAAGCCTCAATTCCAACCTTCTGGTTGGGTATTTATAAACCCTGGGAAAATGTCAATTTTAGCAAGCAATCATCAACGAAAGAAATTAAATTTGATCTCAGAGTTATGCACCATATATTTAAAACTGTATGTACATGTACAAACCATATGTTAACCTTTTTTCCAACAGATATACGGACAATACCGAAAAGATTTGGGCAGTTTTGCAAAACTTCAAGCTAAAAAACTCCACAAAAATCAAGACAAAGACTCCTATGGGAAAGTTGTTGAGAAAAAGTTACGCCCACAGATCCTATTTTACTTAGGTATGGTTTAACACTACAACCAATATCAGGCACGATAGCTTTATCCATAGTGTGTCTGATTCTTATTTCTTATCCATTATATTTCTATCACAAAGATTTGGTCGTGAAAAAATTTCTACAGCCATTCTCCCTCTTTCCTTGATTCAAGCAGAGCCTTTGTCACTTGTAAGTTAGCTGGGGAAAGAAATGTGCACTATTAAAGTAAATGTACCTCTAGGAGGCTTACCCAGGCAAAGTTTGGCTAGTTTAATGACCATCCTAACATGACCTTAGCTGTGGACAGTACATGTTAGTGTTGGGCCATCGGTTTGAAATTGCAATCGATTACCGGTTTATAATGTGCACTATTAAAGTAAATGTACCTCTAGGAGGCTTACCCAGGCAAAGTTTGGCTAGTTTAATGACCATCCTAACATGACCTTAGCTGTGGACAGTACATGTTAGTGTTGGGCCATCGGTTTGAAATTGCAATCGATTACCGGTTTATAATCGGAAGGACTAAACCAACTAGCTATCGATTGTGTAATCGGTTCAATTAGCTATATATTGTGCAATTGCCCATCATGCGTGTCATCACCATGGTGAGATGTTTATGTGCAGACTGAGGGGTCAAAGAGAGAGCCATTAAGTCTCTGTTAGATATGGCTATTTATTTGGAAACAATTCCTCTTACATGAACAAAGATGGCATGCATTTAGAAATTTTTACCTTTCTGTTCTGATATTTTGAAGAAAATGAAAAAGACAAATTGCTCCAAAGTAGTTATATAGGCAAGTACAAGTTGTGAAAAGTGAGATCTACCTCAAACTCTGAAATTTTTTACTAACCTAAAACTTTTGTCAAATATAAAATGCACAAAAAGTGAAAATGTCTACACCCTGAGTGTTGAAACCGATTACAATCGATTGCTGCATTTTACTATCGATTATCGCAATCGGAAGCCCAAACCAACTAGCTTTCGATTATAATTGATCATCGGCCCATCACTAGTACATGTAAAGCACAATACAAACAAACAAACTTCTACCCAATGTCTTTTGACTTTTTTGTGATATAGAAATAAAGACAGATCATCTTCACATTTACAGGTACCATGATTCTGTCCTGCACTTTTGATTTTTGAGCAGAAAAAAAAAAACAACAATATTGCACCTAATTTATTTAACAGGCAATGTCTAAGAACCACAATTGCATCTATAGTCTCACTGCCTGGGGCCAGTTGTTCAAAACTTCTTTAGCTTAACGTCATCGTTAAGACCACTCATTATGTAAATGCCAACTACATAAGCAAATACACTGTTATTTTTTGTTGAAAAAATGTGAGGATCCTTTGCAATGCAAAGGATTCTCACATTTTTTCAACAAAAAAATAACAGTGTAATTCTCATATTGCCATTTGAAATTTTAATGACTTGTTAACTAATAAATCATTAATTTTGAATAACTGGGTCCTGACATATATTTTCAATTAATCATGTGATGATGTAAATGTACACTATTTCAATTTTCAGAAAGACTAGTAAAGTTCCGTGATTGGCTGTTCCACAAAGTCGGAGAGGAATGGATATTTTTAGCATTATTAGGAATATTAATGGCCCTGTTAAGTTTTGCTATGGATTATGTGATAGAAAAATGCCAAGAAGGTAAAATAACTTGAGTTTGTCTATATTTTTTCAAACAGTCCAAAACTTTTTCTTATTGTGACAGTACCATACTGAAGCAAAGAAAATGGCTGGGTTACACTTTACTGGTTGAGAGATTCAGACACATTTTATGAGCAGGTTTGATTCCAAATACATCACTGCTACTGTACATTCATTAATCAACAAGGTTTGAAATGAAAAAAAAATGTTATCTATAGAGCATTTCTTCATTATACAGTGCTCCAGATAATTTTTTTCTCAATCAGTACGGTACTGGTCAAAATTTAAGCCAATCAGTATCCAGATTTCGGCTTCAGTACCTGTTCTATTTGCCCACGAAAAGACTTTTTAAGTCCAATCCTGTGAAAAATTTGGGCATAGGTTCCCCTGCATTTTGCATTTTATTCTTCACCCTCTCCTTAATAACCCAGGCCTATTGAAAGATATGGGCAAGACAGAAGTAAAAGGGAAGGTGGGGGAGTACATTGGCTCATAAAGACTTGCAAGTCTTGACTAAGTGTCATCGTCCAATGCACAACCTTTCCCCTTATTGACCTTAGATAGATATGAAAATGCTACATACTCTGGTTTCAAAGCGATGTATCAGCTTAAATACATGGTGGAATTTTGTGAATTTGGCGTGTCACCAGTACAATCACGATTTAAAACCCCAAGATCACCGTTTTCCATCGTTGTTTACTTGCATTTAACTCCGGAAACAAATGTTCTACTTTCGTTTTCTTTGTAGTAAAATATGCCAACTACCGATGTAAGCGCGAATTTGATTGGTTGAAATTTAAACAAAGCTAGAAATTCGTATTTTGTGGACCAATCGTATGTGACGACTTTTCGTGGCACTTGGGAAGCGTTGTAAATAAAATAATTATGGGCCTCATAAAAGTGGCATGCGGAGAAATCTGCCTCAAATTAGCGGCACTCGGGGATAATGAGTTAAGGTTACGGTCAATGAGCGTAACCCAACCGTATCGGTCATTTCGTTCCCGTTTTTGGTACTGACAAAATTTCAATTTCTACCGTATCTGCAAAAATTAAGTCCGTAAATTACGGCTGTACGGACGCTATCTGGAGCACTGTAAATTATAAAAGCAGATAAGAATACCAGCACTGTGGTCAGATTTCTCAAATAAAGAGCTTCTGGGAAAATGTCTATACACCTGGCCACACCTGCATGTTTTTGACTCATCAAGTTAAGAAAGCGTACACAGATTTTCTTTCAATGCTCTTAAGCTTAACTTGCTTCTGTTACGGAGCCATCAAAGACAATTATAGCTCACAAATATCAGCATGATGATGTACTTGTATTTCAAGTTGTACAATTTATATTTCCAGCAAAAATCTGGCTATACGAGGAGTTGGCATTCTCTGTTGCTCTACAGTATGTAACGTGGGTGCTGTATTCGCTGTTGTTTATAATGTTTGCCACGGGCTTTACTCACTTAGTATCTCCACAAGCTATTGGTAAGTAAAAATCTAACATCCTGGGCCGAGTTGTTCAAAACTAACGACGTCGTTAGTTAACGTTTCGTTTAAATTTCAAACATTAATATTACAAATACACTGTTATTTTTTGTTGAAAAAATGTGAGAATCCTTTGCACTGCAAAGGATTCTCACATTTTTTCGACAAAAAATAACAGGGTATTTGTTACTTTAGCTGATATTTGCTTAACAAATTTATGTCTTAACGAGCAACTGGGTCCAGGTATAATTTGCTCAGCTCTATTTGAACACATCTTATATATCACATCATTGCAATTATAGGTAAATTTGAATAGTTTCATATGACTTTTGATTTGCATATAGTCCTTTTCCGAATTGTCCACAATGTACTGAATTCGCAAGTGAACCATTTTTTTAATAAAATAGACAAGGTATCTTCGCTTTATGACCTAGATTAAGAGATATCTATAGGCTATAGCTGATTAGCATTGTGTCAGTATAGCGGAGACATGAGTGCCTGAATGGATGTATATACCAAGAGCATAAAATTCTATTAATGACTGGCATTAAATACCACATGACTTTTACTATATTTCTCCAGGCTCAGGAATACCAGAAATGAAAACTATTCTGCGAGGTGTTGTTTTAAAAGAATTTCTCACATTTCGGACCTTAGTGTCCAAAGTAGTGGGTCTGTGTTCATCCCTTGGCAGCACACTGCCGTTTGGGAAAGAGGTAAGATTTTATAGAATTCAAAAAAAAAAAATCCTGATGTTTTTTGTGACACTTTAAAGTCACAAATGGTTATTTACAAAAATTAGCCGCCTCATGGGAAAACCAACAATTTGCATAGGCAAAAACAAAGACGCAGATCAGCTTCGCGGTAACCGCGAAGCTGCTCAGCGCCTTTGTTTTCGCTACTCGGATTGTACAATTCCTCTTCTACTTAAATCCAAATTTTCAAGCTTCTGGCTCTTTTCTGTGCTTGTACAAGCCGATTTGTGTTGGACCTGTTCGGAAACCACATTGTTGGTTTTCCCACGAGGCGGCTCAAATGTTAAATTGAAAAATTTCTTAAGCATGGAAATGATGTCTAATTTGAAAAGAAACAGCAGTTACTCAGAAGATACAAATTGCAACTGGGAACAAGGGATGTAGATGAAATCGATATTTATCATCTAAGTTATAAAACACAAAGCAACCAAACAAAGAACTAAATAGCTGGCATAAATACAGATACAAAATGTACATGTACTCCATAAAGAAACTATAGGATATAAAAAGAAAAAGTTGAGACAGTTCATTTTCTCTTTTCATTTTGTGTTTTCCAGGGGCCTTTTGTACATATTGCCAGTATAGTTGCTACATTATTGGGGAAAATGTCATCTTTTAGAGGCATTTACCAGGTAATCAACAGGCTTTTATATTTCAAGGCAAATTCACTATATCAAAGGTCATACTTATGTTTTTGTATAAAATTTACATCTTATGTTTTACCGTGATTGCATAAACAGCAGTAAACCTCAATAAGGAAGTAATTCTGCACCATTACGAAAACGCGCCCATGCAATACACAGAAGTTTTTGTAAAAATGAAAATTTTCATTTAAAAAAATGATTTTTTTCTTATTTTTGCTCAAAACCTAGTTGTGGGTACACATAAGAACCGCCTCACTTAGGCAGTAGGCGGTTCTGATGAGTACCCACAATCTATGTATTGGAGCAAAAATAAGAAAAATAAGTATACCCCTGCATACCCGAGTTTTGCTGTATAAAAGTGGGGTATAAGGGGGTATACATTTCACGGACATGTTATCCTGATGACATTTATAAGTATAGATTATAAAATTATCCACTTTTGACATGACCATTTTAATAGTTTATTTATGGCTATTTTGATAATAAAAGGGGAAAATCCTGATGAAAGTTTGATAACAAAAATTAGTTTTTGTGTACTTAATCTCAAAACTGGATCATGGTGCAATATTGATGCTTCACCATTTGAGCCGCTTCATGAGAAAACAGGATTTTTGCCTATGCAAGAACAAAGACACAGATCAGCTTCGCAGTTACTGCGAAGCTGATCAGCGCCTTTGTTTTTGCTACTCGGAAAGTACAATCCCTTTTCTACTTATATCCAAAATTTCAAGCTTCTAGCCATCTTTTGATACTGTACAGGCCAGTTTGTGTTAAACCTGGTCGGAAACCCCAAAGACTGGCTCATTTAAAAGAAAGAAAAAAACAGATTGTAGATTATGATTATGGTCGTAAATTACTTTTTTTGTTTCTATTTTTCAGAATGAATCTCGTCGTACTGAGATGTTAGCTGCTGCCTGTGCTGTAGGGGTAGCAGGAACATTTGCTGCCCCTATTGGGGGTAAGAACTGTTGAAATAAGTTCACTTTAGCTCCATTACGAATATTTGCCCATGCACTACAGAGATTATTTTCAGCTGTAAAATTTGAAAATTTCAATAGAAAGTTATTGATATTTTTCTTATTTTTGCTCAAAACATAGATTGTGGATACAAGTTAGACCCAAACGAGTATCCACAATCTGTGTTTTGGAGCAGTAACTGCACAGCTGATCAGCATTTTTGTTTTCACTTCACGGATAGTACAATTCCTTTTCTTCCTAAATTGGAAATTTCTTGCTTCTAACCTGTTTCTGTGACTGTTTGTATCAGACCTGGTTGGAAACCCCAAAGACCTGTTTTCTCGCATCGCAGCTCAAATAGCAGTTTTAATGAGTTTGATTACAGTACTTGTTATATGCATATTATATGAACCTATTTTTCAGGGGTACTGTTTAGTATAGAAGTAACTGCGACATACTTTGCTGTACGTAATTACTGGCGTGGGTTCTTCGCCGCTGTGTGCGGAGCTGTTACATTTAGGCTGCTTGCAGTCTGGCTTAAATATACAGGTAAATGTAGTTACATTATGAAAACTTGCCCATGCAATATACGGAGATTTTTTTCAGCTGTAAAAGTTGAAAATTTCATCAGAAAAAAATTGATATTTTTCTTGTTTTTGCTTAAAACATAGATTGTGAGTACATGTTAGAAAGCAAGGCGGCTTAGGTGGTTCTAACGAGTACCCACAATCTATGTGTTGGACCAAAAATAAGAAATGTATACTCAGTGCTCCAGATAGCGTCCGTACAGCCGTAATTTACGGACTTAATTTTTGCAGATACGGTAGAAATTGAAATTTTGTCAGTACCAAAAACGGGAACGAAATGACCGATACGGTTGGGTTACGCTCATTGACCGTAACCTTAACTCATTATCCCCGAGTGCCGCTAATTTGAGGCAGATTTCTCCGCATGCCACTTTTATGAGGCCCATAATTATTTTATTTACAACGCTTCCCAAGTGCCACGAAAAGTCGTCACATACGATTGGTCCACAAAATACGAATTTCTAGCTTTGTTTAAATTTCAACCAATCAAATTCGCGCTTACATCGGTAGTTGGCATATTTTACTACAAAGAAAACGAAAGTAGAACATTTGTTTCCGGAGTTAAATGCAAGTAAACAACGATGGAAAACGGTGATCTTGGGGTTTTAAATCGTGATTGTACTGGTGACACGCCAAATTCACAAAATTCCACCATGTATTTAAGCTGATACATCGCTTTGAAACCAGAGTATGTAGCATTTTCATATCTATCTAAGGTCAATAAGGGGAAAGGTTGTGCATTGGACGATGACACTTAGTCAAGACTTGCAAGTCTTTATGAGCCAATGTACTCCCCCACCTTCCCTTTTACTTCTGTCTTGCCCATATCTTTCAATAGGCCTGGGTTATTAAGGAGAGGGTGAAGAATAAAATGCAAAATGCAGGGGAACCTATGCCCAAATTTTTCACAGGATTGGACTTAAAAAGTCTTTTCGTGGGCAAATAGAACAGGTACTGAAGCCGAAATCTGGATACTGATTGGCTTAAATTTTGACCTGTACCGTACTGATTGAGAAAAAAATTATCTGGAGCACTGTATACTCCTGCATACCCTAGTTTTACTACATAAAAATGGGGTTTAAGGGTGACATGTTTTCCTGATGTACTTTTTTCATGTTTATTGCAGTTCTAATTTTATTCAGAATTAGTTATCTCAGTAGTACACCACAACCTCTTTATAACACTATTGTTGGGGTCCAAGCCAATTTCCATGTAAGCTATCCGATTTGTGTTATAACGAGTAAAATGTATAAAAATATAGCAAAAATAATCTAAAAGGAGCAATTGGGGTCCAACAGTGATCATTGTTATATCCAAACTTGTGTTGTAATGAAGCCTGTTATAAAGAGGTCCAGGTGTACCTGTATCCAATGATTTCAATGAAATGAGTGCATTGGAAGAGGTTGGTTCCAAGCCATTACGAAAACATGCCCATGCAATATACAGTGATTTTTAAAGTTGTAAAAAATGAAAATTTTCATTAGAAAATTTTCGATATTTTTCTTATTTTTGCTCAAAACATAGATTGTGGGTACACGTTAGAACCGCCTCGGCGAGGCGGTTCTAACGAGTACCCACAGTCTATGTTTTGGAGCAAAAATAAGAAAAATGGGTATACCCCTGCATACCCCAGTTTTACTATATAAAAGTGGGGTTTGAGGGGGTAAACTTTACACGGACATGTTTTCCTGATGCTTCAACAATGCCATGTGCCAATTATATTGGCAAGTTTGTTTGCACATACTGCTGAATTGACATAGTCATTTTTTGACCCCTTACAGAATGGCTTGTCTAAGTTATAACCAAAGAATGACATTTCTATGTGCAATGAAAATTTTAACAATGAAATGAAATAAGTGGCAAAAAATTATGTTAGAACAATGTGTAAAGTTTTCACTTTTGTTCAGTATACATGTATATACAAGGTGGGCAATTAAGACAAAAATCAGTTATTGTATACCTGTATTCGGTTAGAACCAGTAAGCAAATCGGCAATATGTTTCTTAAAACTCACATAAGTTTCACGGGGTACAGTGCACATACCACGGAATGATATGCTCTAACCTACTATACAACTGCCAGTTTAATGTGCTCTATAAATTACTAGATTCCCCCGAACAACTGGATTTATATTTTAACACCAAGGTTGCTTGGGTATCTAGTAAACAAAAGCATGCATTATACTGACTGTTGTACAACAGTTTAGATTGTACCATTCTGGGGTATGAGCACTTGGCCCCATGAAATTTCATTTAGTTTTAGGAAAAATATGGCTGAATTGCTATTAAAATCGTTTTGTTCGAATACTAGAACAAAAAAAAACATTTTAGTCGCATGATTGTCCCCCTTGATATAATTTGTTGTACGTGGTATATTTTCAGATACCCTGACAGCTTTATTTAAAACTAATTTAAAAACAGATTTTCCTTTTGATCCTATAGAATTAGTAGCCTTTTCTTTTGTTGGGTGAGTATAGTATTGCTACCTTAATTTGAATTCCTATATTGAGTTTTTGAAATCATTACGAAAGCATGCCTATGCAATATACAGAGATTTTTTAAGTTGTAAAAAATGAACATTTCAGTAGAAAATTTTTGCTCAAAATATAGATTGTTGGTACACGTTAGAACCTCCTCGCTGAGGCGGATCTAACGTGTACCCTCAATCTATATTTTGGAGCAAAAATAAGAAAAATAGGTATACCCCTGCATACCCCAGTTTTGCTATATGAAAGTGGGGTTTAAGGGGGTATGTATTACACAGACATGTTATCCTGATGTAAATTAGCCACATACTGACATAGTGTGAAAATTTGAAAACCAGCTTTTTTGCATTATGCAAAAGCAATGATCCGATCAGCAGTGCTGTCAATGCACAGCTGATCGGATCTTTGCTTTCACTTCGCGAAATGTACATTCCCTCTTCTTCTTAAATACGAAATTTCAAACTTTTACATCTCTTTTGTGACTGTAGTGCTCAGGTCGATTTGTTTTGGACCTGGTGTGAAACCCTAAGATGAGTTTTCTTGCTTTGTGGCTCAAATAATAATTGAGTTCTTTGGAGAGCATTAAAAATGTTCTTATTATATAGATGTTGGACCAACTTGATCTGAAGATCTTATTTTAACTTAGGCCAAATAAAAAATTTGGGTGATTAGTTGAGTTAGTGTTTTACTTCCACAGTTAAGGTCATGGCGGGACGTTCTGGGCCAAGTTGTTCAAAATTAACAACATCATTAGTTTGCGATTCGTTAAAATTTCAAACATGAATATTACAAATACTTTGTTATTTTTTGTTGATAAAATGTGAGAATCCTTTGCAATGCAAAGGAATTTTCACATCAAAAAAATTACAGTGTATTTGCTTATGTAATCGGCATTTTCTTAACGAGTTGAGGTCTTAACGATGATGTTAAGCTAATAAAGTTTTGAACAACTGGCCCCAGTTCTCATAGCCACTCTGTTCCTGGGCAAGATTCTCTGAGGCAGCTTATAAATTTGCTTTGTATCTTGGAAGCATTTTCGAAAAATTAAGCCCACCATGAGCCAAATAGATTGAATATGGTAAATGTTCCCGTGTGAAAAAACTTGAATTTAGAAATAATTTTACATTACAATGAATTATCGTGATTAACGCAAGATGTTGGAGGGCAGATTGCGATGTATTAAATCACGATGGTGCATTGGAGTGAATTAAATATCGCATCTGCCCGACAATATCATGTGTTATTCAAAGATAATTCACCTTTAAGTAAAATTATTTCGATTCTAACATGACTCATTCTCAGCTGACATGAATGTTTATGTGCAACGTCACAAAAACGCCGCCTTTGTTTTTAATTTTGTTTACCGTAAATTGTTGTGTATTTGCAAACGGTGAAGTTTCTATTAGGTTCAGTGTTGAAGATGATAACGTCATGTTAGAATAGGATGTAAAATAGCAAAAAAAAAAAAAAAGAAAAAAAAAAAAGAAAAAAAGAAAAGAAAATGAAAAAAATTCTTGATTAAATACTGACTTAAATTTTCCTTATCCATTAATTTTCAGTGTTGCCAGTGGTTTTGGTGGTGCCTTATTTATTCTTTTACATCGAAGAATTATATTATTTACAAGAAAACACAAGAAGATGTCATATTTTTTACAGAAAAAGTAAGTTATCAATTGGCTTTGATTTATTTGAAGCAGAAAATCATAATCGTTGACTTTATAATCAATACGAATGTATATTTAGCTGTACCTCTAAAGATAAAGCCTTTGGCTATTTTAAAAAAGCTAGTACATGTATTGACTATTGATACACATTACATTAGTGACATGTCCAAAAAAATAACTGTAACAGCCACAAAGTGGCAAGTGCATTGCACTATAATTCATGTAGTTAAAATAGGTGCTAATTTGCTGTTCAATACCTAAGTAGCTGATTTGAGGGTTTTCACTTTTCACATCATATTGTGAGTCCTACTGTGAGAAGGAAAGGGTGTTTCCACAATTTATTCAAGAGATCAATCTGATATTATCATTTCCAGTTTACTTACAGTTTAGTTTATGTATATATTATTTTGTTTCCATGTTTCTCAATACTATTGAATTTCTGTTTTATTTTCAGTCGTTTTATATACCCAGGTATTATTGCCATTGTTATATCATCGTGTACATTCCCACCTGGTCTAGGGCAGTTCTTTGCTGGATTGGTAAGTTGTTTTATATACCCAGGTATTATTGCCATTGTTATATCGTCGTGTACATTCCCACCTGGTCTAGGGCAGTTCTTTGCTGGATTGGTAAGCATTTTAGTTGTTGCCCGAAGTTGTTGTTTTGTTGCTTTACATCCCCGGTCAACAGATTGGTCATGTCAGTATAGTCAGTTGTCATAACCACAGTGTTCCAGGTATTATTGCCATTGTTATATCATCCTGTACATTCCCACTGGGTCTAGGGCAGTTCTTTGCTGGATTGGTAAGCCACTTTACATGTGCTGTTACATTAGAAATTTGCAGGTCTCAGCTCAGCTGAGACTAAAATTATATTCTGCTGATAAATATTAAAATTTTAGCATTTATCAGCAGAATAAATTACTGGTTTTGATGGTCTAAACCTCAAATTTCAATTAATTTGGGCTGTTTCAGTGTTAATGAGGAAATTATATTTCATGCTCAGCTGAGTGGAGCATGAAAAAAGTTTTACAACCTCAGGGCCATGTCTGACACAAACTGGCCTGAAATTTAAGATCTAAGAAAAGGGATTTACAATACAAAAAAGCAAAAACAAAGATGCTTATCAGCTGTGCAATAACTGATCTGGGTCTTTGATTTCGCACATGTCAAAAGCTGGTTTTCTCATGATGCAGCTCATGTAAGTAAGACAGATATACACACAATTAAGCCTTGAAAGATATAGCAGCACAAGAAGTGGTGCTAAAGCTTCCTTCATTAAAACATTTCTGACGTAAAATAGTGCTCACAATAAAATGGGAATGCGGTGTCCTAGTGAAAGACCCTCAGACATAAAAGCTTAAGAGACTAATGAGCCGCCTCATGAGAAAACCAACAATCTGCATATGTGAAAACAAAGGCGCAGATCAGCTTCTCGGTAACCGAGAAGCTGATCAGCACCTTTGTTTTTGCTAATAGTATTTCGCTAACGGATAGTACAATTCCTCTACTTTCTAAATCCAAAATTTCCAGTCTCTAGCCATCTTCGGTGCTTGTACAGCCCGGTTTGTGTCAGACCTGCTCGGAAACCACATTGTTGGTTTTCCCACGAGGCGGCTCTAATGATTTGAACCCCACTGGCACCTACTTGTATCAACAAATGAGCGGCCTCGTGGGAAAACCAACAATGTGGTTTCCGAACAGGTCCGACACAAACCAACCTGTACAAGCACAGAAAAGATCTAGAAGCTTGAAATTTTGGATTTAAGTAGAAGACTAATTGTACTATCCGAGTAGTGAAAACAAAGGCGCTGATCAGCTTTGCGGTTACCGCGAAGCTGATCTGCGCCTTTGTTTTCGCCTATGCAGATTGTTGGTTCTCCCATGGGGCGGCTCAAATAAGACATATTAACTTCTGATACTGACCCATAGTTGTACATGTAAGTTATACCAGAAAATGGCTTCATCCAGATATAGCTGAAAATGTTTTGATTGGGACAATAAGCCAGTGACAAACAGAACTGTAGAGGTCCTGGGTTTTACCCAGACTGGGATGCCATGTTGTGTCCTTGAGCAAGACACAGGACTGAAAAAAATTGTTGACCGGGATGTAAAACTGCAAAACAAACAGACTTAATAAACATAGGCAAGAATTTAGCCAGGCAGAAGGTTTGGATTATCTTAAAGTTGTAAATGATGAGGTACCGTATCTTTTGATTGCCTCATATGAAATAAAAAAAGAATGGAAAGAATAAGGGCGATACTTCACTTACAAAAAATTTTCTGTCCAGTTAACCCACCGACAAGCTGTATTGTATTTCATGTATTATTTTCCAGTTAACCCACCGCCAAGCTGTAGATGAGTTATTCAGCAATATAACCTGGACGTTTGGTCAGGCTGAGGATTTGAATGAAGAAGAGATAATCAGCCACTGGAAACATCCAGAAACAAATATTTATATTAACTTACTCATTTTTATTGTTATGAATGTGAGTATCTGTTTCACTGTAGATTTTCGTATATGGACAAAAATCAGTTTTCTTCGATGCCACATTCTTTGTAATAACTTCCTTCTCCAGACAGTAAAATTCAAACTTCATTAACATACAGAGATAACAAAATAGCAAAATAGGTGACTTTAGCAGGATGTGATGTAAAAACGTTAAAATTACTTTGATGCTATTGATAAATTCCTGAATGAATTTGACATTATTTGAAAGCGCCAATAAATTCTTAGAACATGTATTGATATCAACTTTACAATACGGTGTAATTTAGAAGTGCTGTCATGGAGCATGCCTTTAAACAAAGATATTCATGTTTGTCAGTGAAAAGAAAAGCCCACAATGTCACATTGTGATTGGTCCAAACAAAAAGAATTTTATTCATATCCAAACAACAAGAACAATCAATTTTATTCATATATCCAAACAACAAGAACAATTTTATTCATATCCAAACAAAAAGAACAATTTTATTCATATCTAAACAAAAAGAACAATTCTATTCATATCTATTAAAACAAAAAGAACAATTCTATTCTTATCCAAACAAATTATCCAAACAAAAAGAACAATGCTATTAGTATCCAAAGAAAAAGAACATTTGTATTCATATCTAAACAAATAGAACAGTTCTATTCATTTCCAAACAAAGAAAAACAGTTCTGTTCATATCTAAACAAAAAGAACAGAACAATTTTATTCATAGCAAAGAAACAATTATATCTTTGAACATTTGTCTTTCTTTGGTATAATTCTTTCTGTCTAAATCAAAAATGTGCAGATAAGTTGCTACAGTATATGTAAACTGAATCTTCAAATTTCAGTTTTGGATGGCAGCTTTGTGCAATACTTTACCTATACCTGCTGGTGTGTTTGTACCTGTCTTCACAATAGGTGAGTAGTTTTAGGTGGCAGCTTTGTGCAATACTTTACCTATATCTGCTGGTGTGTTTGTACCTGTCTTCACAATAGGTGAGTAGTTTTGGATGGCAGCTTTTGTGCAATACTTTACCTATACCTGCTGGTGTGTTTGTACATGTCTTCACTATAGGTGAGTAGTTTTGGATGGCAGCTTTGTGCAATACTTTACCAATACCTGCTGGTGTGTTTGTACATGTCTTCACAATAGGTGAGTAGTTTTGGATGGCAGCTTTTGTGCAATACTTTACCTATACCTGCTGATGTGTTTGTACCTGTCTTCACAATAGGTGAGTAGTTTTGGATGGCAGCTTTGTGCAATACTTTACCAATACCTGCTGGTGTGTTTGTACCTGTCTTCATAATAGGTGAGTAGTTTTAGATGGCAGCTTTGTGCAATACTTTACCTATACCTGCTGGTGTGTTTGTACCTGTCTTCACAATAGGTGAGTAGTTTTGGATGGCAGCTTTGTGCAATACTTTACCTATACCTAATACTTTACCTATACCTGCTGGTGTGTTTGTACCTGTCTTCACAATAGGTGAGTAGTTTTGGATGGCAGCTTTGTGCAATACTTTACCAATACCTGCTGGTGTGTTTGTACCTGTCTTCACAATAGGTGAGTAGTTTTGGATGGCAGCTATGTGCAATACTTTACCAATACCTGCTGGTGTGTTTGTACCTGTCTTCACAATAGGTGAGTAGTTTTGGATGGCAGCTATGTGCAATACTTTACCAATACCTGCTGGTGTGTTTGTACCTGTCTTCACAATAGGTGAGTAGTTTTGGATGGCAGCTTTGTGCAATACTTTACCAATACCTGCTGGTGTGTTTGTACCTGTCTTCACAATAGGTGAGTAGTTTTGGATGGCAGCTTTGTGCAATACTTTACCTATACCTGCTGGTGTGTTTGTACCTGTCTTCACAATAGGTGAGTAGTTTTGGGTGGCAGCTTTGTGCAATACTTTACCAATACCTGCTGGTGTGTTTGTACCTGTCTTCACAATAGGTGAGTAGTTTTGGATGGCAGCTTTGTGCAATACTTTACCTATACCTGCTGGTGTGTTTGTACCTGTCTTCACAATAGGTGAGTAGTTTTGGATGGCAGCTTTGTGCAATACTTTACCTATACCTGCTGGTGTGTTTGTACCTGTCTTCACAATAGGTGAGTAGTTTTGGATGGCAGCTTTGTGCAATACTTAACCTATACCTGCTGGTGTGTTTGTACCTGTCTTCACAATAGGTGAGTAGTTTTGGATGGCAGCTATGTGCAATACTTTACCAATACCTGCTGGTGTGTTTGTACCTGTCTTCACAATAGGTGAGTAGTTTTGGATGGCAGCTTTGTGCAATACTTTACCTATACCTGCTGGTGTGTTTGTACCTGTCTTCACTATAGGTGAGTAGTTTTAGATGGCAGCTATGTGCAATACTTTACCTATACCTGCTGGTGTGTTTGTACCTGTCTTCACTATAGGTGAGTAGTTTTGGATGGCAGCTTTGTGCAATACTTTACCTATACCTGCTAGTGTGTTTGTACCTGTCTTCATTATAGGTGAGTAGTTTTAGATGGCAGCTTTGTGCAATACTTTACCAATACCTGCTGGTGTGTTTGTACCTGTCTTCACTATAGGTGAGTAGTTTTAGATGGCAGCTTTGTGCAATACTTTACCAATACCTGCTGGTGTGTTTGTACCTGTCTTCACTATAGGTGAGTAGTTTTAGATGGCAGCTTTGTGCAATACTTTACCAATACCTGCTGGTGTGTTTGTACATGTCTTCACTATAGGTGAGTAGTTTTGGATGGCAGCTTTGTGCAATACTTAACCTATACCTGCTGGTGTGTTTGTACCTGTCTTCACAATAGGTGAGTAGTTTTAGATGGCAGCTTTGTGCAATACTTTACCTATACCTGCTGGTGTGTTTGTACCTGTCTTCACTATAGGTGAGAAGTTTTAGATAGCAGCTTTGTGAAGTACTTTACCTATACCTGCTGGTGTGTTTGTACCTGTCTTCACAAAAGGTGAGTAGTTTTGGATGGCAGCTTTGTGCAATACTTTACCTATACCTGCTGGTGTGTTTGTATCTGTCTTCACAATAGGTGAGTAGTTTTGGATGGCAGCTTTGTGCAATACTTTACCTATACCTGCTGGTGTGTTTGTTCCTGTCTTCTCTATAGGTGAGTAGTTTTGGATGGCAGCTTTGTGCAATACTTTACCTATACCTGCTGGTGTGTTTGTACCAGTCTTCACTATAGGTGAGTAATTTTAGATGGCAGCTTTGTGCAATACTTTACCTATACCTGCTTGTGTGTTTGTACCTGTCTTCACAATAGGTGAGTGGTTTTGGATGGCAGCTTTGTGCAATACTTTACCTATACCTGCTGGTGTGTTTGTACCTGTCTTCACAATAGGTGAGTAGTTTTGGATAACAGCTTTGTGCAGTACTTTACCAATACCTGCTTGTGTGTTTGTACCTGTCTTCACAATAGGTGAGTACTTTTGGATGGCAGCTTTGTGCAGTACTTTACCTATACCTGCTGGTGTTTTTGTACCTGTCTTCACTATAGGTGAGTATGTGACATATTCATAAACTTTGCATAAACTTCGGTACTTATGGGTCTTTTACTGGCTTCAATAGCTCAAATGGTAGACAGTCTGCTTCAGGAGCCTGAAGTTTGAGCCCCAGCCATGCTAGAAGCATTAAAATAACACCAGTTTATTGCTTTCTTGGTGCTGAGCATTAGAAGACAAACCTGGCTTTTCTTCTATCTTTGCACATTTTTCTTAGAAATGGGGTTTTTGCTGTATCCTTGAATATAAAATTTTAAAGATAAACAATAGTATGATAACCATGTATTATCTTCTGTGAACAGGTGCAGCCTTTGGCAGATTAATTGGGGAAGGCATGGCAGCCTGGTTTCCTAATGGTGTTAAAACAGGAGATGTGATACATAAGATAGTGCCTGGTGGCTATGCTGTTGTGGGTATGTATGGGGATGGATTACACATTAAATTGTGGTACAGAATCTTGGTCTGAACAAAGTGGAGGACCATTGATTAAACTTGATGTCGTAGCCTGATAGTTGGTGTGTCCAATTCATATTGATGATCTTTCACATTTCTGGTCATGGACACACATGTATGTATTTCTATGGGTATTCTTCCATTTCTTCTGTTTCAAGAAGAGCACATATCAGTTAGTATTGAAAGAAATATGTACAAGGAAATGGTTATTTCTCTGAAAAGTTTTGAGCTGACAGGACAGGTTTCTCACAGCCTGCCCGTGTCGTGAATTAACGCCATGTGAACATGTTTGATTTACTATGTGTGTTTGATCATGTTTCAGGGGCTGCAGCGTTGTCGGGTAGTGTTACCAGGACTATTTCAACATCTGTGATAGTATTTGAGTTGACTGGACAAATTTCTCATGTCCTTCCTGCTGTGGTATGTTAACATTTTTCTTTCTTTTTTCCTGGGCATACAGGTAAAGCCATTCTTGTGAACCTCGGGTGGCAAGCTTACTCCATGGCTTTTCCAGTCTTTCAGATGAGACTTTAAACCAAGGTGCTGTCTCCATATGACCTTACCTGTTTAATGGGACGTAAAACAAGAACACCACTACCGCCACCTTTAAATTAATTATACCCCCCGCAAAACGAAGTTTTAGGGGGGTATACTGTTTTCAGCCTGTCCGTCATTCCGTCATTCCGTCACTCCGTCATTCCGTGATTCCGTGACTCCGTGATTCCGTCATTCCGTCAACATTTGGACATCTTTGCTGAATAACTTGAGTAGCTTTTGCCTGATTTGTTTCAAATTTTCACCACACTTGCACCATCAGACAATACATGTGTGGTATGAATTTAGGGGCCAAAGGGTCAGTATTGCAAGAGTTATGGGACTTTTTAAGTCTTCCTGTAACATGTTTGCCATAGTACTGAAAGTACATACTTTGTGAAATCAACTCCTCTTACAGCTTTCACTGTTTCCTTTTAATATTTTGCTGAAATGTTTCAGATATATTGCAGATGTGCATGAACAATTGTTATGCTGAAAAAAAAATCATTTTTGACAAATTTAAAGCATTTTTAACTTAGCAAATTTTCTATCATTGCTTATATTCAATAATGGTTGGTAGTGCATACTTTGTGAAATCAACTCCTCCTAGGGCTTTCAGTGTTTCTTTTCAGTACTTTGCAGACATGTTACAGACATATTGAAGATGTGCATGAAGAATTATAATGCTGAAAAAATAATTTTTGACAAATTTAAAGCATTTTTTAACTTTGCCATTTTTCGACTATTGCTTACATACATACTTTGTGAAATCAACTCCTCCTAGGGCTTTCAGTATTTCTTTTCGGTACTTTGCAGACATGTTACAAACATATTGAAGATGTGCATGAAGAATTATAATGCTGAAAAAATAATTTTTTACAAATTTACAGCATTTTTTAACTTTGCCATTTTTCGACTATTGCTTACATACATACTTTGTGAAATCACCTCCTCCTATGGCTTTCAGTATTTCTTTTCAGTACTTTGCAGACATGTTACAGACATATTGAAGATGTGCATGAAGAATTATAATGCTGAAAAAATATTTTTTGACAAATTTACAGCATTTTTTAACATAGCCATTTTTGGACTATTGCTTACATACAATAATGGTTGGTAGTGCATACTTTGTGAAATCAACTCCTCCTAGGGCTTTCATTGTTTCTTTTTAATTCTTTGCAGATTTGTTCCAGATATATTGAAGATGTGCATGAAGAATTTTTATGCTGAAAATTTTAGTTTTGACAAATTTACAGCTTTTTAAACTTAGCCAATTTTGACCATTTCTGCTTATATTCAATTATGGTTGATAGTACATACTTTGTGAAATCCAACTCCTCCTGGGGCTTTCAGTAATTCTTTTCAATACTTTGCAGACATGTTACAGACATATTGAAGATGTGCATAAAGAATTTTATTGGTGAAAAAATAATTTTTGACAAATTTACAGCATTTTTCAACTTAGACATTTTTC
The DNA here is from genome assembly GCA_964017185.1 of Rugalucina vietnamica. NCBI lineage: Eukaryota > Metazoa > Mollusca > Bivalvia > Lucinida > Lucinidae > Rugalucina > Rugalucina vietnamica. Next base: position 41,023,722 of record OZ024882.1, on the reverse strand, counting down.
AACCATCGCTAATATACAATACGGCTGGTAGTGCATACTTTATGAAATCAAGTCCTCCTAGGGCTTTCATTGTTTTATTTGAATTCTTTGCACACTTGTTCCAGATATATTTCAGATGTGCATGAAGAATTCTTATGCTGAATAATTTATTTTTGACAAATTTACAGCTTTTTTTAGCATAGCCAATTTTTGACCATTTCTCATGATAAATAATGATCAACAGTGTACAGTGAAATCAACAATAATTTTACTCCCTGGGCTTTCAGTATATTATTAATTACCTTACAGACATGAGTCAGACATGTACGGAGGATTTTCATGAAGGTTTATAATGCTGAAAAGATATTTTTGACAAATTTTCTGCATGTTTCACTTAAAGGCCTTTAAGTGATTGGCCTTAGATAATTTTGCGGGGGGTATACTGAAAGCCTTGCTTGCAGCCAATTTCTAGTTGTTTTTGGTTTTATCCTAGAGACTGTGTTTAGGACACCATCAGCTTTGGCAAAATGATCATTTTATTGCTCTTTATAAAGATTGGGACACATTAAAAGTGACAGACTTATTTACGCTTGGGTAATATTTCAAGTTTCTGTTTATTTCAAAATCTATGTATAACTTTTAATAGAAACTGTGATATCTCATTAACTGTTATATATTGTATCTCATTCCAGATAGCTGTGTTAATTTCCAATGCAATAGCCAACATGTTTCAACCATCATTCTATGATAGTATTATCAGGTTAAAAAGACTGCCGTATCTTCCAGACATTGTGTCTTCCAAGTCAAGGTAAAAAAACATTGATTGTCAATTTGATAACAAGTCTTCTCATGTGTAACTTTGTGTCCTTTCCAGTTTCTAAATATTAGCTGCAATTCGTGAGATCTTGTTGACGCTGCTGCTGAAGATGGCTGGAGGCTTGAAATTTCAGATTTGTTATAAAATAATGATTATGCAGTGTTTTCAGTATAAACAAAAATTTTGATCCATAACACTGTTAAATCGGAAAGAAGTATTGGTAGAATGAAGAATTCACAAAAATAAATCACTAAATGCTCATTTTCATACCATGTATATTTTTCTTGCATATGAGCTGCCTCGTGGGAAAACCAACAATGTGGTTTCAGACCAGGTCCAACATAAAACAGGCTGTACAAGCAGAGAAGCAGACTAGAACCTTGAAATTTCGGATTTAAGAAGAGAAAGTGTACTATCAGTGTAGCGAAAACAAAGGCGCTGATCAGCTTCGCAGTTCTGCCCCTTTGTTTTCGCCTATGCAGATTGTTGGTTTTCCCATGCGGTGGTTCAAATGTCTTTGTTTCAGTGCCTGGAATATCTATGTTGAAGATATTATGGTCAGAGAAGTCAAATGTATATCTTTTGTATCAACTTATAAAGAGCTAAAAGAGCTACTAGCTGATACAAATTACAGGACATATCCTCTTGTTGACTCAACAGGTAATTGTTTGTTTGTTTGTATTCAGGCTTAATGTCCCAGTCAACAATCTTTCAGTCATGTCGGGATGGAGCCAACTCTTCCTAGGTTTAACCAGTACTGTAGGGAGTTAATGTGTCTTGCTCAAGGACACAACATGGTGCCACTTTGGGGATCGAACCCAGGACCTCTCGATTCTGAGTCTGACGCTCTACCACTATGCCATAGCGTTCCCCTCTCAACAGGTAAGATTATACGCCATCTCAAAATATAATAGAAAAACCTCCAAATTTTGCATGCAAATATGAGCAGGGATAATTCTGAATGGGACCATGGGCGATAATGCCCTTTCATTTTCAAAATGGCCCCTTCGTTTGGAAAGCATGGGCCATTTTTATAATGTATTGAGATAGGGGATATAATACGGTTTCTAGATTGGAGTTTTTACAAAATGGCCGCCAACAATATGAGTACACATGTATGAGTACATATGTATTTTATATTATATTTTGGCCAAAGGAAGGTGGGTGAAAAGCTGCTAGAAAAGCAAGCTGCCCTGAGTTTGACCTCAGCGTGTGGCACACCGTAAAAAGATGATCATGACTGTTTCACTGGAACTTTGGAAACAAACAGGAGCAAATAAAACGAACAAGAGTATAATACGCATGAAAAATGCATATTAAAATTGGTCTAAATGCTGAATGAAATTGGAAAAATGTGTTGTGTCTTAATATGCAGAATTTAGTGTGAACTCATACTTTAGAACTTTGAGATCAAAATCAAACATCATAATGTTTCAGAGTCCATGATCTTGCTGGGATCCGTCAAGAGATTTGAACTTGAGAGAATGTTGTGGGTCCATCTGAGTGAGGACCAGAAGACTTACCTCCCTTTGGACGAAGACGAGGGCATCAACTCTCACGGGTCGACCCCCGGGTCCTCACGACCGCCCACCCCACCCCCCAGGGTGGAGATCATCCCAGATCAGCCGCAGATGGCTAAGCCAAGGTTTATGGTGACCAAGGTCAATGAGACGGAATCAGGAGGCAAGAAGAAGGAAGTTAAAGTTACTATGTCTAGATCTGTAAGTGGGTTTACTAAGAACATAGGAACAGGTCATCAGTTTTTTGTCCAAATATTTAAACTTATTACATATACAGTCAGACATAAGTTAAGCATCACCCTTTTTTTTTCTAAAGGTGTTTTTCAAGTAAATTTCTTGCTAAAACAAAATTTAATTTGTATGGGTCTTTAACTCGCGTCTTTCCCTGATTTTTTAGGCCTTTCAGAATGACATTTGGCCTTGTTGCTCAAGTTCTATGGTGTCTTGAATACGCCTACCCCTATTTTGGGGGTATGCCATTCTTTAAACTTCTATAACTTTTTATGTGTTCGAGATATCTGTCTGAATTTTTCAGATTGATTATGGTGTTGGTATTGTCAAAATATGGAGTTATCATTTTACACTTTTTTGCGTTTTGAAAATTTCACAGATTTCCGGCGGCCATCTTGGATTTATGCTAATTGCACGATTTGCCAAAAGTTGACAGATCTGCATTCAAGCTAGATTAGTTCTATAACTCCTGTAAAGGACAAAGAAACAAAAAATATTTTAGTACTAAACATTTCTAGGTTAAAATCAATGGTACAAAGCAGGGTGAAATGAATAATGAAACAGTGAATTCGGACTATGTATGGGTATGCCTGCATAAACAAAGCCTCGTTGTTTACCTTAAGATTAATTTAATCCGGATGTGCTTTAAATTATCACCCACATATCAAATATCACAAATATCGAAGAAAATATTTCTGTTCTGAAAGGTGTACTGTTTACCGCCAGAAAATATTCAAGTGATGCTTAACTTATGTCTGACTGTACATATTACGAAAGAAAGACAATGGGCAGTTTGCCTTTATTAAGTGAGAATGAACATTTGTCACAAATATGATATGCATGAACTGATGATGGTGAGCGCCAAGCAAGGTAACCACTGGTGCCATTTTATAGGCCTGTGGAAAGGCGTGGTCAGAGTGCAAACCCATGACCTCTGGCTCCTGAAGCAGATACACTAACCACTGAGCTAACATAACCACTGAGCTAACACTGAGCTAATCAGTCATATAACATATCAGTTTGGTTCTGATTATGAGTTAACAAATTAAGTATGATTTCATCTTTTGAACATTTGTCATTCTTTAGAATAATAATTTACTTAATGATCAGAAAAGATCATATCTAGGCCAGTGTGACCAACTTTTCATAATACATTAGCTTTTATTGCCATTACTAGCTCAGAAATATACAGTCAATAAATAAAGCACTGCCCTGTACCAGAATTAATATTTACATATGTATTTTAAATCGAAAAAGATGATTAAGCTTTTTGACTACATTCGGTGACATGAACCTGTATCTATGATTACAGACCAGTTCATCCAGCCTGGACATTCTCTCAGAAGAAGAAAAAGAGATTCGGACATACCACACCCTAAATCTCCCCCTCAGGTCAATACTGAAAAATAAGTCAGATGGGGAAGGTAAACTGGAGAAAAAATCAGCTAGCTTCTCAGACTTACAAGGTATTAGCATTTTGGTCTTTGTTTTATATTTTATGGGAAACAAATAGACCAGGGGCTGTTTTCTGTACGAGCCTTAGTTTTTGACCTGGCACAACTTACCTCCCAGAAAAGGTTTGATGGTGAATATGAAATAATTGAACCTTCTACAACATTTCTAGGCACGTCGTACGGTCAAATTGTGGTAGCAGTTTTTACCTAGGACGAAATCTTTACACCTACCCAACGTAGTTTTTATAATAGGCAGAAATCAGAAGAAAATGCGCCTGGAGCTCCTGTTTTGATATTTTTCTGAACAAATATCTTTTTAGAATTATACTTTACACTCAAACAATAGCGTAAGATTATTATCAAGTAGAAAACTATATGTTTTAACAGTATATTAGATGGAAAATTGCCTCTAGTATGGGGTAATGTTATCCCACCCCCCAGTGGTAGTCGTTGGCGGTTGTTATTTTGTTTTAGTTTTCTTTTTTTTTTTAATTTACAGCATTACAACATTGTTCTTTGGGACTTTAGAAATGCAAAGAAGTTTTATTTTTAAAGATAAACTCGTTTGCACTATGAAAATAAAAAACGCATAGTTTCCATGGCAACCGTTAACATTATTCTTGAACATGGGATGTACATGCAAAATTGGCCATGTCTCCACTATTACTTATCCTAGACCACTGAACCTGTTCTCAGTTGAACGGTAAGACATAACCGTTTTATCATATGATAAATAATGTAAATTATGTTCGTTGCATATTCATGAAATTTAATAAAAACTGTAAAATAAGGCAGAAAAATCGTTAAAACCCCAGAAGTAAACTTTCAGCCCAAACTATAATTGTGTCACTTTGTTATTGACCCGGTAAAATCAAATAACAAATTTATTGATATCATGGGCCTATATGAAAATAATCTCATCTGCATATTCATGAATATTAATAAAAATGTCGAAAATCTAGAAGGAAAAAAAGAGGAAAAACTATGGTCATTGCAAGGTCATTGCAACCTAACAAAATAGTCAAATACAGGCGACTCTCGTTAACTCGAACTCGAGCGGACCAAGCTTATCACTTCGAGTTATCAGTATTACGAGTTAACCAATTCATGACGTCATAGCTACCAAAATCGTCAGACGCTATAATGTACATGTATTAGTAACCTTGCACATGTAAAGCATGCACAAGTTTTAAAAATGCATGCATTGCATGTGCAATAACGAGTCACCTGTATACGTAATCTTGCACATGTATTGCAATGCATGCACAAGTTTTACAAATGGATGGAAATGAAACGAAAGACAGTTTGTTTGTTTTTTTATTTTTAATTTGGTTTAAGACAGATCATGCATTGAAAATGTAACAACAAAACATACGTTACAGTTCAATAAACAATGAGCGGCGACATGCATCTTAGCGATGCCAAACATTTCAACTTAGCCACATCAAACTTAGGTAGCAGTCTGGTTTGTGTCTGACCTAGTTTAAGGCCGTTCATACATGTGTATGCATACATGTACATGTAGACGCTTCGTCGTATCGGGCTCAAATATAAAACGAACATTATAAAAGGTTATTCTTACGAATACTGACACTGGAAAACGGAGGTCATTTTATTTTGAGATCTGTGGATTTGCTCATTTTGACACTAATTATGAGAAGACAAACTCTGCCATTTTATATCAATTAAGGACGGTTGAAATCACATAAAGGTGCTCAGTGCCGACAACTTGTTCAACAATAGATCAAACGAGACCGCCCAAACATCAGTTATTGAGTACGGTGTGTCAGCACTCAGAGTAATTACAGCAAACAGTTACCGTAAAGCGGACCGATAATTACGTCACGCGTGTGTAGTTGTATAATCAGCTGATTGCAAAACACGTCTGTTTTTGCAGCTCAGTTAATTGGGGTAATTTAAATAATTTAAAGGATTTTAATTGCTAAATCAGGTGAGATTCATTTGTTCTTTTACTTTCTGTTGAAAATTATTAACTATTGTTGTTTTTCCTGAATGATAAAATAATGCAAGAGGATATGCAAAAATACAAAAAATGTACATGGATGTGCACTGACCTCATTTTTGTCGATATGTCGCGGACGAGTTAACCGTCGTAAATTGAACTAAATTTACATGACCGGGACATCAAATTTGTGTCGAGTTACCCGTTTTGTCGATTTAAGCGTTGTCGAGTTATGCATTGTTGAAATACAAAGACTATATAGGGAAACCGTTCGGGACCGGTCTTTAGATTCGACGTAACCGTAGTATCGAGGTAAGCGTTGTCGAGTTATCGCGAGCCGCCTGTAGTCATATTCCAACAATAGCATGCTCTAGAATACTATAATTGGTCTCATAGGAATGCATGGACCTAGCAATTTAACCTAAATACCTATGATTCAAATCGTTGAATTCGCTTATTCATGAGAATTAATGAAACACATAAGGAATGGGAGAAAAAAATTGAAAAATAGGGGGTATACTACAAAATCACGTGTACCAGAGCTGTTTACAAACCCAGGATGCTGAAAGAAGTATCGAATGAAGCTATGCCAATGTATTATGACCCTAAAATCTGATATTAGCATGATCTGAGTTACAATTTCATGAATTTAAATGAAATCTTCATAAATATGAATGAAGACATGGAACAATTTAACGGGTAAACCTACAAAATGACTTCGGCAACCAAAAGCCCTAACATGCTGAAAATTGATTGCTAGTACAATATCATACCATCCTGTACTACAAAATATAAGTCATTTGATTTCCTTTGTTTCATTAATATTAACAAAACCTATCTAATGAAGACGAAAATTACGGAAAACTAAGGTGGTATACATGAAAAAGCACATGTGTCTTCGCTACTGATAGACCTAGTGAGTTATAAGTAGAACCAAATGACTGCTAGGACAATATTCTATAACTATACTATGATAATCTGATATATTAATTATAAGCTATTTCTTTTGTATGGATAATAATGAGATCTATGTAAATAAGTGAAAATCAACGAAACACAAAGGGGTATACCAACAAAAAGGCTTCCAATAGCTGTAGAGAACTCAAAATAGCATCAATTCATAGCTAGGACAACATTTTATTGCCATGTATTGAGATATACAGGGAATGCATGCTGGCAACCAAGATTCAATAAATTTTGTTGGCGCACATGCTTCAATTTTCTGCTAATACTACAAATTTTCGAAATTTTATGTAACATTTACAAAATTAAAAAAAAAAAAACAACTTATGGTTACGCTATCAGACTCAATTGTAATAGTGCATTATAATTGCTTTCTATTGATACCCATTTCAGCGCTCTAAGGAAATTGGCAGCTGAGATATGGACCTGGTATACCCCTTCCTTTTTGTTCAGTTTTCTCTTGTTTATAAAGATATCATTAATGCCCACACATTTAAAATCACTGATGATTTATATATTAGATGTATATGGTTATCGAACATCATCCTAGCAATCATTTGATACCAATTATAGCTCTATAGGGCTATCGGTATACATGATATATTTGAATTTCTATGTATACCGCCATATTATGTCCGTAACTTTCATCTAAATTCGAAAGGGTGTGTAAACAAAAATTCAAATGACATATATTGTTGTGCATGATGGTAAACTATTGTACAAGCAACCATTTGATGCCATTTTTAGCATGTAAGGATTTTTGGTTGCCGAGATGCAAGTAATTTTGTAGATTTACCCATTCAATTTTTCCACTTTTTTATTCCTATTTATGATGTTTTCATCGAAATTCATGAAATTTTAACTCAGATCATGCTTATGTCAGACTTTAGAGTCATAGTACATTGCCATAGCATTCATTTGATACATCTCTTACATTTTTGGTTTGTTAACAGCTCTGGCACAAGTGATTTGTAATGTATACTCCATTTTTATCAATATTTTTCTTCGATGTCTTGTGTGCTTTATTAATTTTCACGAACAATCAAACCCAACGATTTGAATAATAGGTTTTAAGGTTAAATTGCTAGGTCCATGCATCACTATCAGAGCAATTATAGTATTCTAGAGCATGCTATTTTTGGTATATGTGTATTTTTGTGTGTCCACCCTATTCTTTATGATCACACTAGGGGTGGGTGTGGAAACTATGTAATTTTATATCATGCAAATGTGTTCAGTGTTGTGGACAATATTTTATGACATTGAGGTAATTGCCCTGGCCACACTGGCAGCCATGAGAATTTGTTTTAGGGATGCAAGACAGATCTTATAACCCATCTTAACCTTTGCAATGTCTATAGTTTTTCCTCATTTTTTTTCTCTATTTTTGACATTTCTACTAATATTCATGAATATGTAAATGAAATAATTTTCATTTAGGCGCATTACATCAATAAATTTGTCATATGATATTACTGGTTCATTAACAAAGTGTCACAATGATAGTTTGGACCTGAAAGAAGTCTATTTTATTAATATATGGATTTTTTTACGATTTTACTGTCATTTTTAATGTTTTCATTAAAATTCATGAATATGCAAATTAGATAACATGCATTACTTACCATAAGATGAAAGGACTATGTCTAAGCTTTTCCATGAGACCAGGTTCAATTGTTTAGAATAAGTAACAGCGTATATCTGATCAATTTTGTATGTACACCACCATGGTCAAGAATCCCGTTGACGGTTGACATTGGAACTCATCCATTTTTGCATATTGTTAACAAGTTTATCGTTGAGGACATTTTTTTTTTTTGCATTTCGGGGGCTCTAATGAATGATTTGGCTCCCATAAAAATCGTAGGCAGATCCAATTGCCCCCTGGGGTAAAATACATGTATTCGTATTTGTGTGTATAACTAGATGGGTGGGGCAATTAGGACTGCATAGATGTGGCATAAATAATACATGGACGTGTTTCTAGACGTAAACATATGTCCCCATAGTCGCATAGGTGTGCAAACAAGTTCTAAGCAGTAAAGAACGAGTTTAAGGATCATTTACATAAAATTAGTTTTACCTATGTCGCACGTTTTCTAAAACAGATACAAAATGGGGTGGTTGTATAAAACGCTTGCTCCCGAAAAATTGCTACCACAATTTGACCATACGACGTGCCTAGAAATGTTGTAGAAGGATAGTTCTTATCGTCTATACAGTCAAACCTTTTCTGGCGGATAAGTTGTGCGGATCGAATTTTTAAATTTCTAGCCCCTTGACTAAAAAGTTTAAAAGACTGTAAAAATAGGTCATAATTGCAATTTTTGAGGAAGAATAAATCTTTTAAAGTGAATTTGTGCAGATTCAATACATAAAGCGTACACACGTTCAAGGAAATATGTCAGGGTGTTATCAAGCATTTGGAAAAAAGTCTATTAAGTTCTGACTCTGTTTTAACTTTCAGCGTAAGAATGGATATTTAGTAAAAGTCTGATGATTCTCTTGTAAATTTCAGCTGGTATAGATAAACATTTCCGTAAGATGTCCGGAGACTTAGTAGAGAGCATCTGTGAAGATATACCTTACGTTATTAATGTAAGTATTGTTGGCATGTACACACCAGTTATTCAGGGACAACCAACTTGACAGTGCGGATGAAATCAGTGTAAGACTGTGCTATTCAAGTACCTGTCAGAGACCAACTTGGGAGATGCATATTTATTTAATACCCATTGTCACATATTGATTATATCTGTGTTGATTGTTCACGGTCAAATTGGTTGTATCTGGAAAACCAATCATAAAATCAGATATTTCATCCCATTTTGGAACTCCTCAAATATTGTTATTTTCAAATAACATAAATATGGCATACTTAAAGCTTACAATTGAATGTAATACAACAAAGGTGGTTTAATCGAAACAAAACTGTTAACCAAGAGCATATAACAAGCTACATGGAGGTTACCGTCTTGTAAGGTACTAAGATTCCATGTATCTTTTTCTGCTTGGTTCAATTTTGATGCTATTCTTAATTATAGAATTATCCCTGTATAAACGTATGGCTCTACATATAAAGATAATATGCAAAATAAATAAGCTGGTTTTAACTTTTCATTTAAACAAACTTAGAATGTTTTCTGGGTTTTAATATTAGTTTTGTGATCCGAAATTTCAGAAAGATAACCTGACCAACTTTTCAAAGCATGTGAAATTGGTAAGTTGTTTTATTTGATTTCTAGCTGTTGCATGACAAACATTTTACAATGTAATTTTGATTTTATACTTGACAGTGAGTGTCAGACTTGCATAAAACAGCTAATTTTTTGTTTTATTTGATGCCTCACACATATGGCTGTATACATTGTTCTTTCAATTTTGTAATGATGGCTGCGATCAATTTAAAATAGCTGTCACACTTGACTGGATAAAGGACATCACAATACAATGTTTCAACAAAACATTTCCTTTTCATTAAAATCATTGTGATTACAAGCTTTGCTATTAGCCTAGATAGTTGTTGTGGGCAATAAGTCTTTCAAAACTTGTTTGTTTTGAGATTTAACATCCCAGTCAACAGTTTTTCAGTCATGTTGGAACAGAGCCCTCACTTCCTGGGTATTAACCATTTTGGGGTGTTGATGTGCCTTGCTCAAGGACACAACCAGGCACCCCAGTTGGGTTCAAACCCAGAGCCTCTCGACACACTTCCACTAGGCCTCCACTTTCCCTTTAAGTCCTTCGAAAAGACAGGTGTGACAGCCGCTTCAGACTAGCTGCTCTATTTTTCGTTTGATAGTAAATACATTTAATGTTTGATCATCACAGCTAAATGCATGTTGAGCACATTTTTGCATGTCATGATTTAGTATTCAAACCAATCAAGGGTTTTTATGCATTTTGTACTTTGTTTAATTTATTTACATCATGATAAAATAGACACATTTATTTTCACTACCTCCAGCCACCAGAACCAGTTAAGGTGAAGAATTTACCCACAGACAAGGTAAGATTTCACATTTGAGCCTATGCGTGAGAAAACCTGCAATTTGGGTTCCGAACAGGTCTGACACAAACCGAGCTATACAAGCACAGCAGCAGGCTAGAAGCTTGAAATTTTGGATTTAAGAACAAGAAGGATTGTACTATCCGTGCAGCGAAAACAAAGGCACTGATCAGCTGTGCAGTTACTGCACAGCTGATCTGTGTCTTTGTTTTTGCCTATTCAAATTGTTGGTTTTCTCATGCAGTGGCTACTGGGGCTTCCCACCAAGTCCAACACTAAAAAGGCCTGTACAGTCACTGAAAAATTCTAGAAGCTCGAAAGTTTTGATAAAGGAAGAAGAGGGGTCATACTATCTGTTAAGCGAAAACAAAGTGGCTGATCAGCTGGACCTTTGTTTTGCGTGTCTTACCATGATGCAGCTCAAATGTTCATGAAAAGAAGGAAAATCACCTAACTCTATGGCAATAGCATTCTTCAAAGGAAATACAAAGGCAAAATAAATAAGTAAATACAGTAGGCTTATATGAGCCGCGACGCGAGAAAACCTTTCTTCGGGGTTTCCGACCAGGTCCAAATTGAACTGTACAGTCTCAGAAAAAGGCAAGATGCATGACATTACGGATTTAAATATAAGAAGAACCATACTATCCGAGTAGCGAAAACAAAGGCGCTGATCAGCTGTGCAGTTACTGCACAGCTGATCTGCATCTTTGTTTTTTGCATATGCAATAATCCTGTTTTCTCCTGACGCGGCTCAAATAAATTAGGCTTATTTAACAGAGAACATAAGCAATAGCGATATTTCTGCTGCCTAACAAATATTCTGTTGCAGATACTTTATTTGCTTAACCTTGCTAACACTTGATGTTCATTTTCAGTCCCTGCAACAGTGCTTCTATTGTGTATATGATTTCTTGAGTATAATTGGCATAATCATGGAAAGTTAAAGTTAGATGTTTTTTGTCACATTATGTTAAACCGACTTTCACATTAACTTCCTTGGTCACTGAGATGTAGGTTAACGGCTAACACATGGAGCTATTCCTACACCTGTCCCTGAAAACTTTTTTCAAGCTCAACTCAGCTGAGCATGAAATTTCAACTACTCATAAATGCTGAAATAGTCAAAATTGGTGGAATATTCAAGTTCAAACCTCAAAAACTGGTAATTAATCCTGCTGATAAATGTTAAAATGCCAGCAACTGTGCAGGACTAATTTCAAGCTCAGCTGAGTTGAGCATGAAAAAAGTTTTATAACCTCGGGACCTGGGTGGAGAGGAACAATGTCTGTAAAGTGTCTTGCTCAAGAATAAAACCAAAGAATTCAGTAGCTACGCTGGGATTCGAACCTGTGCCCCCCAATCTGAAGACCAACACTACCAACTGAGCTGTCTGGGCAGGGTGTCCATTTGACCTCCAAAATACAAACAGAGACTGTCTTAGTATTTTTGTTGTAATATTGTTGAATTCAAAAACAGCATTATATTGCTTTCAATTTTGTGCTACTAGGACTCCCTGTTTTCTGACTGGTTCTTGGTAAGAGAATGAAATGTTGTAAATTTTCAGCTTTTGTTTGCTTTTTATTAGATATTGATATCAAATTGCATTTTAAAGCATGGCCATTGGTGGTAGTTTTGGAATGTTTCTTATTTTGATTAAAAGCATCAGTGTATTTGTCATAAGTATTTTCATGATATGTTATCACACAAAGAATTGGTAAAGTTCAGTTTCATTTACTTAGCTACTTGATCAAGGTTAGGTTGTTTAGTTTATGGTAGCAAGTATTTGACCACAAAAAAGAGACAAAAACAATACCACACCTCGTGAACATCAAATTAATGACCTTGTAAACTTCACATTTCAATGATTTGCGTAAGTTTAAGATACTTGCTAGCTGCTTATACTTGATTAAACTTTTTGGTGTAAGATCTCGTAAAAATCCATAAACATTAAATGATTTCACATTTCAAGACATGATTATAGCTTAAGCTTTAAGGTGAACCTGTATAAATGATTGTGATTGGTTGAATTATGCTTGATTCATATAAATGCAAAATGTTTTTGTGATGTTGTGCTTAAGTAGATTCAAGATGATAGCTTGGTATGCTTTTTTGAGTGAGGTATTCAATAATGTACATTGTAGCCAATATGTAAAAATATTGTTTTCTGAATAGATTTGACATGCATTGTGTCTGTACTTAATAAAATAATGTGTTATGTGTTTTATTTCACATTTTTAAGTGGCTTTATCAGTCTCATTAGTAAATCTGCATGTACAGGGTGTTAAGAAAGTTCGAAGACATTATTCAAAAGGACACTGAGTGTTAGATAAAGCATTTAGATATAGTTATATGTGTCAATATATTTTTTCGTAACCAAATCCTGTCCGGATACGTTTTTTCTGAAAACCGTTTACTTCTGGTAAATGTTTTATGCTTGGAATGTGGTGTGAATCGAGGTGAGTATGGGTCAGCCAAAACAAAATCGTTAAAGTGCTAGCAAATTTAAAAAATTGTTACTCAAAGTGTCTAAAATGGCATATTTTCGCTGTCTGCAAAATGATTTTTTTTATATCTGTCTCTGATTCAATGATTTTTTTTGCTAAGGTGGTTGTTCTAAATACTACTCCATCTTTATTCAATCATTCATGCACGACATAATACATTTTGATAGCAAGTATCCATGGTTTTAATACTAAATTTACGTGTTCAAACTTTGTACCTAGCATTTTGTCCCTGATGTAACAATTTATCTAAAAATACCAAGTACAAAGTGACTCCCCTTGGTAAAGGTGGAACATCTATCTGCATTTTGAAGAGCTACATTGAAATTAAATATGGCTGACTGCCATGATGACACATCTATAGAGTAGATCTGAAAAAATGATAATTACAACTTTCAGGTGAGTGAGTATATTTGTAATAGTTCCCTGATGTAACAGCCTCTACTGGTTATTTGTTTCAAGCGACAATATGTAGGTACTATTCATAAAACGTGTTTAGTGGTTGTGTAAACATTTCACCATAACAATGAACACACAAGTATATTGGAAGCAATTTACAGGTGATTTATCTAAAATATGTCCCTGATGTAACGGTCCGTGATGTAACGGTGAAAAGTGTTACATCAGGGACAGAAATCGTTACATCAGGGACAATATTTCGAGGAAAGGATATTTATTTCTTATATGCTTTGATTTTATGAGTTTCATTGTATAACACAGAGCAACACAGCAATTCCAATACAGCCAGAGAGTCTGCAGACTTTATAAAGGGTCACTGATGAGGATTCAGTACCCAAAATTGCGCAATACGTCCAATACTACCTGCATTTGAACGTTTATGCTTCTTCCAAATATCAAACTTTTATAGTTTATACAATTTCAACAAATAGATGTCAAATATGTCTGTTTATCAAACATCAAGTAATATATAGGGTAATTTTGGGGGAGTATGGACCGCTTAAGCACAAAACGAATCAGTTCAACCACAGGCTATTTACGTTATTATTGTATACCGTGTCTATTTTGAGGCAGGCATCTGTAAACCATTTTAATATAAAATTTACATCATTTTGTATGCTAGTTTTTGTTGCGTATTACGATAAACACACCCACTGGGTGGTCCAAATTACCCCAAACATTTGAGGTAATATGGACCACTCTACTGGGGTAATATGGACCACAACTTTAAAATGCTGACGATGTCAACATATAAATTCGAAAACAAAATTTAAACTTCTGTTTAAAAGTCTATTTAGCATAAAATAAACATAGATGTTCACGAAACAAATTCACTGGAAAAATATTTCGCATCAAAATTCAAAACACCTTGACAAACTTACAAAACGGACATTCGCAAAAATGTCACAGATTTCAAAACATGGACATTTTGCTTATAAACTTCACTTGTAAAACAATCTATTTTCAAAGATAGCTTAAAATATATCAAGCAAGTGCAAAAGTTAAAGTTCTAAAGACATGTGGTATCAAATGTTCAGTGTATTACTTTCAGAAAGAGTTTGAGACAAAATTCTAAGATGGTCCATATTACCCCAAAAGGAAAATTTACATTGGGAAATTGATGGTCCATATTACCCCAGACACGACGGTTATGTCAATGGAGAAATTTTCCAACACTGAAAAATAGCTCATGCAAATGACCATTTGCATCATCTTCTAAAAATGGTGTATTAGGTTGATTTTACTTGAAACTTGGATCTATAAATATCATTAATCTTTTTATTGGTTCCTAAGTGTAAACTTAAACATTTTAAGGGCAAGATTTTCACAGGCTGTTTTATTTGGGTTCATTAATTTAACCTTTCCGAAAACACCAGCTTAGGTATGAATGTAAAAATGATTTCGATAATTTAGGATGGATAGCCAGGGAATAACAAAATGTTATTACTTTTGTCAAACATGAGTCTTTAGTAAAATATTTGAAGAAAACACAAGGTGGCCCATATTCCCCAATTGTCCATATTACCCCAAATTACCCTGTTATTACATTAAGGAAATAATTGAACATTCATCAAAAAGCTGATTTTTCTAGTAAAAAACAAGAGAACAACGTATACGTTAAGCCAGTAAAAAAGAAACTTTCAGCATAATAACCTGTACATTTATGCCTTTGTCTTTTCGGTTCAAACTGTCTGCAAATTTCAACATTGTCTTTGTATCCAACAAAGCGCACTTCCTTTGTCCAAAATATGGAATGATTCAGTTTTATTTGGGTTTCGGAAGATTCTCAAAATCAGCGGTATTTTTTCACATTTGAACATTTGAAAATTAATTTAGGTCATTTAAAAAAAATGGAGCATGGATGTGTGCATACAAAAATCATTACCACTGAACTTGGTCACATTTTAAAGCTTAGACATTCCCTTTCATCATATGGTAAGAAATGCAAGATATTTAACTTGCATATTCATGAATTTTAATGAAAATATTAAAAAAATGACAGAAAAATCATGAAAAGTCAATAAATAAACTAATTTGAGGTCGAAACTATAATTGTGGCACTTTGTAATTTAACCAGTAATAGCTTATGACAAATGTATTGATGTCATGTGCCTAAATGAAAATTATCTCATTTGCATATTCATGAATACTAATAAAATATAGAAAATTAAAGAAAAACGGAGATTAACTAAAGCCATTGCAAGTTTTGGATGGGTTATAAGATCTATATTGTATCCCTGAAACCAATTTTCATGGCTGCCAGTGTGGTCAGAGGGACCATCTTAATGCCATAAAATATTGTCCTCAACAATGAACACATTTGCATGTAAAAAAAATTATATAGTTTCCACATCCACCCCTTGTGTGATCCTAAAGAATAGGGTGTACTCGTAAAGTATTCATATACAAACAATAGCATGCTCTAGAATATTATAATTGGTCATATAATGATGCATGGACTTAGCAATTTAACCTTAATACCTATTATTCAAATCATTTATTTTGCTTATTCATGAAAAAAAAATAAAACACACAAGAAATCGGAGAAAAATCTTAGATGAAATAGGGGGTATACGTACAAAATCACTAAAAGCAGAGCTGTTACAAACCCAGGATGCTAAAAGAACTATCAAATAAATGCTATGGCTATGTATTCTGACTCTTATGTCTCATATATAAGCATGATCTTATTTTCAATTTCATGAATTTTAATGGAAACTTCATAAATAGGAATGAAAAAGTGAAAAATTTAACCGGCAAACATAAAAATGATGCTTTTTCTCAGCAAGCAAAAGCCCTAACATACTAAAAATGGCATTAAACGGTTGCTAGGGCAATATTATACCATCCTGTACTACAATATGTTAGTCATTCAATTTTTTATTTCATGAATATTAACAAAACCTTTTGGATTTAGAGGAAAGTTACGGAAAAATTAAGGCAGTTTACATAGAAAATCACATGGATTTTGGCTACTGATAGACCTAGAGTGCTATAGGACAATATTCTATAACCATATAACCTATTATATAAGTAAATAGTGACTTTTGTTGTATAGGTATTAATGAGATCACTAAGAATAAGAGAAAAATTAACGAAAAATGAAGTGATATACC
Source organism: Rugalucina vietnamica (assembly GCA_964017185.1). NCBI lineage: Eukaryota > Metazoa > Mollusca > Bivalvia > Lucinida > Lucinidae > Rugalucina > Rugalucina vietnamica. The sequence goes on along the minus strand of OZ024882.1, from coordinate 41,006,707 downwards.
AACTCAATTGCATATATCTCAGCTGCCAATTGCCATATGTGCTGAAATGGTACCAATAGAATGCTAGGATGATGCAATTATGTCATGCAGTCTGATAGCCTAATCACACTTTTTTTTTTCATTTTTGTGAGTACTGAATAAAATGTATGAAAAGTTTAATATTAACAGAAAATTGAAGCTTGTGCTCTAATAAATTTAATTGAATCTTGGTTGCCAGCAAGTGTACCCTTGTTTATCTGAATACATGATAATACAATATTGTCCTAGCTATTATTGATGTCATTTTGAGATCTCTACAGCCATTGGTAGTCGAAATATATTCAATTTTGTTGGTGTACCCCTTCATTTTTCGTTGATGTTTCCCTTATTTATATAAATCTCATTAATATCATTCTAATAAAAGAAGCTGGTGATTTAAACATCGGATTATATTGTTATAGAACATTGCCCTATCAATTATTTGATACCAAGTATAGCTCTCTAGGTCAGTCAGTAGCCAAGATACATGTGATTTTCTATGTATACCACCTTAATTTTTCCGTAATTTCCATCTAAATTCGAAAGGTTTTGTTAATATTCATAATACAAAAAATCAATTGACTTATATATTGTAGTACAGGATGGTATACCAATGTCCTGGCAATCAATCCATGCCATTTTCAGCGTGTAAGGGCTTTTGGTTACCGAGATACACACCATTTTTTAGGTTTGCCTGTTAAATTTTTTCCATTTTTTCATTCAAATTTATGAAGTTTTCATGAAAATTCATGAAACTGAAAAAAATAAGATAATTCTTATATGAGACTTCATAGAACATTGCCATAGCATTCATTTTACACTTCTTTCAGCATCCTAGGTTTGTGAACAGCTATGGTTTAAGTGACTTTGTTGTTTGTATACCCCCTTTTTCTCTGATTTCTTGTGTGTTTCATTCATTTTCATGAATAAGCAATATCAATGATTTGAAAAATAGGTATTACGGTTAAATTGATCAGTCCATGCATCACAACCAAACCCATTATAGAATTTTAGAGCCCGCTTTTGTTCGTATATGAATATTTTTGTGAGTACACCCTATTCTTTAGAATCACAGTAGGGGTGGATGCGGAAACTATATAATTTTACATCATGCAAATGTGTCCATCGGTGAGAACAATATTTTATGGCATTTAGATGGTCCTTCTGAACACACTGGCAGCCATGAACATTGGTTTCAGGGATGCAAGGTAGATCTTGTAACCCATCCAAAACCTTGACATTGCTAGAGTTCATCCCTGGTTTTTCCTCGATTTTCGACATTTTCTATTAATATTCATGAATATGCAAATAAGAAAATTGTCATTTTGGCCCATGACATCAATAAATTTGTCATATGGTATTATTGGTTCAATAACAAAGTGTCACAATGATAGTTTCGACCTCAAATTTAGTTTATTTATTGATTTTTAATGATTTTCTGTCATTTTTACTGTTTTCATTAAAATTCATGAATATGCAAATTAGATATTTTTTAAGGGTCACCGAATAGTGTTCTACACGGGGGAGAGATCCATAAACTTGTTTATTAATGTCACTTTCCTATTTGAGATGTTTGAATTTTTAACAACTAACCCCTTGAAATGGTTGCAAAAATATATATTGACTCATATACTCTTATTTTAATCTTGAAAATATGTCATACAAGATATTATGGACTTAGCTTTGTTTTTATAGCAAACTGATAAGAAAAATATACGTGGAAATAAGTGACCCCTCTTCTGAATTGAGTTCATAAAATGCAAAATGTGGGTTTAATCAGTGCTTGTCGAAGAAACTGTTTAAATTTCGAATACCAGTGGATTCACATTGAATACATTGATTACAAATATTGTCAAGAATGTTTTATCCTAATTTGAGTAATCGTTTCCTGTTGTCTAGTAAACTATATGGAATTGCTCAGCAAAGTCTTAGGGTACCCCCATTCTTGAAATAGGCCACAAATAGTAGGGGGTATAGGTAAATATTTTATGAACATTTGAAACTGCGTGGTTATTGTCATTTCTTTTTCTAATATAATGTTTTTAGATATGTTGTTGCATAACGGAAAATCATTTTTGATGACGCTGCTTCCTTATCTTTGAACAAAACTCCATGAAAAACATGTTATACCTTAGCCTGTCCCTCACTTTCGTCAACATGAAATTTTGCATTAAAAACGTCATTATTTTGAATATAACATACACATAAAGTAGTTTATTCAGAATTGTGTGGTAATATTTGATACAGGGGTGTGTATTGTTGTGGTTTACGGTACCCATGCCAGTAAAAATGTTATATTGTTAACAAAATTCTCAATTTTTCGTCATTTTACTCTATTTTTGCAACTTTTTGGGGTCAACCTTAATGTTTGATGAATTTTAACCTTATAATCTAGAAAATGAACATTTTTAATAATTCTGTTAACTATCCGGACACTTCATGTATAATATGAATTATTTAATGGATATTATTTGCATCATTTTTTGTTTCCGTTTAGTCTTGTTTACCCCTACCCCCTATCAAAACACCCACAGTTCTTCTGATCGAAAATCATGTTTTTTCATCTGAAGAAAAATTATGTGTTCTGAACTATCTTAAAATAATTATTATGTTCATCGTGATCTTTAGGACAATGACTATCACTTATTGCGCTTTCACTTTAGTCTTGACCAGCTCAATTGTCAACATGATTGCCACCTGAGGAAGTTAGAAAAGAAATTCCTAACCATGATCTCAAATTCATTCATATCTAAATTGCTGTATTACAAATTGATGGTGTAATCTTTTTTCCTAGTGTAGAGTTAAAGCTGATAATAACCCATAATCAAGGTATTATGAGTCACACCTTGAGAAAACTTGTCTTCAGGGTTTACCATCCATTCAAAAACAAACCTGAATGTGCAACAACAGGAGAGCTACAGGCATGAAATTTCAGAATTATTAACAAGAGGTCTTGCGCGCTGGCTATCCAGAGACAACCAACGTGACTGAGAATAATCAACGCAGATGGAATCAATTTATGACTAGAGCATTCAAATAACTGTCTGTAGAAAGTTGTTCCCAGACAGGTATTTATTACCTAACATTTCACATTGGTTCCATCTGTGTTTGTTTTTCTCAGTTGCGTTGGTTGTCTCTGGATAATCAGTTTGACTTGTGTAATCTATTAAGCGAAAACAAAGATGATGATAAGCTATGTTGAATTACAAATTTCAGGACAGGTCAGCTTGTTCTTGGTTAGTTAATAATGGCGTTGTTCTATCCATGTAGCAAAAACAAAAGATGCAGATAAGCGTCGTGGTTTTCTCATATGAATACATCAAGAAATTGTTGACTGGGACGTTAAACCTCCATACAATAAAAACAAACCATCATGTTAAGATGTCCGTGAAATGTATACCCCTTAAACACCACTTTTATATAGAAAAACTGGGGTTACAGCCTTGCAGGGGTATACATAATTTTCTAATTTTTTATCCAAAAACATTGTGGGTACTCGTTAGCACTGCCTCAGCGAGGCGGTTCTAACATGTACCCACAATCTATGTTTTGAGCGAAAATATATATATAAAAAAATCAATGAAACTTGCACTTTTTGCTACTTGAAAAAAATCTCTTTATATTGCATGGGCATGTTTTCATAATGTAACCGTCAATACTTTTTACATGGGCAAAGCAATTTGATAAAGATATTAGGCTTAGCTCCGGTGAGCTAACAAGACTTTGCTCTTGTGAGCTGTCAATGATCGAACATTTTTGTGTTTCATTACATTGTGTGTATAATCAGTGAGATTATTACTTATTTGCAAAAGAAACCTGATGTATTTCATCAAGTTGACAGTATCATTGGGTATTATATTGGCTATTCAAATGGTAAATTTGCCATAACATTGTCTAATCAGATGTCTTGCTTTATCAGTCAGAGCACTTACTTAAACAGGTGATTATGAAAATCACCTTGTGCAGTACATTTTTTTTTATAAATCAGTCACAAGATATAAGATTTGTTTCCCTTTGTTTGAAATGATTATCTTAAATATCACTTACTCAGGTGATTATTTTGATCTATCAAATCACTTGCATAGGTGATATAAGTAAATAAGAAAAAGGGACGGTGCTGTCTGTTCATTTAGCCAGGCACAAATGCCAACATGTTAAGGGAGATGACGAGCATTGTCAGCTTAGATGAAACCAAGAAACAAAGAAGCCATATCGAGTTTTGTGGTTTTTATTTCAATGAGAAAGTGTTACTTGAAACAGTGGTCAGGCAAACCGATCAATGGCCGATCACGATGCGGAGTGATTTTTTGGGGCTACCCTTCAACTTTTTAACCCACTGCGCGCAGTACTTATTTGAATGCGCGCACCACACTTTCTTTTCAATATTCAACGAATAAGACTCCAAACTTATCAGAAAAAATAGGCGCTGTCTTCACAAAAAATAGGAAATCCTTCAAAACTGAACTTGAAAATCACGAAAAATTTCACATAAAATTCACAGTTTTTCTCGATTTTCTCTGCGATGCTTACACTTTGGCTGCCTCTGACCATGTGACTGAATGGCGCGTCTTTGCATTGACCCCTCGGATAGCTTAGAGTTAGGAAAACAGCGCGAAATTCAAAATAAACAAAAAAAAGTAGACATTTATTCATGCTATTGCAGTCTTCTCTTGGAGCCAAAAAATCACCAGAGAACGTGATTTTAAGATCACTTGTTTAAGTAACAGCTCTGACTGATGTTTATGAGCAAATTATTCATAAGAATTATGACTTGTATTCTTATAATCCATCTTTCATAAGCTCATGTTTTGCCTCTTCAGCTCAGGTGAGCTAACAAGCATTTGCTCAAGTGAGCTAACATTGACAAAATTGCTGCTGGTGTATATTATTATCATGGAAAGTATTACATGGTGTAATATTTTTGATATTAGGCAATTTTCTCCCCTTTGACAATGATCTCTTCACACCTCCTATTGTAAACTTGTACACTAGGAATATATTATTGGGGAATTATCTCTAGACCAATTCAATTGATTTACCAACTCCTCAGGTCAAGTTGTGAAAGGGACACCTGATGTATTCATGAACTTGACAAGGTAATTGCCAATTATATTGGAAACCCTTATTGTGAAATAGCCATAAAGATATTTTATGCTCCCTGATAGTAACTGTGAATATTTTAAATTATGTTTAATATGATACCCCCCTTTTACGCAAATCTCAGAGAAAATGCGGAAAGCTGTGGCACCCTGACTTAGAAATTGTAATATAAATCAGTCAAAACAAAAGCTGTAGAAGTTCTATTATACTGTGCAAACTGATATTGAAATGGGTTTTAACTGTGTTGATTTTTGACATTGTGTTATTATTCATTATGAAGTTATAAGGAATATTTCAATGTCTTCGAACTTTCTTAACACCCTGTATAATTTAGGTTTTATTAGATAAAACATGTAATAAGATCGGTATACATGTGATAAAAATGTCTAAAATTGGATATAGATGCACAGATTTAAATGAATTTGCTATAATTAATCATTTTGAATGAAATCTTTAATTCCAACCTTTTCAACTTTGCACATGGCAACTATTTTGAACAGGTACCAAGTACATAACTGGTTGAGAGAGCATAAAACATCTTTATACTCATGTAGAATTCAATTTTTTAATAATATGAGCCGCGACGTGAGAAATCTGGTCTTCAGGGTTTCCGACCAGGTCCGACACAAATCAGGCTGTACAAGCAAGACTGGAAGTTTTGGATTTAGAAAGTAGATGAATTGTACTATCCATGTAGCGAAAACAAAGGTGCTGATCAGCTTCGCAGTTACTGCAAAGCTGATCTGCGCCTTTGTTTTCGCCTAGGCAAAAGTCCGGTTTTCTCATGATGCCGCTCATATATAAAATTGTATTCTTTATTGTAAGTTTCTTGCTGCTAAAATAAGCCCAGCATGAAGTTCATACAGCTCCCAAACAGAACATTTTGGATAGTACAGTGGAAATCATGGGTCATAATTTTGCATCTTGGCAGATGAGACTTTAAACCTATGCCCCATCTTCATATGAGCTGCGATGCAAGAAAACCAGATTTTGCCTGGGCGAAATCAAAGGCGCAGATCAGCTTCGCAGTAACTGCGAAGCTGATCAGCGCCTTTGTATTCGCTGCACGGATAGTACAATTTCTCTTCTTTTTAAATCAGGAATTTCAGTGTTCTAGCCAGCTTCTTAGACTGCACAGGTTGGTTTGTGTCAGACCTGGTTGGAAACCCTGAAGACCGGTTTTCTTGCATCACGCCTCATATGATCTTATATGAGACTGCATTGCTGTTGAGTGGAATGTAAAACCCCAAGAAATATCACTACCACAATACAAACAAACAAGTAAAACTGTCAAATGTTTAGAGAATGTGCATGTACAATCATTGCAAATTAAATGTAATTAGCATACCAACTGTATTTTCCAGTTTGAGGAATGGGAACAAAGTCAGCTAGAGAAGAGAATAGACTGGGAAGGCTGTCAGATTGACCCAGCACCATTCCAACTGGTAGAGAGAACATCATTACATAAGGTAGGACATGTACTATAGGGAAGAGAATAGATTGGGAGGGTTGTCAGATTGACCCAGCACCATTCCAACTGGTAGAGAGAACATCATTACATAAGGTAGATATTATGTTTTTCTTGAAGCTGATTGAACAAACGATGAAAGTATTGGAGCGTGTAGTAGAAGGACTCATCCGGCAAAGAGTTGAGATTGATGAGATGCAGTGTGGCTTTTTGTCAGGTCGAGGCACTACAGATGCAATTTTCATTGTCCGTCAACTACAAGAGAAGCACTTAGCTGCTAACAAGCTGCTTTATATGGCCTTTGTTGATCTGGAAAAAGCATTCGATCGGGTCCCACGGGATGTCATCTGGTGGGCAATGCGAAAACTATGAATCGACAAGTGGCTAGTGTGCCTTGTCTACATACATGTGATGTGTTTGAATGAGGAATGAGGGAGATTTTTCTTCCATTTGAGGGAGATTTTTGAAAAATGTATAAAACATATAGGAAAATTTCTGATTCGTTTCAGGGAGATTTTGAATTTTTGTTAAAAATTGGTTCTTTTTAAAAGAATTTTTATCAATTTCATCGTTCATTTCCTGGAGTCTCCCTGATGATGAGGGAGGTATCACATGTATGTGTCTAGTCCATGTACAAAAAAGTGAGAAGTAGGGTAAGAGTTGGCAGTGGATACAGTGAGGAGTTTGGTGTCAAAGTAGGTGTTCATCAGGGATCTGTCCTAAGCCAGCTACTCTTCATCATTGTGCTAGAGGCTTTATCCAGGGAGTTCCGAACAGGCTGCCATGGGAGCTCTTGTATGCAGATGAGTCCATGGAGGAACTGCTGGTAAAGTTAAAGACATGGAAAGCAGAGATGGCGAGGAAAGGCCTTTGGGTGAACATGGGAAAGACAAAGATCATGGTCTCTGGTCCCAATCTAGACCTTCTGAAAAAATCTGGAAAGGATCCCTGTGGCGTCTGTCAGACAGGTGTAGGAAGAAATGCTATCTTCTGTGGTGGCTGCTTGTCCTGGATCCACAAGAAATACAGTGGAATCAAAGGCCTTTTGCGCCCTGATTCTGACTTTAGATGTGCTCGCTGCCTGGGAAAGGCATGTCAAATAGATGGAAGACTAGTGAAGGAGGTTCAGGTTGATGACGAAAAAGTTGAGGCTGTTCTAGAGTTCTGTTATCTAGGAAACATGCTTTCTGCTGGTGGTGGTTGTGAACTGGCTGCGTTCACATGTCACATGTTGGGGCAAGTTCCGACAGCTACTCCCCCTCCTCACCAAACGCAACCTACCACTTTTGACCAGAGGTGGAGTGTATTCAACTTGTGTGAGAAGTGTAATGCTGCATGCAGCAGAAACATGGGCAATGACTGTGGCTACACTTAACCGCCTCCGGAGCAATGACCTTGCGATGATCCGCTGGATCTGTAATATCAAGGCGAATGATGAATTAAGCTCAGACTCACTTCTCTCAAAGCTTGGACTCCAGGATATAGATGTGGTGCTCCGCTCCAGCAGGATGAGATGGTATGGACACGTTGAGCGCAGCAAAGGCTGGATTGCTCAAGTACGCAGGCTAAATGTAGTTGCACAGAAAAGATCATTTGACAAAGTGTTGTTAGATGACAGAAAAAAAGCTAGGAATGGATACTGCAGATCTACAGAATTGCTCAGAGTGGAGAGATCGTCTAAAAAGGAGACTTGTCAAACAAGTTTAACCCTCAGTAGAGGACAATGGACTATAAAACAGATATGATAAAACGGATATGATGATTGCACAATTTACAAGAGAGTGAAGCTAATCAGGTTTGTGGTCACATGCATCCATTTAATATTGGCTGTAAAAGACATAACATGAAATTGCAACATTTTCCAAGGTAATTTTGATGAAAATTATGCCTCACCACCTAAACGTATAAAAAATAAGAGCTGTCGCAGGACAGCGTAGCTCGCCTGACTTGTGCTTTGCCACTAAATCTATTAAAATCTATGACCCATGACATTGAATTCAAGGTCACTCAGGTGGGTCGTGATGGTACAGCATAAAACTTAAGACCAATATCTACCAACATGCAAAGTATGAACTTGATCCATCAACATGTTCAAAAGATATAGACTTCTAAAAACTTTAACCAAAAACTTAAACACAAAATTTTTAAGTGCGTGACCTTGACCTCAAGGTCACCCAGGTGGGTCGTGATGGTACCGCATAAAACTTCAGACCAATATCTACCAACATGCAAAGTATCAACTTTATCCATCAACATGTTCAAGAGATATAGACTTCTAAAAACTTTAACCAAAAACTTTAACACAAAATTTTGAAGTCTGTGACCTTGACCTCAAGGTCACCCAGGTGGGTCGTGATGGTACCGCATAAAACTTCAGACCAATATCTACCAACATGCAAAGTATCAACTTGATCCATCAACATGTTCAAGAGATATAGACTTCTAAACACTTTAACCAAAAACTTTAACACAAAATTTCTAAGTCCGTGACCTTGACCTCAAGGTCACCCAGGTGGGTCGTGATGTTACAGCATAAAACTTTAGACCAATATCTACCAACATGCAAAGTATCAACTTGATCCATCTACAACTTCAAGAGGTATAGACTTCTAAAAACTTTAACCAAAAACTTTAACATTTGAGCAAAGCCGACGCCAACGCCGACGCCGACGGCGGGGTGACTGCAATAGCTCTTCCTGTACTTTCGTATAGGCGAGCTAAAAAGGAATCGTATATGAGTGTATGGTATGCATATAGACAAATCTATCCCTTTGGTCACAGTTAAGCATCACATGATAGAGCCCATGATGCCAGAGTGACCCTCGGGATAGATTTGTCTGTCCATACCTGACACTCATAAGATTCTTGTAATATAACCGTGTCATTTGTACAAATTTCTAATTAAATTTGCAAGGTTTTGCATGGTACAGGTTTGCAGTTCATGAATTTTTCAGAAATCAAAATAATGAAAGACCCTGAAAATGACAAGTGCTGTAGCTTGAGCCCCTATTCTTTGCCAGTTTTTAAAACCTGTATATCTTATGGTTTTGTTTCAGGTTCATTCCTTGTTCTCCTTGTTGGGTCTGAATCATGCCTATGTCACGAACACAGGTCGATTGGCTGGAGTGGTGGCTTTGAAAGAGGTATATGAGCCGTATTCTAACTTACTACACTTTGTATTTGATTTTTGCAATCCTTAGGCTACTTCAGATGCATCCATTGTAATTGACTTAGCAAACACAGTGGTGTAGCGGTAGAGTAAAGAACTCTGGAGAGACCCTGGGTTCCATACCTACCTCCATCATGTAGTGTCCTTGAGCTTTAAGCTTCTCAAAGTACTGGCTAATACCCAAGAATTTGTGGCACCCTTTCGATATGACTGAAAAATTGTTGACTGTGATGCTGTCAATAATCAAACAGAATGGACAGCTATTGTATTTAGCTAGACTGCAATTTCTCTTTACAAACAGTGAATCTGAGATTCTCATATCTGATGCGTTCTTGCATAGAAGAAAAATCTGTAGAAGAGAAAAACTTGTCAGTTACTGGTGAAAAGTGGGCACTTACCACTGATAAACAGAAACCGTATGGTTTATTCTAACACGACGTTATCGTCTTTCCCATTGAACCTAATAGAAACGTCACCTTTTGCAAATGAACAATAATTCACTGTAAACAAAATTAAGCTCGTAAGGTGGTGTTTTTGTGACGTGGCACATTAACATTCATGTCCGCCGCGAATGAGTCCACTGGAAAATGCTTTAAAATGTAAGCATTTATTTATTAGTCGTGTTAGAATCGAAATAATTTTGCTTTACGGTGAATTATCTTTGATAAATGTGTGATGTTGTCGGGCAGATGCGACATTTAATTCACATCGGCTGCACTGTTGTGAATTAATACATCGCAATCTGCCCTCCAACAACCCCCATTAATCACGATAATTCACTGTAAAGTAAAATTATTTCTAAAGTACAATGTAACTGTCTTTTGAAATATAATTTAACACTGATAAACAGGAACCATATAGTATAGTAAATGACTCTTGAAATATGACCAATAATATTTTATCAGTCTAATACTGGCTATTCAAGACACATATGAGCCACCACATAAGAAAACCAAAAATCTGCATATGCGAAACCAAAGGCGCATATCAGCTGTGCAGTAACTGCACAGCTGATCAGTGCCTTTGTTTTCGCTACATAGATAGTACATGTACAATCCCTCTTCTTCTTAAATCTGAAAATTCAAACTTCTAGTCTGCTTCTGTGACTGTACAGGCTGGTTTGTGCCAGACCCGGTTGAAATTTTCTCTTGTGAAGGCTCAATTATATAATTGAAACTGGCTCATCTCTTGCCAGCTTAGCGGTGCTATTAAAGGCAGATCAATGACTTTTCAAAACATTTTAATTGTTAACTGAAACGATCTTCTATTTCTAGTTACGCCATGCAATACAAGGCAACCTGGATGCAGAACACATCAAAAAACACTCCCCCAGCCCTGTAGTTGAAGATTCTGAAGATGAATTAAATGATTTTGAAGATCCCCAACAGTTGGAGGTTTTACACCCGTACAAGCCTGACGGTTACACACTTGTGTCGGATAGTAAACACCATATTGATTCAGGGGATGAACTTGAAAACTCTACAAATGTGTAGTTGATCATCTCAGTACCTCAATTTTATATCCCTAGTATGCAGTCAGATGGTTTCAGACTCATCTTGCAATAAACACAAATTGGACTCTGGAGAGGAAATTGAAAACTACAAATCTGTAGCTATTATTTCTCAGTGAAAATCAAGGCTTTAGCTGGCTTTTGTAGTTATGTAGGCTTGCTTAATCATGTCTAACAAAGGCTTGAAGGTCAACAGCCTTCTTAAATAGGAAAATCATACAGCAATATGTTAGTTCACACCACTGTAAGCCTTAGCTGCAAGCTCATATAAAGCTTCAAGCAACTATGACCTTATCTGAAACACACAACACAGCTTCATATATGTAATTGTGTTAAATTACTTGAAAAACATATAGAGGATCTTACACGAGTGGTCATTTCATATGAAATTTATTAAACGAGCCTTCGGCAAGTTTAATAAATTTCATATGAAATGACCACGAGTGTAAGATTTGTTTTATCATATGACTTTTAAAATAGAATTTATCGCCTTCGAAGTGGACATATTTTCAAAGAAAATTTACATTTTTGTTACGGATGTCGTCAATGATGTTACGTATTCCCGCAAAAGTGTTAATACACGTGTGGTCATACGATTTTTATGACATGACGTTATCCACTGGAAAACAGCGACGTCATATGATAAAAACTGTTAACAACTTCCATAATTTTATTATGTTTTGCATAGAACTGATAGTTCACAAAATGTGTTTGAAACCAGTTTAATTTACTGAAAGTATATGAAATAACTGTACATATATGGAAAGTTTGATTTACTCAAAATTTTATGATATTATTGAACAGAGTAAGAATCTCCCGGTGCCCTTGATATTTTGAGTTTATAAGTTGGAATTTTAAACACTATAAAGTGATGTTTTGATATTTACATGTATATGAAAAATATGCTTTAAAATGGCAATTTTAATATTAAAGTTTTTGTCATCTGATTTAATACTTTAATTATTTAAATCCTAATATTCATGTGTATATGCATGTAAACAGACATTTTACCCAGAAAATCTTTGTGTTCATGAATAAACTTTGTCTGCTTAGGACCCTAAAAACTTGTAAAACCTCAGGGCTAGGATACAGCCTAAAACAGCAGATGACACTATGACAATTAATTATGCAAATGACCACTAATGCAAAGAATGAAAATGTTATTTGAAATCTGATGTGCTGATTTTGTTATTGCATGTATATCATTGTTATTATAATTATCGGAATGCATATTTATAAGATTATTTGACTCAGACTGTAAATATATACAATAATGAATATGTAATATTCTACAATCTTTTATGCTTGTGATTATTGACATAATTGGATGAAAAATTTCATGTTTCTGAAAAATGCTCAGCGCTTAGATTGAAGACACTTATGAGCACACAAAACATAACATATGTTTAAATGCAGATACATACATATACAAATAGTAAAATAATTATTAGACTATGTAATCTGGGAATCAAATTGCAGTTAACAAAGCTCTAGAAATTTGTTTATTTTACATTTTTATCCAAGTTGATTAATCTCTATATATCTTGAATAATTCTAGTCATATAAAGTGTATCTAACTCGGCCAAAGAATGAAGAATGTTTCTTTACGGAATGGGAAGCGCTGTGGCATAGTAGTAGAGCATCGGACTCAAAATCTAGAGGTCCTGGGTTCAATTCCCACTAAAGGCATGGTGTTGTGTCCTTGAGCAACACACATTAACTCCCGACATGACTGAAGAATTGTTGACTGGGACATTAAACACCAAATAAATACAGGCCACTTGCGCTATCTCAAACTCGGTTGTCTCCAAAAACCCCACATATGTCGAATTGATCCCTCACTCCCGAGCGTCTCTCCCTATATGTTATTGTATTTCAACCTTGCTTGTGTCAAACTCGGTTATGACAAAAACTCGGCTGTGTCGAAGCGATAATTGGCTCCCAACAGAAACAAGAACATTAGTTTTACCCTTCCTGTGTCGAACTTCGAAGTCAAAATCGGTCTTCGCCGACTTGATATCAACACACAACCTATCATCACTGGAAGTGTAACAGAACTTTTTGACATGGTCAGGTCGTAGAATATTCGTTTAAAATCATTATCGATGGGGTAAACATGGTGGAAAACGAAAGGAGACCCACTCAGTCCGCGAATGTGATTGTGTTGAGATTTTCTAAGAACCTTTGCTGGTCTCAATTTGCTTATCTCGAACTTCGGAAAACTCGAAGTGGTTTCTCCATTCCCCTTGATTTCGAGATAGCGAAGGTGGCCTGTAGATGAATAGTTTAAGGAATAGTGTCTCAAGTTAGACTCCAAAGATAAAATCAACCATGAGAAAATCTGCCATCAGATTAGCCAACCAGGTCTGGCACAAACAGCTATTCAGTCATATAAAATTGCTAAAAGCTTGTAATAAGCATGATTGCACTTTCAAGACGGCATAGTTACTGGACAGCTGGTTTTTGCCCTGTTTACAAACATGCAGGTTTTCTGTGGTTCAAGTATTTGTTTTAATTTTTCTCCAATTTAAGTATTCAGTTGCAATTGGATCTCTTTAAATTGTGTTGTTTTATATTTACACACATTTTTGGTGAAAAAATTGTGAGAGGTTAGAATCCCTCTTGGCCCAGTTGTTCAACATTAACAACATTGTTAGTTAACGATTTGTTAAAATATCACGCATGAATTTTAGAAATGCACTGTTCTTTTTTGTTGATAAAATGTGAGAATCCTTTGTAAGCAAAGGATTCTCACATTTTATCAACAAAAAACAGTGTATTTGCTTATGTAGTCAGCATTTACTTTAATAACGAGTTGAGGTCTCAATGATGACATTAAGCTAATGAAGTTTTGAACAACTGGCCCCTTATTTTGTTTGGGAGTCTACAAATACATGTATGCATGTTAGAGATGTTCATATAATGGCAAGAAGTTTATGTTATGTATAAAGAGTATTAAATGAGCCAAGTCATGAGAAAACCGGACTGCGGGGTTTACAACCAAGTCTGGCACAAACGGACCTTTACTGTCACAGAAGAAAGCTAGAAGCTTGAAATGTTGTATTTATGAAGATGGATTGTACTATCTGTGTATCGAAAACAATATATATACTAGTCCAGCAGTGAGCGCTTATTCACAAATGTCATGTTTTTCACAGTCGACAAGAATGTGCGCTTATTGGAGCATGTGCGCTAACTAGAAAAAAATACAGTATTTTGAAGGCTAAATTGTTGACCGTAAACCTATTTTTCAAACAATTTACATGTGCAAGCTACATTGTGTAGAACAAGGGAATAACATGTCTGAATCCTGCTGGTTAGGACTGGACAAAAGATAAATTGAGCCTGTGTGTGAGAAAACCATCAATATGGGTTCCGAACAGATCTGACACTAACTGGACTGTACAGTCACAGAAGATGGTGAGAGGCTGGAAATTTTGGATTTAGAAAGTAGAGAAATTGTACTATTCGTGTAGTGAAATCAAAGGCTTTGATCAGCTTCGCAGTTACTGTGAAGCTGATCTGCGTCTTTGTTTTCGCCTATGCAGATTGCTGGTTTTCCCATGCGGCGGCTCAATAAAGTGCCTGTCTATCACATTACAAAATGTCTTGTTTCAAATGCTTTTTGCATGTGTGTTAAGGTCTGAAATTGACCTTTGAAGTATCAAATATTGAATGATTCTACTATTTGTTATGGTAAAGGTTTAATAGGATTTTAATGGTATCCCCAATGATAGTGTTTGGGTTTTCCTTCGTAGAACAACTCATTATGAAAACACACCTACGCAATGAATAGCAATTTTTTCAACTTTAAAAATGAAAATCTTCAGTTGAAAATTTTTATTTTTTTTTTTTTTTTTATTTTTTTTTTTTTTTTTTTTTTTTTTTTTTTTTTTTGATTTTTGCTCAAAACGTTTATTGTGGTCACAGGTTAAAGCCACCTCGTCAAGGCTGTTCTTACAAGTAACCCTCAAACTATATAGTTTTAAAGTAAAAATAAGAAGAAATTGTTTTACCCTGCTTCACTATTATAAAAGTGGGGTGTGAGGGGGTATATGTTATCCAAGTTTTCTTTCTATGGGTCTCTTTTTATGTTCTACATCAAATCTTGAAACCTTCAGAGGTCAAATTCAGGCCTTGTTACATGTTTTGTATAAGATTTTTATATACAACGAATGACAATGTGTATACCTAGCCTTCTTCATCTGTGAAAATAGATAATTGTCTGTTTGACTCATATTTTTTTTTGTTTTTGTTTTTTTTTTTCTTTTTTTTTTTTTTTTTTTTTTTGCTTAATTTTTGATACATATTGATGTGTAAACAGGTTTTGCTGTTTTTTTGTTGTTGTTTTTTTTTCTCAAGCAGCAGTCCAATTAATCCAGATCACGCTCCACATAAATAAAGCAGCTTTTAACAGTTTGAAAAAAAAAAAAAATGTTTATCACCTATGTGTATCTACCCAGGCTGAGGTTCAAACCTTAACCTATTAGTGATGAATGGAATTTCCCATCATTATCACTTTCATTTTTTGGCGTATCAGAAGTGGTTTTAAATTTTTATTCACTTTTTCAATGAATTTTCCCTAAGCAAACATAATAGCCCCAGATTCTGCTGTTTCACATCTGGGACTATATTGTTTGTCCCACAAAAAGGATGTCAGGCTTACGAGTTAATGATGCTAGGCCTGCACTCTACCATATCGCTTTTAAAACCTGCATGTACTGTGACATTCAAGTGTGTATTACAGCGAACACCACTTCATCTTTTTTCCTCAGACATTATTCTATTCACAGTTTTGCTGAAATAGTCTTGTTTTCACAGATGAAGAACTACATTGGGGCATCATGATAAAATGAACTTACATTGCGAAAATAAAAGGTAGAGGAACTATTGCAAAGATTTTGTTTTTATTCTTATCCTAAAGATAATAACATGTGTCTCAATTATATGATGTTATTTATTTCACAACTTGAAGCATGTTAAACACAAGCCAAAAAGGTTACATAACTTTCATGAGTTGACAGTCTAACCAAGTGATCCTCGTACTATGTCATGGGCCCACCATGTTGTGTTTCATAACTGATGTGCCAAATTTTATGTGTAGAATCTGTGGCAAGTGGGGATGGACAGAACGCTTCTAGCCTCTTGAGTTTATTATATGCTCCTGTACCATTTTCTTGAATCTGGATATGCTGCATTATATTTTCAAAATTGGCCAATATACTTAGTCCTGGACAAGTTTTGACCACAGTTAGTGGTGTTATCTGCCCTTACCCTAGGTCTATATGCACATGTATAGAAACTATGATATCAAAAATGTTATAGATTTTGGGACTCAAGCTCCTCAAAGTATGTATAATATTAAATGACCTTTACTTGACCTTGACCTATTTTATGAAAGGTCTTTAGCTTGGAAAGTAATTTCATGGCAGAAATGTAATGTATTCAAACCTTAGGCCCAGACATTAAGAGGATTTACAAGATCAATGTTGCCCTGGTTTGATCATTTGGCTCTTAGAAAATAGTTAAAAGAATCTGAGGCCCTACTGGGGGGTGGTCTTAGCTCCCTACTCCCTGAAAGAAAAATGACATTTCTCCCCATGTCCCTAAAATGTTTTTTCCTCAGATCCCTGTTCCCTAAAATCCCCAAAAGTTTTACTCGCTTCCCAGCTCGATGAAAATAAATGACCCTTCTCCCCTAATCCCGAAAGACACTCTTATGGCCCAAACTTCAAGCTGGTCTCTCTATGATATGATGTCAGTGATAAGGAATTACGTGTTACTGTGGCGCTTCCTTGCATTTTCTTATGAGCCGCGTCATGAGAAAACCAGATTTTTGCCTATGCGAAAACAAAGACGCAGATTAGCTTCGCAGTTAGTAACTGCGAAGCTGATCAGCGCCTTTGTTTTCGCTACTCGGATAGTACAATTCCTCCCCTGCTACTTATATCCAAATTATCAAGTTCTTCTGAGACTGTTCAGGCCAGTTTGTGTTAAACCTGGTCGGAAACCCCGAAGACCGGTTTTCCCGCGTCAAGACCTGAAAGAGGCAGGAAAGGTAAGACTGCTGGTTTGTTCCCTATGATGCATTCATCAGGATAACATGTCCTTAAAATGTAGATCCCTTACCCTCCACCTTTATAGACTGTAAATCTGGTGTACACGCTATATGTTTCTCTGCAAAACATGGGATAACCTCGCGCTAAGGCGAACATACAGTCAAGGTTTGAATAAAAAATATTAAAAATGAATTTTTATTCAAATATTTGTCAGGATGCAGCTTTTGAATTCGCTGTATATTGCATCGACATGGTTTCGTATTTGCATATGGATATTCTCACTAAGTGACCTTCTACGTCACCCTTGATACAACGTCACTCCTTACTTCCATCCACAATTTTAAAAGACCTCACGACCAAAAATGAGAACTAGAATATTTCTTCGAAATATATGCAAAATTCACATTATAAAATGGGCCCAAAAGTGGCCCACTGGCACTCGTGGGCCCAAAAGTGACCCGTTGGCAAAAAGAGGGTTACGCTTCTTGGCAAATTTAAGCTTAAAGGCGACACCTCCATGGGTATGAGAAATGAAAGTTTGTTCATGGAATCTGAGACATTGCATACTCAAATGTTAGTGAACATACTGCTTCAGATAGACTTTCAAAGGGCGAAATTTCAAAAAAAAAATCTTGATTTTCAGAAACATGCTATTATAAAAGGATTTTCAGCGAATTCAGGATTCAGTGAATTATAATAATACCGATGATAGGACAAATACAGGAGCGCTATTCAAACATGCGTCTTTTATTTCTTCTGTATGTTGTGACATCTGCCAGCCCTGGGAAACGAATACCCAATAAGAAGTGATTGTCATGATTTAAGTATTTTTAACAAATCTGAATGATTTTGTTGACCTATTACCACTAATCTCGAAATGATGAGTCGGCGGGCGGATATTGGTTTCGGAAACTGGTTCAGTGTGAGGGTCGTACTTATTTACATTACGAAAACTTGCCCATGCAATATTCAGAGATTTTGTTTTCAGCTGTAAAAATTTTGGTATTTTTCTTATTTTTTTTTTTTTTTTTTTTTTTTTTTTTTTTTGCTCAAAACATAGATTGTGGGTACACGTTAGAACCGTCTCGGCGAGGCGATTCTAACGAGTACCCACAATCATTGTTGTGGAGCAAAATTAGAGAAATAGATATTCCCCTGCATACCCCAGTTTTGCTATATAAAATGGGGTTCAAGGGTGTATAGTTTTCACGGATATGTTTTCCTGATGAATACAAAACTTTGAGAATCTATTCATGTTTATACTGGATAAAAATGTCATTGATAAAGGTAACCTATTTCGGTATGATTTCCAGCTAAAATTTCTAAATCCATATATACCATTAAGTTAGACTAGAATTTCACGATATAGTTTCATTTTGCACAGGAACTCGCATGAAAATTGTATGCTCAAAACTGTGAAAATTGCATGTTCAAAATCCATGTTATTTACCAACATCCACATTATTTCTTTTTGGACAGAATTTGGACCAAACCTGGTTTGGAACAAATACATTTTTTTTTCTAAAGGTACTTTTACTCTTAGTGGTCATCGCCACTGTTAAAGAAACGTTCGCAAACGACGACTGCTTCGTCACGACTGGTGTCGACTCGAGATGGAAACGACGATGTAAACGCCGACAGTTTGTGTCGACTATCGACAGTGTGTTTAATAAGCAATACGGCGATAGAATGTGGAGAGTTTGCTGTCGAAACTTGCCAGTTCCAGAGGAGGACCTTGAGTCGTCAGTGAAATGCGCCAACTGGACAGGTAGGAGAACGGTGTCTAAAGCAGATATGGTCGCCGGTTTGGAAATAAAAAGTCATGCTTAATATGGTAGAACAACACACAGGAATTCAAGACAAAGACAGTTAAGTATTCTGAACTGCGCTTCACGGTTGACATTTTTGTTGCAACGAATCATATTGATGAGTTTCTACAGTTTAAAATGTAGAGTTGGTTTACAAAATTTCAAAACTATTAAGTATGGTGTCCAAGATGGCCGTTTCCTATAGAAATGAATGCCTCACTAAATGAACTTCTTGTGCTGTTTTATAGCGGAGCATGAAAATGGTAGTCACCGTGACTCATATTTTTACTCGTTTCTCATGCAAACGCTCTCTTACTTTGCTATATATGAGTCCACTGTCACTTTGGCACTTTTCTACTGGAACCAAACAGTGTTTTCTTTCTTTTAACAGGTTACGTTAATACCTATGGCGGTGTTATGAATTTTGCCTGTCCTAACAGTGGATATATAGCAGGCATCAGAAGTCAGCACAGTGACGAACGAGAAGATCGGGTGTTTAGATTTAAATGCTGTGCTGTACCAGGTATTATTGTCACAATGTTTATTGTCGTGTCAAAGCTGACCTTCGTTTCCGTGTTCAATAAATGGAACATGGAACAAGGAGTTCGTCTGGAGACGACAGTAAACATTGCAGCTGTTATAATATGAGCCACCTCGTGGGAAAACCAACATTGTGGTTTCCGAGCAGGTCTGACACAAACCGACCTGTACAGTCACAGAAAATAGCTAGAAGCTTGAAATTTCGGATTTAAGTAGAAGAGGAATTGTACTATCCGAGTAGCGAAAACAAAGGCGCTGATCAGCTTCGCGGTTACTGTTTACGCCTATGCAGATTGTTGGTTTTCTCACGAGGAGGCTCATATTATATAGGTTTTGATGATTTTGTTTTTCATTGCTGTTCAAAAAAGTACATTGCCCTTCAAGAATTTAGTCAGTAGCATATTCTTTGTTTGATTACAATTTAACAGCGTCATTCCGTCCCAACATGACTGAAAAAAATGTTGACTGGTACATTACACCACAAAACAAACAGTTTAATAGACGTCACGGGCGATCAGACCGACGACACCCAACAGCGATCGTCTTTCAAACCTGCACTTCTAGGCACATAATTTTGAGGGAAAACTATCCAACCCATTCGTATATTTGAACTTTAAGGCACATTTTAAGTCGTGTATGGTCTTTGCGATGTTTTAGATTATTCCATGTCGGGCTGTCGGACAAGTGGTATCATCAATGGATTTAATCAAAAGGCAGCCTACACAGCGGACCAAGGCCGAGTTCTGGTCGGAATGGGAGCAATATTCAGAGACCATTACAAGTAAGCTTTAACATAAAATACATGTAGGTGCACTGTTAGTGGTAATACTTTGGACATTGTTGGAAGAAAATGACGAACAATTGTGTGCCATGACAAAACAAAATTACATCCATATGTAGACAATCGTGCAAATAAAATTTATAACTACTTTTCTAAAACTTTTTTTTTCTCACTTAATAAGGACTGAGGATTAGCAAGGACATGATTCCCCTGTCCGCAAATGAGTTTGAATACCTGATGTAAAATATATTATTTCTATTGACAGCAGTTGAAATTTTGAAGGTATATTATTTAATTGTGATGTAATTGTGTTTGTTCCAGGGATCGTCTATTTGAATTCCAAGACTGTTTGATGCAGAAAATGGACTGAATGCAAAGCAACTATGGTTGCAATCATCACCCCGTGCTTAAACATGATCACAATACTGTCCAGAAACTTTCGGTTCTTTTGAATTGTATTAAACGTTTCAGATACATGAATGATGATATATTACCACGATCACTGTCATAAATGCAACATTTCCTTATTTTAGAATGCATTTATTGAAAAATATTCCAGAATCGTGATAGCATTTTTCTTTATATAGATTCATAGTGTTCAAATTTTAACTGAATCTCCCTTACAAGTATTATAGCTTCCGTGACAGTTCAGAACTTTGATCGACACATTACGAAAACTCCCATGTGCGTTATATGGAGATTGTTTCAGCTATAAAAATAAAAATTGTCGGCAGATAAATTTTGATACTTTTAATATTTTAGCTCAAAACATAGAGTGTGGGTACTCGCTAGAACCGCATTGGCGAAGCGGTTCTCACATGTACCCACAATCTATATTTTGGATCAAAAATAAGAAAAATAGGTATACCCCTGCTAACCCCAGTTATTTTTCTATATAAAAGTGGGGTTTGAGGGGTTTACTTTTCATGGACATGTTTTCTTGATGACCTTAGCCATACCATAAGCCTTTCATTCATGAAAATCTGTTAAATAATGCATCATTTGATCATGAGGAAGAACATAAAATTGTCCAAAAATATTTAAAGTATTCAATATTTTGACATTGTTTACAGAAATAATATGTAAATCAAAACTAAATTATCAATGGACGTCATTCAAAATATTTTTTTCCGTGAAAACATGTTCAACGGGCTCGCAAATAAGAAATCAAAGCTCGCACTTTTGATTTGTCGACGGACGATTAAAGATGTGGAAATTTCATAAGGTTAGTATCAAATTCTCTACAAGCACCGCAAACCAGTATAAGGTCGTAGGAAAATAACATGTATCTCTTCTTCTTCTTCGTCTCCTTCTTCTTCTTCGGGCTTCTTCTTCTCCCCCTTCTTCTTCTTCTTCTTCTTCTTCTTCTTCTATCAAGAACTCATTTCACTGAACATTTAGCGGGTAAAAGACATCGTATGTATAAGGCTTAGTTTATTCAACCGAAATTACAAGACTAAAGACTGACCATTTGCTGTTCACATGTCTAACACAAACATACAAGTTACATAAAGCTGTCGAGCGACGAGACTCTTTTTGTTTTCAACATTTCTTTTCGACAGAAAATCCTATCCTTTCTTGCCTTCTGTGTAAGTGTGTCGACAGCTGACGAATGTTTTCGGACGACGAGTCTAAAATCCTGCTGGACGAGAAAATGTCGAAAAGACCAGTTTATATCGAGTATCGACACCGTGTACGACCCACAGAGTAGCGACAGAATATGGCAGATATGCTGTAGAAATATCCAGATGTCACCATCAGAACTAGCAACCATTACTTGTACACGAACAGGTATTGAATCCATTTTCACCCCCGCAATATACAGAGATTTTTTCAGCAATCTATGTTTCGGAGCAAAAATAAGAAAAATTGGTTTATCCCTGCATGTCCCAGTTTAGCTATATATAAAAGTGGGTTTTAAGAGTGTATGCATTTTACGGACATGTTGATCATCGGGATTTCGTTTTAACAAAATCTCTTCGTTTTACTATTATTTCATTTTGAGCCTGTGTCTGAGAAAACAAATAATGTGGTTTCCGAACGGGTCTGACACAAACCGACCTGTACAGTCACAGAAGCAGGCTAGAGGCTGGAAATAATATAGATTTTGAAAGTAGAAGAATTGTACTGTCCGTGCAGTGAAAACAAAGACGCTGATCACATAATATGCAGTTTCTGCACAGCTGATTCGCGTCTTTGTTTTCGCATATACAGATTGTTGGTTTTCTCACGCGAAGGCTCATTTTATATTTGCATTTGTAATTTGCCTTCGAAATTGTTGGATGTTTTATAAAGGGTTTCCATATTATTGTTTCATATAATATTTTCAAGAGCAGTGCATAATGATATATTGGTCAAATCACCATGTCAGCATCTACATGTAGTAGTCCATATTAACTATACTAGTATATGTCGTTTTCTGTCATACTTTCAGGGCGCGAGTATCATAATTCAGTTTGGGGCAGTTTTAGATTCAGTTGCTCTGGCAGCAACAGCTATTTGTCTGGGATCCATAGTTGCTATAGTGACACGCCGATACAGGACAGAAGATTCAAATTTAGATGTTGTCAGACACCAAGTAAGCTTAGTCCTGTTTTAGAAGCCTCCGAGCGTGGCTTAGTCATGTTAGTTTTGTATATAGGGTGCCATTGCTCTCCAGTCTTTCGGACGATACATTATGTGTGTGAATGCTACAATCGTATACATAGTAAGTGCTTATTAGTAGTGGTGATAAAGTGCCGGTCCCACTGCA
Organism: Rugalucina vietnamica; assembly: GCA_964017185.1. NCBI lineage: Eukaryota > Metazoa > Mollusca > Bivalvia > Lucinida > Lucinidae > Rugalucina > Rugalucina vietnamica. Next base: position 40,983,502 of record OZ024882.1, on the reverse strand, counting down.
TCGTAAGCAATCGTAGTACGATTGTGAAATGATTAGTTTTGTGATAAGGCTGCGCATGCAAATTATGTAAAAATGTTTCCAATGCGTTTATACTTTCATGATTTACATATTGGGGCCAAAGGAATGACCCCAAAAGTTAATATTTAGGCAATCGTACAACGATCTTAAGCGATCTTAAGCGCAATGGGACTGGCACTCGCACACATCAAGCATGTCCATCTTTTATTTTATAAAGAATCCGAACAGTAATACGTCCCAGACAACAGTTTTAGTCATGTCGGAACGGAACCAAGGTTAGATGTATGTACTAGGAGGTGTAAATTCTAAAAGGTGTCGGTAGGTTTTGAACCCAGGTACTCTTGTTTAGATGTATGGCGCTCCGGACCACCGCACTTACTACGGTACATAATAAAAGGTGAAATAATTCTAACATACAATTGCGTTTCAGCCGTAGTTACGAGAGACTGTGAGAACTGGGGTGTCAATGGACTGTTCCTTGGAAACTCGTCATTTCTCGTCGAAAATGGTCGGATTATGAAAGGGATGAACGGGTATTTCGAATCTAGACACAGGTAATCATTGTTCGATTTTGTGGAATTTTCACTGCTTCCAAATGAATTTCTATAGTCGTGCTAATTTCAATATAGAGTTCTCTAGTTTGAGAAAACTAGGTCTCTAGTTTGAGAAAACGCCTGTTAAAGGGAAACAGAATACGTTTGGAGTTTTCATTTAGAAAACATGCCCATGCCATATATACAGAGATTGTAAAGTTGTAAAAAACGAAAATTTTAGTAGAAAATCTTTGATAGTTTTCTTAATTTTGCTCAAAACATAGATTGTCGCGGTTCTAACGAGTACCCACAATCTATGTTTTGGAGCAAAAATAAGAAAAAAAAAAATAGGTAAACCCCTTTTTTTTTTTTTTTTTTTGTTGTTTTTTTATTTGTTTTTTTTTTTGTTTTTTTTTTCTATATAAAAGTGGGGTTCAGTGGGGTATCTTCTCATGGACATGTTTTCCTGATGTGAATTTAGAATGCATAAGAAAATCAATATGAAGGATTCAGAAATTTTGAACTGTTCCAGCATAATTATTATTTCTCTGAGAGACCACAATCTAATTCAAAACGCAGCAAACATAATTATTCGTTTTATTTCTGAAGTTTATTTTAACTATTTAAACTTGCCATTCGTCTTATTTCTGATTTTCAGGGATCGGGTCTATGAAAACACAGACTGTGCAATGATCAGAAGATAAATCACCCTTCAAACTGAAGACTGGAAACATTTATCACAAGAGCTGTCACTTTGAAAATATCAGAAAAGCCGCCGTGGAATAGTGGTTAAGTCTTTGTCTTGTAACCATGGGCGTTGGTTTGATTCCGAGCTTCACCATTTTACAGAGGTTCCTTCACTGAATGACCCTTGACGTGTGTGTGGCGTTAGGTCGATCACAGCAATAGCAATTTCTGGACAATAAAAATTAGTAGTTATTTTCGTAATTAATTCATAACATTTACAAGAAGACTCATGCTGTGTGAAAGAATGGACAGAACTTGTCAATATGCAACACAAGGTATCGGAATTAACAACTTATTACCATGATTACAAGTATCGAAAAACTATACGTGCATAAATGCCTTCGTAATAATATATATATAAGATTCATATTATAAGCTTCTCTGAAGCTTGTTTTCTTATCCCTATGTAATTGGTTGTTATGTATGTTTGTATTTCTTTGAATAAAATAGTGTTTAAACCAATAATATGAAGCTGTTTAAAATCAGAAAGTTGTCACGAACCCACGTCACTTCGAACGTGACTTTTTGTCAAGGCTATAACGGAAAGGACAGCCTTATTATGTTTTATCACGTAAAGGTCTTCATACAAGGTTATAAACCTTGACGTTGTACTTTCTATGCATGTATATAGCAAAAATGAAAACATGAGGTTAGTGTTTATTTAATAATGGATTATTCTGAAATGTTTAAGACATTTTCTGTGTATATAAAATATCATTTATTTATAATGCTATTGTTTATTTATAAATATTACAAGAGGGTAACATATTTAGCTCAATAGCCAGTCTACCATATGACCCTCATAGCCAGTAGCCGCAGCTATACAATGTATATCATATTCACATTGAACCCATGTTATTCTCTTGTTGTTATTATTTTGTTGTAAGCATGAGAAGAATAAAAAAATGTAGAACTTGTAATGCACTTGAACAAGCAATTCTGCTCGGACGACACTTGGATACAGTGTATCGGCTTCTTTACTGTGGGCAATAAAACACACATTTGACCAACCTTCTTGTGCGAAATTGATCAGTCCGGTTCTCTATTGCATTACGAAAACATGCCCAGAACATGAACAGAATTTTTTAAAGTTGTGAAAAATGAACATTTTCAGATTTTTTTTATATGAATTTCTTATTTTTGTTCAAAACATAGATTGTGGGTACCGAGGCGGTTCTAACGAGTACCCACAATCTATGTTTTGGAGCAAAAATAAGAAAAATAGGTATATCCCTGCAAACCTCAGTTTTTCTATATAAAATTGGGGTTTAAGGGGGTATTTATTTCACGGATATGTTTTCCTGGTGGGCTAGTCGTATTTTTTAAAGTTACGGCTAGCCATACGAGACCTGTCTATTGAGACATGATTACATCTGTATATATTTCTGTTTTAGAAAAAAAACATATGAACATAAAGGGCATATGTGCATCTTTAGTTTCATTCACGATTTGTTTGCATGCACATGTTAAAATTACTGAAACTGCTAATTATTGACCGTGCCTGTATTTAATTGAACGGTATTACCGTAATCGGAGAGGGTATGGGTAACTTTATGTCTGCCTAATGATCGGTTTAAACTTAGTTATTGCGGTAACATGTCTATCGCAATATTCAGAATATTTGCAATTTTTTTCTACGAACGACATTCCATGTTATTTTGTATTCGTAAAACTATTGGATACTGTACATGTCAGGTCCGCGAGATGATCTTTAAAATATGATAAACGGCAACCCTGTTATTCTATACATGTGTGTATTTAAATTACGTAGTCACTAGCAGGTTTGTGTGGATTTCATTTAATGTGCAAATTCACATAATGACTCGTTATTTATGGAGCACCCCATTGTCAAATCATATTGGATTTCGAAATGAAGGTAAGTTTGTATGTTCTGTTTATTCTTAAAACTTGTGTTTCAAAATACAGAATTATGTGAGTTTGAAAGTTAAATAGCTTAAAACATTGCTTTCATGTAATAAAAATCTATCTTTTCTATTCGTGAAATAACGGAAATAGTACAAACCTCAATGACAGCACCAGTACCAAGTTGCTACCATTGCTAAAATTTTAGATCATGGTCATGACAGATTTGCCACAAAACAATGTGATCTGTCACTGTAAATCTTTTAAACATGTTAAACTTGGAAGTACCTGCTTGCTTTGCACAGCATTGATATCAGTACACCTTATCACGAATTACTAAGATATATATAGAATCATTCAAAAGCTAGACTTGAAAAGGTGGGTTCGTGCCCCGCACTGGCCACATGTGAGACAAGCTAAGTTCAGCTTGCGGGTGTGCCAGGTGGTTTTTCTCGGGGTTCTCCCGTTTTCGCCCAAATACTGATTGGCCCGTCTTACATGAGCTGAAATAATCTTGAAAGGGACGTAAAACTGAATTTAAAAAAAAAAATGAAAAAGGAAGAAAGAAAACATTTGGAATAGAAAGTCTTTGAAAATGGATTTTGCAACTACATTTATCATTTATGAGAATTTCAAAAATGCAGGAGGTTACAGTTTATTTCACATCGATTTATCATACCACATTGTAATATAGACCGACAATATGTGTTTTCTAAAGCAATATTAAGCACATTGTAAATATACAAAATCATTTATAATCGGAAATACTAGACTTATTTGTACGAAGAAAGCCACATTTGATCATTAGTTTGGAGTTTTTGGAATAGTCGTACAGGGTAAGAAAAAGAAACAAACACAAGCCTACGTCTGAATTTTGTGGACTGAGCAGGCAGTGAAAAAGTATTTGAGACAAGTTCGGAAAGTAAGTACATGTCACATTGCACACAATGCATGAAATTATGTAATCATGAATTTTCCCCAGAGTTAACAATTTTATGCATTTTGATACATGTACTTATTTACCGAACATGTCTCAAATACGTTTTGATTCGATCCTGCATGAAACGGGACGTTCTTTGTCTGATAAATCAATGCTTATGGGTCTTTTTCAAAAAATGTGCATATTTCTGTCCGTGATGATTTTTTCATACTTCCTTCTGCTTTTTAGGTTATTTCTTTTAGTTTTTATAAAGGCACCATGGTGGTTATGTTAAAACACCACTTTTTGTTCATCAGTATAATGATAAGCTATCCAAATTCATTGTTTAGTACACAAATATTAGTACTTTTGGGCTGTCCGGCACTGACCCCTTATAGTTGAGATGTGAAAACAATATGACAAAGTCTCTATGTAACCAAAGGTTCAGCTACTTTTTTATATGGACAGATAATAAAGAGACGTCTGCAATTATTTTCAAGCATATCTATAAGTCCTTTATGAGTTTTTTCTTGGCTTAAGTGCTTGTCCCATGAGATCGTGTCAATGTTGTTACTGCTTTATAAATCGTTGCTTAAGATTACACACCATGGCGTTTTTATGCTTTTTTAAACGTTAGTTGAAAAACCTCCGTATAATTTCCATGATTAAAACGCGCTGAATCCCACAAAGGCAACTATGCCTTAGTTTTTGAATATTATAATATGGCTGCTGGGTATGTGATCGGTAAGTATGTCAAATGTTGTTACTCATTCAAAACTTCTGAACTTATCAAATGTTCAAATACTGGCCAATGCCTAATTGCACTTTAGTGTAAACACACATCAACGTTTTCATTGTGCATAAACATCCATCCAGAGTCCCTAGTTTTAACGATTTGTCAAATTTTGTCAATGCTGTTACTGTCAATGTTGTTACTCAATGTGTGGTAACAACATTGACAAATAAGACTTTTTCTTTCAAATGCTGGAACCACGAAAAGTAAAAATCGTTAAAAAGTTGCTTAATGTGTCACGAATGTATACATTTTAACAGTGCATATTTTAATAGATAACGTTCTATCATTGTTTTATAGTTTTCTCACAAAAACATAGTAACAACATTGACCAGCATAGTATCAACATTGACCAGCATAGTAACAACATTGACCAGCATAGGAACAAAGTTTATGTCGGTATTATTTTTGTCGTTGCAGATGAATAGGAGAAATGAGACTTATGATGTGGTCTTAGTGCTTTTAAAAGAACCAGACAAAAATTTAAACAGTACTTTGTATTGAAATGTCAATGTTGTTACCAATTATATCAATGTTGTTACAAAATGTCAATGTTGTTACCAATGTCATTGGTGTTACATACATTTATAGTAAATCTGGTGATTTAAGGGCGATAATATAGGATTAAATCAATTGATTATGGCTAAAATACCCAGGTTTCGTGATATGATTACAAATCTATGTAGATGGAAGTTTGTTTTAGTGGTCACAACATTGACATTTCTTTGAAATGACCCTTGATTTTGGTAAAATTTGACTTAAAGAAGAGAGATTAAGCTTGCATATGGCTTTTTCTGAGTTGGTATATACACTTTCGACGTAATAAACTCAAAATAAGATAAAACGCAAATACTAACTTTTTTGAAAAAATCTTACCCAAAATGTGCACATTTTTTGAAAATGACCCTTATGAGATTGTATGTAAAGAGAAAAATAATACATGTATTTCTTCAGACATATATCATGCCTGGTATTCATGGTACACTGAGCTGTCTCACATGCGTTACATGCATTTATATGTATTTATTATTGTGAATGTCTCATTATTGAGGTGAAATAATAAAATATTAAAATTTGTATTTTCATTGATATGAAATTTCACTGATATCAAATCTCACTGATATCAAAAGTCACTAGTGACTGATATCAGCCTATATCTTCACTGTAGAAGAGGAACTACTTTTGTCAGTTTAAAGTATAAAATAAAAAGAAAATTTGCTTTTTTTAGGTGAATACCAAATATATTTCATTTCGTGAGTTGATAACATAAACATTCTGATGTTTTCAACTCACTCGATGAAATATATTTGGTATTCACCTCAAAAAAGCAAATATCCTCTATATGTTACATAATGATGATGCTGGAATAAGGCAATCCGTTCTGCATGATCGAATCTTATTCAAATACATTTGAGCCGCCTGGTGGGAAAACCAAAAATGTGGTTTCCGAACAGGTCCGACACAAACCGACCAGTACAGTCACAGAAAAGAGCTAGAAGCTTGAAATTTCGGATTTAAGTAGAAGAGAAATTGTACTATCCGAGTAGCGAAAACAAAGGCGCTGATCAGCTTCGCAGTTACAGCAGTACTGCGCCTTTGTTTTCGCCTATGCAGATTGTTGGTTTTCCCACGTGGTGGCTCAGTTGCTTTAAATTGAGCCAGTACTTCAATAGTAAATTGCAAAATGTATATATTCCAAGATACGTGTGACAACCAGTGGTCACATCCTTGTTTCATAAGTTTTCTGGCATCCGAATACGAACTCGGAAACATATTGACCGCTTTCCAGACATAATTCTGGGATATAATAATAATGTACATAGAGAAAATGGATGCGAATTGTGCAGGTTCGTGCAAGTACTGCACGTCTATCGTTTTGTACGTTCTCGCATTTCTTGGCTAAATGAACAGTTGATTGCATATTTATTAATGTGCAATTTCAGACTCCAGTTGCTACTTGTGAAATTAACAGCTTGACGTACAAATACATTATTTGTTAAATATTGAATAATTTATAGATAATCTAGTTATTACAAAGTCACAACTGTCTGTGCACTGTATAGGATAATGGTGAGTAATTTGTTTTAAGTTGTTGTTTTTTTTTTTTTTTTTTTTTTTTTTTTTTTTTTTTTGTTTTTTTTTTCTCGAAAATCCAATCCGCTGTTCTGGAAATTTCTATAGATCTACATGAAAGTCAGTCTCATACATATGTATTACTACTTATCATTATGGCGAGAGAAAAAAAAGTATATGTCTATATAATGACCTCTGTTCTTTCCAGATACACTGGTTAGAAGTCTCGAACGAATGTTGTATGGTTGTGTCCGCTTGTTTTTTATTTTGACAAGGAAACAAGATAGAAGAATAAATTGGATGCTGTCAAGTGCGTGAACTTTCCAAACCCTAATGATGGGGTCATTAAACTCAAATTTAAATTTGTGATTGCATTACTTGTATGTGATTATATTACGGTCACTCTAAATATTTCCTCCGTGACAAAGACAATATGTAGAGACAAAAATAGTTCGTCACTGTGAGTTTGTAAATGATTTAAATGAAGATACCAAATTCGTGCAAACAATTTTGGTATGTCTGTTTCTAACGTTTCGGAAACAAGCAATGGCCAAAAAGCAAGTGATATCATCAATTTAACTGTGCCACCGATCTTAATTCTTGTCGGCGTCACGTGCAACATTTTCGTCGTGTTGACCATGCGCACGAGGTACTTCCGCTCAATCTCAACTTCCGTTTACCTCAGAGCGGGAGCTTTCAACGACATCTTAGCACTGTTAATTTCACTCACAACTCATTGGCTGTACGTTAATTTCCCCTATAGTTATGTAAGAACTGAACACTCACACATCATATGCAAGTTTTTAAACTTTTACGGACCAAGCAATACAGATCTGGGAATTCTTATAACGACAGTGATGACGGCCGAACGCGCCATTGTGATTGTTGCACCGTTCGGGGCTGCTAAATGTTCCCCAAAGAAAGCCTGGATAGCAGTTAGTGTTACCATTACTTTTGTTATTCTGAAAAACTTCCATTTTATCCTTTCTTCCGATATAGTGCCAATTGAACGTCGGGATAGGCTGTGTGACGTCAAAGTTATCAGTGAAAGCTATTCTGTGTTCTGGTTGGACGTCTGGCCGTGGTTAAATTTAGCTTTTTATATCATTTGTGGATTTGCTCTATTAGTGAACAATTGTCTTATTCTTCACCGAGTGAAGAAGTCTGCAGCCGACAAATACAGCGGTGGACAAAAATGGCGGCAGCTTGCGCCAATGTTACTAGGAGAGTCATTACTGCTGATTATTCTAACGTTTCCATTATCATTTCATCTAGCTTTACTTGCAATAAGGCTCAAATATAATCCAGACTTGTACCACGATCCAGATACTGCTGCGAAAGAGAATTTGATATTTTCTATAACATTTTATATGCTTTATTCCAACAAATGTGCCAATTTTCTAATGTACTGCGTAACCGGAAGTAAGTTCAGAGAAGGACTGCGCATGACATTCATGACGTGTTTCTGTCGAAAAGAAAAATGGCGGCGACAGAAAAGAACGACAATGTATCTTTCCACAATTTCAAAGAGTACATATCTAAAGCCAAGTTCTATCAAAAACGGGCTTAAAGAAAATCTTAATCGCCGAAGTTCTGAGGAGTCTTTGTCCGATTCAGTGTCATCTTGTTCTAATGAAGAACCGGAAGTGGATGTTGAAGAAAGAACCCAGCCAAGCGTATCAACTTACATTTGAGTCTCTTCACAGTGGGAATGGCACAAACTGGTCAGCTCAGCGCCTGGGACTAGATGAACTTGCAGACTTAAATATGATAGTTTATATGCTAATTCATGTACAAATTATATAGCTTATACCGTACATCGAAGCTAACCGTGGCTAACCGTGGCGTGACAGGCAGTCACCCGGACGCCACCGGGATGAACTGGGGCGAACCGGAACAGTGAGAACGTGGCTTAAACTCGGTGAAATCCAATTCAAATGTCAGATAATGGACGGCTTCTTTTGCCATGTAAGCTATATTCTGTTGACCAAGGCAGTGTTTATCTCATTGACATGAGATTTGCTCTTCCGTAATATAAAGCCTTTCCATTTGTCTGTATGTATTGAGGTTTAACGAGGCCCTCCCAGGGGTTTTGGGGATTCAGGGAGAAGCTTAGGGCTATTTATTTTCATGGTTTTTTGGGGGGGTCATTTATTTTCAGGGATTTGGGGAGAAAGCATAACCTTTTGGGGTTTTAGGGAGCAGGGGGCTGAGGAAAAACATTTTAGGGAGCTGGGGAGAAAGGTCATTTTTCTGTCAGGGAGCAAAAACACCCCTCCCCCCCCCCCCCCACCCTTGGAGTGCCACTTTTACGCCCCAGTCAACTTTTTTCAGCCATGTCAGGACCGCTTAGTGCTCAAGGACACACCACAGTGGTCCCAGTTGACCCAGGACATTTCGATTCGGAGTCCAACACTCTACCACTAGGCCACCGCGCTCCATACAGCTTATGTGCATAGTGACGCGTAATGTGTGGGCGACAAAATTAATGTTGCTCAAACAAGGTTAACCTTGAAAATTGCACATAATGAATAAAAACTTCTTTCACTTTTCACCTGAGTTATATGTTTTTGAAATCTGTTCATATTTGAAGTATGATAATGTCTTTCACAATGTCAACACAGACCACATCCTTGAGACTAAATGAGCTGTGACGTGAGAAAAACGGTCTTCGGGGTGTCAGACCAGGTCCGACATAAACCTGCCTGTACAGTCACAGAAGAAGGCTAGAAGCTTGAAATTTCGGAAATAAGTAGAGGAGGAATTGTACTTTCCCTGTAGCGAAAACAAAGACGCTGATCAGCTGTACAGTTACTGCACAGCTGATCTGCGCGTTTGTTTTCGTATAGGCAATAATCCGGTTTTCCATGAGGCGGGTCAAATGATTTGTTTGTTGTTTTCGAACCACACAAAACAGCAAAATACTCTACATAACGTTTTTTGACTACAATTACATTTGAGAAAACCAACAATTTGCATATGCGAAAACAAAGACGCAGATCAGCTTCGCAGTCACTGCGAAGCTGATCAGCGCCTTTGTTTTCGCTACACGTATAGTACACTTCCTCTTCTTCTTAAATCCGAAATTTCAAGCTTCTAACCTGCTTCTGTGACTGTACAGCCTGGTTTGTGTCAGACCTGGTCGGAACCCCAAATTGTTGATTTTCTCATGCACAGGCTCATTTTGCGAATGCCGTTTCTGTCCGATCTTAAAACTGAGCCGCGACGCGAGAAAAACGGTCTTCGGTATTTCCGACCAGGGTCGACACAATGCGGCATGTGCAGCTACAGAAAAAGGCTAGAAGCTTAAAATTTTGGATAAAAGTAGGATAGGAATTGCACTATCCGAGTAGCGAATACAAAGGCGCTGATCAGCTTCGCAGTTACTGCGAAGCTGATCTGCGCCTTTGTTTTCGCATAGGCAAAAATCCGGTTTTCTCACGATGTGGCTCAAATGTTACAATCTGAACTTTCAAACTGAGAAATTGTCTTAATGTGTATATGTATAATTCTTTATTTTTACAAATGTATTACAAACATTTTTGACAAATAACATATAAAATTGTAAAATAAAAATACAAATTGAGTATTTCAGCACATTTTAGCTTATAAAGAGCATATTTTACTGAATTTTTGTTTGTGCAGAGACGAATCACGTCGTCACGTACGCCGTACTTGCAGTCCATAATCTAAAGCAGTCTCTACTCTAAATCAGCCTCTCCATAATCTAAAGCAGTCCATAATCTAATGGTTGAGAAATTTGGAATTGTAGAATACAGATTTACTAGTAATGAATACTTTTCCATATAAGACCAAAATATTAATTCAAAACACATCAGATATTGCATTAACGCTGTGAATTGGTAAATTGTGTTATTTATTACTTCTTATTTTCAGGGATCGGGTCTATGAAAACACAGACTGTGCAATGATCAGAAGATAATTCATCCTTCATACTGGTGAGAAACCTTGAATTTAAACAGGGACAAATTCAATCGTCAAAAATCCCCTGAGTGGATAAATCATTTGTCTTGTAACCATGGGCGTTGGTTTTATTCCGAGTTCACCATTTTCAAGTTACAGTGGTTCTGTCCCTACATATGTGACCCTCTAGACGTTTGTGTGGCGCTAGGTCGATCACAGAAATAACAATTTCTGAACAATAAAATGAGTTTTTATTTTCGTAGTTACAAGAAGACTCATGCTGTTTTGAAAGAATGGACAGAACTTGTCGATATGCAACACATGGTACTTATTATTACCATGATTACAAGTACATGAATCTTTACAGCTTTAAAGCAGCAGATCGAAAAACTATTAGTGCGTAAGTGCCTTCGTAATAATATGATGCGGTTTAAAATCAGAAAGTTGTTACGAACCCACGTCACTTCGAACGCGACTTTTTGTCAAGGCTATAACGGAAAGGACAGCCTTATTATGTTTTATCACGTAAAGGTCTTCATACAAGGTTATAAACCTTGACGTACTTTCTATGCTGAGAATATGAGGTTGGTGTTTATATAATAAGATGGATTATTCTGAAATGTTTAAGGCATTTTCTGTGTATATAAAATATCATTTATTTATTATGTTATTGTATTTATAATATTACAAGAGGGTAACATATTTAGCTCAATGGCCAGTCTACCATATGGCCCTCATAGCCAGTAGCTGCAGCTATACAATGTATATCATACTCACATTGAACCCATGTTATTCTCTTGTTGTTAGTATTTTGTTGTAAGTATGAGAAGAATAAAAAAAAAATGTAGTACTTGTAATGAATGCACTTGAACAAGCAATTCTGCACGGACGAGACTTGGATACAGTGTATCGGCCAATAAAACACACATTTGACCAACCTTCTTGTGCGAAATTGATCAGTCCGGTTCTCTATTGCATTACGAAAACATGCCCAGAACATGAACAGAATTTTTTAAAGTTGTGAAAAATGAACATTTTCAGATTTTTTTTTTTTTTTTTTTTTTTTTTTTTTTTTTTTTTGTTCAAAACATAGATTGTGGGTACCGAGGCGGTTCTATGTTTTGGAGCAAAAATAAGAAAAATAGCTATACCCCTGCAGACCTCAGTTTTTCTATATAAAATTGGGGGTTTAAGGGGGTCTTTATTTCACGGATATGTTTTCCTGGTGGGATAGTCGTATTTTTAAAAGCCGAGACCTGTCTGTTGAGACATGATTACGTCTGTATATATTTCTGTTTTAGAAAAAAAAAACATATGTACATAAACGGCATGTGCGCATCTTTAGTTTCATTCACGATTTGTATACATGCACATGATAAAATTACTGAAATAGCTAATTATTGGTCGAGCCTGTATTTAATTGAACGGCATTACCGTAATCGGAGAGGGTATAGGTAACTTTATGTCTGCCTAATGATTGGTTTAAAGTTTAGAAATTATACCTTTTTAATACGATAACATGCCTATCGCAATTTTCAGAATATTGCAATTTTTGTACGAACGACATGTTGTATTCTGTATTCGTAAAACTATTGGATATTGTCAGGCATGCGAGATGGATTTTTAAAATATGATAAACGGCAACCCTGTTATTCTATACATATGTGTATTTAAAAGTACTTAGTCACTGGCAGGCTTGTGTGGATTTCATTTGATGTGCAAATTCACAAAATGTTTGAAAAATGACTCGTTATTTGTCGAGCACACCATCTGTCAAAAGGGAATGTACCTCTTATTGGATTTCGAATTGAAAGTAAGTTTGTATGTTCTATATATTCTTAAAAATTGTGTTTCAACATACATTATTCTATGACTCTCCAGGTCATACTAATTAGCAAAACATTTCATTTCTATGTAAAAAAAAAAAAAAAAAAAAAATCTTTCCTATGTATATACGTGAAATAACGAAAATAGTACAAACCTCCATGACCGCACCAGTAGCAAGATAAATTTTTAGAACTCGTGAAAACAAATATGGTCATGACAGATTTGCCACAAAACAATGTATGTGATCTGACACTTTAAATCTTTTAAACACGTTAAACTTGGAACTACCTGCTTGCTTGCACAGCATTGATATCAGCACACCTTATCACGAATTACTAAGATCTATCAAGGACCCTATATCTCGATATAGGGTCCTTGGATCTATATAGAACCATTCAAAAGCTAGAATTGAAAAGGTGGGTTCGTGCCCCGCATTGGCCACATGTGAGACAAGCCAAGTATTATGATGCACATTTTTGCTATTTTTCGTAGATTAAGATTTGCAAATTTATCATTCGTATTTAGTATCAAAATGATCGCAAAGAAGAGCCAAAACAGAATTTGCAATTTTCGTGCTTAATTTATAAAATTTTAATCAGTAAGATGAATTTCTTCTAATTTTACAGATTTGAAACAAAGGAATAATTATTTTAACTCTTGATTTTTTTAACTTGTTTTATCATAGCTTTTGACATGTGTTGATGTTGAATTAAGAGATTGTACATAGAAGCCGTGAATTGTATTGTACAATAAGTAGGTAAAAGCTTCTCACTTTGTTATACAAACATATTAATTGGTACTGAGATGCAAATCCTATTCAATGCGACAGTTTGGCAGTGGAAACCACATTGTTATTATTTGTTTTCATATTGTGAGTTGAAATTAGTAACTTGTGTTAATGCTGAAATTGCATTGGTTAATTTTACAATTTTCGTACGTAACAGTTTCTGAGGTTTTCAAAAATGATTTTTTAATAGTCAGTTTTTGGAGTTCCGTACAACAGTCAACACGTTTTATAGTTTGGATTTTGCCAACTAATGTTTTACATAAGATTAAGGAACACATTTGGATATTTACCAATTATTAACGTTTCAAATTAACATTTGTGTACATGTTCATGAACTTGATTTCAATGTTCTAACGGATCTGGATATCCAGTATCAACATTTATCTACTGTTAATAACAAACATTCAAATAAAAGTTGTAAAGTGACATTTGTTTTCATTCCGACGATTTCCCCCAAAATACGACAAATAACGACGTTGGACGTTCGTTAAACAAGTTCTGCTTGCAGGTATGTAAGGTGGTTGTTCTCCGGGTTCTCCCGTGTTCGCCCAAATACTGATTGACCCGTCTTAATCTTGAAAGGGACGTCAAACTGTATTAAAAAAAAAAAAAAAATTGAAAAAAGAAGAAAGTCTTTGAAAATGGATTTTGCAACCACTGTATATTTATCATTTATGAGAATTTCAAAAATGCACTAATTAGGGGGAGGACAGTTTATTTCACATCGATTTATCATGTACCATATTGTATTATAGACCGACAATATGTGTTTTCTAAAGCAATATTAAGCACATTGTAAATATACAAAATCATTTATAATCGGAAATACTAGACTTATTTGTACGAAGAAAGCCACATTTGATCATTAGTTTGGAGTTTTTGGAATAGTCGTACAGGGTAAGAAAAAGAAACAAACACAAGCCTACGTCTGAATTTTGTGGACTGAGCAGGCAGTGAAAAAGTATTTGAGACAAGTTCGGAAAGTAAGTACATGTCACATTGCACACAATGCATGAAATTATGTAATCATGAATTTTCCCCAGAGTTAACAATTTTATGCATTTTGATACATGTACTTATTTACCGAACATGTCTCAAATACGTTTTGATTCGATCCTGCATGAAACGGGACGTTCTTTGTCTGATAAATCAATGCTTATGAGATTGTATGTAAAGAGAAAAATAATACATGCATTTCTTCAGACATATATCATGCCTGGTATTCATGGTACACTGAGCTGTCTCACATGCGTTACATGTATTTATATGTATTTATTATTGTGAATGTCTCATTAAGCCCGTCTCACACAGAACACACGGTTTACACGGTTGGCCACCCGTGTAAACCGTACATACAACCGAATAAACCGTGGCCTTATCCGACTTACACTCGGGCCATTCGAGTGTATCCGTGTAAGCCGTGTATGATTTTTAAAACTTTTAAAAAACTGGCACGGGTGCGATGTCCGTGTATAATCGTATAAGCGATCGTACAAGACCGTGAGAGACCGTGTGAGCTCGTACGAGACCGTATATACAACCGTACATGAAGCACAAAGCACGAATAAGCTCAACCGTGTCAAAATCGTATATAAATCGTATGAAAAAAAAATCGATGGGACCGTATATAAACCCTGTAAATGTCCAGTAAATCGTGTAAACATCGTGTTTAATCGTACTAGGCCGTAACAGACCGAACTAGACCGTACTTGGAACCGTAAAACAATCGTATGAAAATCGTTTGCAAATCGTGTTCAAACCGTGACAAACATTGCTTGATCGAGTATATCCGTGCTTTGTTCGTACTCACTCTTGCTACATTCGAGTCTAAATCGTACCAACTCATCCTCAGGCACGGTTGGAGCTCAATACTCGTACCAGTCAATCAGTGTATAACCGAGTAAACCGTATTGGAACCGTGTGCCCAACCGTGTTCTGTGTGAGACGGCCTTTATTGAGGTGAAACAATAAAATATTAAAATTGGTATTTTCATTGATATGAAATTTCACTGATATCAAATCTCACTGATATCAAAAGTCACTAGTGACTGATATCAGCCTTTATCTTCACTGTAGAAGAGGAACTACTTTTTTCAGTTTAAAGTATAAAATAAAAAGAAAATTTGCTTTTTTTAGGTGAATACCAAATATATTTCATTTCGTGAGTTGAAAACATCAAAATTCTGATGTTTTCAACTCACTCGATGAAATATATTTGGTATTCACCTCAAAAAAGCAAATATCCTCTATATGTTACATAATGATGGTGCTGGAATAAGGCAATCCGTTCTGCATGATCGAATCTTATTCAAATACATTTGAGCCGCCTCGTGGGAAAACCAACAATGTGGTTTCCGAACAGGTCCGACACAAACCGACCTGTACAGTCACAGAAAAGAGCTAGAAGCTTGAAATTTCGGATTTAAGTAGAAGAGGAATTGTACTATCCGAGTAGCGAAAACAAAGGCGCTGATCAGCTTCGCAGTTACTGCGAAGCTGATCTGCGCCTTTGTTTTCGCCTATGCAGATTGTTGGTTTTCCCACGTGGCGGCTCATTTGCTGCTCATGCAGTTGCTTAAAATTGAGCCAGTACTTCAATAGTAAATTACAAAATTGTATGTATTCCAAGATACATGTGACAACCACTGGTCTCTTCCTTGTTTCAAAAGTTTTCTGAGATCCGAAGAAACATATTGAGCGCTTTCCAGACATAATTCTGGGATATAATAATAATGTACAATGTACATAGAGGGAATGGATGCGAATTGCGAAGGTTCGTGCAAGTACTGCACGTCTACCATTTTGTACGTTCTCGAATTTCTTGGCTAAATAAACAGTTGATTGCATATTTATTAATGTGCAATTTCAGACTCCAGTTGCGACTTGTGAAATTAACAGCTTGACGTACAAATACATTATTTGTTAAATATTGAATAATTTACAGATAATCTGGTTATTGCAAAGTCACAACTGTCTGTATAGGATAATGGTGAGTAATTTGTTTTAAGTCTTGCGCTTTTTTTTTTTTTTTTTTTTTTTTTTTTTTTTTTTTTTTTTTTTTTTTTTTTTCGAAAATCCAATCCGCTGTTCTGGAAATTTCTATAGATCTACATGAAAGTCAGTCTCATACATATGTATTACTACTTATCATTATGGCGAGAGAAAAAAAGTAAATGTCTATATAATGACCTCTGTTACTGTATTTCTTTCTTTCCAGATACACTGGTTAGAAGTCTCGAACGAATGTTGTATGGTTGTGTCCGCTGGTTCTTTATTTTGACAAGGAAATAAGATAGAAGAATAAATTGGATGCTGTCAAGTGCGTGAACTTTCGAAACCCTAATGATGGGGTCATTAAACTCAAATTTAAATTTGTGATTGCATTACTTGTATGTGATTATATTACGGTCACTCTAAATATTTCCTCCGTGACAAAGACAATATGTAGAGACAAAAATAGTTCGTCACTGATTTAAATGAAGATACCAAATTCGTGCAAACAATTTTGGTATGTCTGTTTCTAACGTTTCGGAAACAAACAATGGCCAAAAAGCAAGTGATATCATCAATTTAACTGTGCCACCGATCTTAATTCTTGTCGGCGTCACGTGCAACATTTTCGTCGTGTTGACCATGCGCACGAGATATTTCCGCTCAATCTCAACTTCCGTTTACCTCAGAGCGGGAGCTTTCAACGACATCTTGGCACTGCTAATTTCCCTCACAACTCATTGGCTGTATGTTAATTTTCCATATAGTTATGTAAGAACTGAACACTCACACATCATATGCAAGTTTTTAAACTTTTACGGACCAAGCAATACAGATTTGGGGATTCTTATAACGACAGTGATGACGGCCGAACGCGCCATTGTGATTGTTGCACCGTTCGGTGCTGCTAAATGTTCTCCAAAGAAAGCATGGATAGCAGTTAGTGTTACCATTACTTTTGTTATTCTGAAGAACTTCCATTTTATTCTTTCTTCCGACATAGTGCCAATTGAACGTCGGGATAGACTGTGTGACGTCAAAGTTATCAGTGAAAGCTATTCTGTGTTCTGGTTGGACGTCTGGCCGTGGTTAAATTTAGCGTTTTATATCATTTGTGGATTTGCTCTATTAGTGAACAATTGTCTTATTCTTCACCGAGTGAAGAAGTCTGCAGCCGACAAATACAGCGGTGGACAAAAATGGCGGCAGCTTGCGCCAATGTTACTAGGAGAGTCATTACTGCTGATTATTCTAACGTTTCCATTATCATTTCATCTAGCTTTACTTGCAATAAGGCTCAAATATAATCCAGACTTGTACCACGATCCAGACACTGCTGCGAAAGAGAATTTGATATTTTCTATAACATTTTATATGCTTTATTCCAACAAATGTGCCAATTTTCTAATGTACTGCGTAACTGGAAGTAAGTTCAGAGAAGGACTGCGCATGACATTCATGACGTGTTTCTGTCGGAAAGAAAAATGGCGGCGACAGAAAAGATCGACAATGTATCTTTCAACAATTTCAAAGAGTACATATCTAAAGCCAAGTTCTATCAAAAACGGGCTTAAAGAAAATCTTAATCGCCGAAGTTCTGAGGAGTCTTTGTCCGATTCAGTGTCATCTTGTTCTAATGAAGAACCGGAAGTGGATGTTGAAGAAAGAACCCAGCCAAGCGTATCAACTTACATTTGAGTCTCTTCACAGTGGGAATGGCACAAACTGGTCAGCTCAGCGCCTGGGACTAGATGAACTTGCAGACTTAAATATGATAGTTTATATGCTAATTCATGTACAAATTATATAGCTTATACCGTACATCGAAGCTAAAGGCCTGTTTACACATTCACGATTTTTTGGCTACGGTGCCGCTACGATTCGCCACGATTTGTGAAATCGTCGTGTACCGTGGTGTACCGTGGTGATTCGTAGTAGTTCGTGATGAATCTTGATGAATCATGATGATTCGGGAAACTCCACGGTAGCGCTACGGAAGTTTTAAACTGTTTAAAACATTCGCGGCGTATCGTGGCGAATCGTGGTGGTTAATGGGCGTGGCCTAATTCGTAGCGCAACCGTAGCGGAATCGTGCTGATTCGTACTGACACCGTAGCTATATTCGCGGCTATTCGTGAGAGATCGTAGCCAATCGTGGAGCTCCGTAGCGAAACCGTGGAATCTTTGACACCACGAACTCTCACGATTCACCACGAACTGTGTACGGTTGTCCTACGAGGTTTAACGAGGCCCTCCCAGGGGTTCTGGGGATTCAGGGAGAATGGCTATTTATTTTCAGGGTTTTGGGGAGAAGGGTCATTTATTTTCAGGGATTTGGGGAGAAAGCATAACTTTTTGGGGTTGCAGGGAGCAGGGGGCTGAGGAAAAACATTTTAGGGAGCTGGGGAGAAAGGTCATTTTTCTGTCAGGGAGCAAAGACACCCCTCCCCCCCCCCTTGGAGTGCCACTTTTACGCCCCAGTCAACTTTTTTCAGCCATGTCAGGACCGCTTAGTGCTCAAAGGACACACCACAGTGGTCCCAGTTGCCGACCCAGGACATTTCGATTCGGAGTCCAACACTCTACCACTAGGCCACCGCGCTCCATACAGCTTATGTGCATAGTGACGCGTAATGTGTGGGCGACAAAATTAATGTTGCTCAAACAAGGTTAACCTTGAAAATTGCATATAATGAATAAAAACTTCTTTCACTTTTCACCTGAGTTATATGTTTTTGAAATCTGTTCATATTTGAAATATGATAATGTCTTTCACAATGTCAACACAGACCACATCCTTGAGACTAAATGAGCTGTGACGTGAGAAAAACGGTCTTCGGGGTGTCCGACCAGGTCCGACATAAACCGGCCTGTACAGTCACAGAAGAAGGCTAGAAGCTTGAAATTTCGGAAATAAGTAGAGGAGGGAGAAATTGTAAGTTTTCATTGTAGCGAAAACAAAGACGCTGATCAGCTGTACAGTTACTGCACAGCTGATCTGCGCGTTTGTCTTCGCATAGGCAATAATCCGGTTTTCCATGAGGCGAGTCAAATGATTTGTTTGTTGTTTTCGAACCACACAAAACAGCAAAATACTCTACATAACGTTTTTTTGACTACAATTACATTTGAGCCTGTGCATGAGAAAACCAACAATTTGCATATGCGAAAACAAAGACGCAGATCAGCTTCGCAGTAACTGCGAAGCTGATCAGCGCCTTTGTTTTCGCTACACGGATAGTACACTTCCTCTTCTTCTTAAATCCGAAATTTCAAGCTTCTAGTCTGCTTCTGTGACTGTACAGCCTGGTTTGTGTCCGCCCTTTTTCTTTTTTTTTTTTTTTTTTTTTTTTTTTTTCGAAAATCCAATCCGCTGTTCTGGAAATTTCTATAGATCTACATGAAAGTCAGTCTCATACATATGTATTACTACTTATCATTATGGCGAGAGAAAAAAAAAGTAAATGTCTATATAATGACCTCTGTTACTGTATTTCTTTCTTTCCAGATACACTGGTTAGAAGTCTCGAACGAATGTTGTATGGCTGTGTCCGCTGGTTCTTTATTTTGACAAGGAAATAAGATAGAAGAATAAATTGGATGCTGTCAAGTGCGTGAACTTTCGAAACCCTAATGATGGGGTCATTAAACTCAAATTTAAATTTGTGATTGCATTACTTGTATGTGATTATATTACGGTCACTCTAAATATTTCCTCCGTGACAAAGACAATATGTAGAGACAAAAATAGTTCGTCACTTTGAGTTTGCAAATGATTTAAATAAAGATACCAAATTCGTGCAAACAATTTTGGTATGTCTGTTTCTAACGTTTCGGAAACAAACAATGGCCAAAAAGCAAGTGATATCATCAATTTAACTGTGCCACCGATCTTAATTCTTGTCGGCGTCACGTGCAACATTTTCGTCGTGTTGACCATGCGCACGAAATATTTCCGCTCAATCTCAACTTCCGTTTACCTCAGAGCGGGAGCTTTCAACGACATCTTGGCACTGCTAATTTCCCTCACAACTCATTGGCTGTATGTTAATTTTCCATATAGTTATGTAAGAACTGAACACTCACACATCATATGCAAGTTTTTAAACTTTTACGGACCAAGCAATACAGATTTGGGGATTCTTATAACGACAGTGATGACGGCCGAACGCGCCATTGTGATTGTTGCACCGTTCGGTGCTGCTAAATGTTCTCCAAAGAAAGCATGGATAGCAGTTAGTGTTACCATTACTTTTGTTATTCTGAAGAACTTCCATTTTATTCTTTCTTCCGATATAGTGCCAATTGAACGTCGGGATAGACTGTGTGACGTCAAAGTTATCAGTGAAAGCTATTCTGTGTTCTGGTTGGACGTCTGGCCGTGGTTAAATTTAGCGTTTTATATCATTTGTGGATTTGCTCTATTAGTGAACAATTGTCTTATTCTTCACCGAGTGAAGAAGTCTGCAGCCGACAAATACAGCGGTGGACAAAAATGGCGGCAGCTTGCGCCAATGTTACTAGGAGAGTCATTACTGCTGATTATTCTAACGTTTCCATTATCATTTCATCTAGCTTTACTTGCAATAAGGCTCAAATATAATCCAGACTTGTACCACGATCCAGACGCTGCTGCGAAAGAGAATTTGATATTTTCTATAACATTTTATATGCTTTATTCCAACAAATGTGCCAATTTTCTAATGTACTGCGTAACCGGAAGTATGTTCAGAGAAGGACTGCGCATGACATTCATGACGTGTTTCTGTCGGAAAGAAAAATGGCAGCGACAGAAAAGATCGACAATGTATCTTTCAACAATTTCAAAGAGTACATATCTAAAGCCAAGTTCTATCAAAAACGGGCTTAAAGAAAATCTTAATCGCCGAAGTTCTGAGGAGTCCTTGTCCGATTCAGTGTCATCGTGTTCTAATGAAGAACCGGAAGTGGATGTTGAAGAAAGAACCCAGCCAAGCGTATCAACTTACATTTGAGTCTCTTCACAGTGGGAATGGCACAAACTGGTCAGCTCAGCGCCTGGGACTAGATGAACTTGCAGACTTAAATATGATAGTTTATATGCTAATTCATGTACAAATTATATAGCTTATACCGTACATCGAAGCTAAAGGCCTGTTTACACATTCACGATTTTTTGGCTACGGTGCCGCTACGATTCGCCACGATTTGTGAAATCGTCGTGTACCGTGGTGTACCGTGGTGATTCGTAGTAGTTCGTGATGAATCTTGATGAATCGTGATGATTCGGGAAACTCCACGGTAGCGCTACGGAAGTTTTAAACTGTTTAAAACATTCGTGGCGTATCGTGGCGAATCGTGGTGGTTAATGGGCGTGGCCTAATTCGTAGCGCAACCGTAGCGGAATCGTGCTGATTCGTACTGACACCGTAGCTATATTCGCGGCTATTCGTGAGAGATCGTAGCCAATCGTGCAGCTCCGTAGCGAAACCGTGGAATCTTTGACACCACGAACTCTCACGATTCACCACGAACTGTGTACGGTTGTCCTACGAGGTTTAACGAGGCCCTCCCAGGGGTTCTGGGGATTCAGGGAGAATGGCTATTTATTTTCAGGGTTTTGGGGAGAAGGGTCATTTATTTTCAGGGATTTGGGGAGAAAGCATAACTTTTTGGGGTTGCAGGGAGCAGGGGGCTGAGGAAAAACATTTTAGGGAGCTGGGGAGAAAGGTCATTTTTCTTTCAGGTAGCAAAGACCCCCCCCCCCCCCCCCTGGAGTGCCTCTTTAACGCCCCAGTCAACTTTTTTCAGCCATGTCAGGACCGCTTAGTGCTCAAGGACGCACCACAGTGGTCCCAGTTGACCCAGGACATTTCGATTCGGAGTCCAACACTCTACCACTAGGCCACCGCGCTCCATACAGCTTATGTGCATAGTGACACGTAATGTGTGGGCGACAAAATTAATGTTGCTCAAACAAGGTTAACCTTGAAAATTGCACATAATGTATAAAAACTTTTTTCACTTTTCACCTGAGTTATATGTTTTTGAAATCTCTTCATATTTGAAAAATGATAATGTCTTTCACAATGTCAACACAGACCACATCCTTGAGACTAAATGAGCTGTGACGTGAGAAAAACGGTCTTCGGGGTGTCAGACCAGGTCCGACATAAACCGGCCTGTACAGTCACAGAAGAAGGCTAGAAGCTTGAAATTTCGGAAATAAGTAGAGGAGGAATTGTACTTTCACTGTAGCGAAAACAAAGACGCTGATGAGCTGTACAGTTACTGCACAGCTGATCTGCGCGTTTGTTTTCGTATAGACAATAATCCGGGAAAAATGGCGGCGACAGAAAAGATCGACAATGTATCTTTCAACAATTTCAAAGAGTACATATCTAAAGCCAAGTTCTATCAAAAACGGGCTTAAAGAAAATCTTAATCGCCGAAGATCTGAGGAGTCATTGTCCGATTCAGTGTCATCTTGTTCTAATGAAGAACCGGAAGTGGATGTTGAAGAAAGAACCCAGCCAAGCGTATCAACTTACATTTGAGTCTCTTCACAGTGGGAATGGCACAAACTGGTCAGCTCAGCGCCTGGGACTAGATGAACTTGCAGACTTAAATATGATAGTTTATATGCTAATTCATGTACAAATTATATAGCTTATACCGTACATCGAAGCAAAAGGCCTGTTTACACATTCACGATTTTTGGCTACAGTGCCGCTACGATTCGCCACGATTTGTGAAATCGTCGTGTACCGTGGTGATTCGTAGTAATTCGTGATGAATCGTGATGATTCGGGAAACTCCACGGTAGCGCTACGGAAGTTTTAAACTGTTTAAAACATTCGTGGTGTATCGTGGCAAATCGTGGTGGTTATTGGGCGTGGCCTAATTCGTAGCGCAACCGTAGCGGAATCGTGCTGATTCGTACTGACACCTTAGCTATATTCGCGGCTATTCGTGAGAGATCGTAGCCAATCGTGGAGCTCCGTAGCGAAACCGTGGAATCTTTGACACCACGAACTCTCACGATTCACCACGAACTGTGTACGGTTGTCCTACGAATCATCCACGGTTTCGCTACGGAACTCCACGATTGGCCACGACGGCTACCGCCGTGAATCGTACTAGTACCGTATCGAACCGTACAAGCAACTTGAGCATTCGTTGTACCACCGTGGTTAATCCTCATTGACCGTAGCGTTGCCGTCATGAATCGTCATTGATTCGTAGCGATACCTTACAGACATCGTTCTAATATCGTGGACATTCTTACTGGAATCGTAGTGACACTGAGTATTTCCACTTTTCGCCACGATTCATCACGATCCATCCCGATTTTTCTGATCATGAGAAATCGGGGTGAATCGTGGTGAATCGTAGAGAAAATCGTGAATGTGTAAACGGGGCTTCTAACCGTGGTTAACCGTGGCGTGACAGGCAGTCACCCGGACGCCACCGGAATGAACTGGGGCGAACCGAAACAGTGAGAACGTGGCTTAAACTCGGTGAAATCCAATTCAAATGTAGATAATGGACGGCTTCTTCTGCCATATAAGCTATATTCTGTTGACCAAGGCAGTGTTTATCTCATTGACAGGAGATTTGCTCCACATAGAGCCTTTCCATTTGTCTGTATGTATTGAGGTTTAACGAGGCCCTCCCAGGGGGTCTGGGGATTCAGGGAGAAGGGCTATTTATTTTCAGGGTTTTGGGGAGAAGGGTCATTTATTTTCAGGGATTTGGGGAGAAAGCATAACTTTTTGGGGTTGCAGGGAGCAGGGGGCTGAGGAAAAACATTTTAGGGAGCTGGGGAGAAAGGTCATTTTTCTTTCAGGTAGCAAAGACACCCCCCCCCCCACTTGGAGTGCTCTTTTACGCCCCAGACAACTTTTTTCAGCCATGTCAGGACCGCTTAGTGCTCAAAGGACACACCACAGTGGTCCCAGTTGACCCAGGACATTTCGATTCGGAGTCCAACACTCTACCACTAGGCCACCGCGCTCCATACAGCTTATGAGCATAGTGACACGTAATGTGTGGGCGACAAAATTAATGTTGCTCAAACAAGGTTAACCTTGAAAATTGCACATAATGAATAAAAACTTCTTTCACTTTTCACCTGAGTTATATGTTTTTGAAATCTGTTCATATTTGAAATATGATAATGTCTTTCACAATGTCAACACAGACCACATCCTTGAGACTAAATGAGCTGTGACGTGAGAAAAACGGCTTTCGGGGTGTCAGACCAGGTCCGACATAAACCGGCCTGTAAAGTCACAGAAGAAGGCTAGAAGCTTGAAATTTCGAAAATAAGTAGAGGAGGAATTGTACTTTCATTGTAGCGAAAACAAAGATGCTGATCAGCTGTACAGTTACTGCACAGCTGATCTGCGCGTTTGTCTTCGCATAGGCAATAATCCGGTTTTCCATGAGGCGAGTCAAATGATTTGTTTGTTGTTTTCGAACCACACAAAACAGCAAAATACTCTACATAACGTTTTTTGACTACAATTACATTTGAGAAAACCAACAATTTGCATATGCGAAAACAAAGACGCAGATCAGCTTCGCAGTAACTGCGAAGCTGATCAGCGCCTTTGTTTTCGCTACACGTATAGTACACTTCCTCTTCTTCTTAAATCCGAAATTTCAAGCTTCTAGCCTGCTTCTGTGACTGTACAGCCTGGTTTGTGTCAGTCCTGGTCGGAACCCCAAATTGTTGATTTTCTCATGCACAGGCTCATTTTGCGAATGCCGTTTCTGTCCGATCTTAAAATTGAGCCGCGACGCGAGAAAAACGGTCTTCGGTATTTCCGGGTTCGTGGTTTACGTCCCGATTATCATTTTTCGGTCATGCCAGTATGGAGCTAATGCTTCCCAAGTACTAAACCAGTGCTCTGGGAGCTTATTAGAGTCTTGTTCAAGTGCATATCATGTATACATTGCAGCATTAGGTTTCCAGCCCCTTTCCTCTGGCTCCATGGTTTACATTTGTACCACCGTGCCCCATATACTAGGATGGTTCCCATCATTTATTTGTTTCAGTTATTTTCAATTTCTAGATTAGGAATTTAGTTTTAATTATGAAAGTTTCTCATCATTTCTTCGGTTCATCATTTCTTACTTTAAACCTGAAAATTATAGCCTACTTCATTTATGTACAGATTATATGTACCATACTTTCTTTTAGTCTTTAATTTTGTGACTTTTTTTCCTGTGACTTTTTTTCCTGTGACTTTTTTTCCGTGACTTTATTTCCGTGACTTTTTTTCCTGTGACTTTTTTCCGTCCACCTTCCGACCAGGTCCGACACAATGCGGCATGTGCAGCTACAGAAAAAGGCTTGAAGCTTAAAATTTTGGATAAAAGTAGGGTAGGAATTGCACTATCCGAGTAGCGAATACAAAGGCGCTGATCAGCTTCGCAGTTACTGCGAAGCTGATCTGCGCCTTTGTTTTCGCATAGGCAAAAATCCGGTTTTCTCACGATGCGGCTCAAATGTTACAATCTGAACTTTCAAACTGAGAAATTGTCTTAATGTGTATAATTCTTTATTTTTACAAATGTATTACAAACATTTTTGACAATTAACATATAAAATTGTAAAATAAAAATACAAATTGAGTATTTCAGCACATTTTAGCTTATAAAGAGCGTATTTTACTGAATTTTTGTTTGTGCAGAGACGAATCGCCGTACTTGAGTAAGCAGTCCATAATCTAAAGCAGTCTCTACTCTAAATCAGCCCTCCATAATCTGAAGCAGTCCATAATCTAAAGCAGTTAATATATAACTTATATTAGAGATTTGTAAGAGTGCAGAATTCAAAAATCTTTCCATTTGACTTCCGTTGGTCTAATGCTACGTGCATATGGGGGGTTCGGCCTGATGGTGAATAGAGTGATACCTCAACTTATCTCACAGACTCATGTCTTAATATTTCTACACACAACTATCTGTCTGTTTTATGCACAGAGTAGAATGCTTAGATGTTTTCATCGGTTTACTGTCGGTACACAAAAGACCCCAGCTGGAGAAAATAGTAATACACGCACAGAAAGGCTACGTATGTGCGTGTTATCACAAAAATATAGTCTGAAACACTGTAGAAGATTGGTTTTCCATAGATGTAGCTTAAATGAGCCGCCTCGTGGGAAAACCAACAATGTGGTTTCCGACCAGGTCCGACACAAACTGGCCTGCACAAGCACAGAAAAGAGCTAGAAGCTTGAAATTTTGGATTTAAGTAGAAGAGGAATTGTACTATCAGAGTAGCGAAAACAAAGGCGCTGATCAGCTTCGCGGTTACCACGAAGCTGATCTGCGTCTTTGTTTTCGCATATACAGATTGTTGGTTTTCCCATGAGGCGGCTCAAATGATACATGTTTCTATAGATACCTGTATAATTAAGTAAATTATACATCAAATAGATTTACAATTACTTAGTCATAAAAACGGTTAAAAGGTTAAAAATTGGACCATATGATAGGAAAGGGAACAGGCACAATGACCTCAAGCAATGATGCATGTGTCTCAAATTTACAAAATCTGCAAATTCATAGAACAAATAGAGTTATGCATGCATAGAATGCATTGTCATATATTAGAGCCGCGGCATGAGAAAACCAACAATCTGCATAAGCGAATACAAAGGCGCAGATCAGCTTCGCGGTGACCGCGAAGCTGATTTCGTAACATGGATAGTACAATTCTTCTACTTTCTAAATCCAAAATTCCCAGCCTCTAACCATCTTCTGTGACTGTACAGCCCGGTTTGTGTCGGACCTGGTCGGAACCAAAATTGTTGGTTTTCTCACGCACAGGCTCATTTTCATATATAAAATATAGCTCCTCTAATTGTATAATTTTACAAACATTCAATAATGGCAAAAAGGATAGAGCACCGCATACAGACATTTTGTAAGTTCTCCCTCTCTCGTCATAGTAATCTTTGTACGCGATATGAGCAATATATCACAAAATAAAAATCTCTGTTCCATTTATCCACAGTGGAAATCACGTCTTGAATGGAATTCCTGGAAGAAAAATGAAGAAATTGTTTGGAAAATTGTTCATAACCTTGAGCAACGCCATTTTCTATCATACATTGTATTTTGACAATCGGTTTCATACATCAAAACGCGAATCAAATACCATTTTGGAAGCATATACTGAACAAAAGCGACAAATCTAATTATTTTGTTAAATCTTATACCGATTTCATTTTCTTGCAACCCATCTTATCGTACTCTTTGGCCATAACTTGCACTTTGATTCGTTTCTGTAAAAGCAAACTAAGCCGTGCTGGATGCATTTTCAGAGAGGTCAGAAAAAAAGGACATGTCAATTCAGTAGCGCGTGTAACAGTCTAAGTCACCAAAATGAGCGCATCATCAGGAAAACATGTCCGTGTAATGTATACCCCCTTGAACCCCACTATTATATAGCAAAACTGGGATATGCAGGGGTAAGCATATTTTTCTTATTTTTGCTCCAAACCATAGATTGTGGGTACTCGTTAGAACCGCCTCGGCGAGGCGGTTCTAACGTGTACCCACAATCTATGTTTTGGAGCAAAAATAAGAAAAATATCGAAAATTTTCTACTAAAAATTTTCATTTTTTACAACTTTGAAAATTTTAAAACATGCATGGGCAAGTTTTCGTAATGTGATTGGCTCCATGCACTGCCGATATCGATCGCTGAACTTGTCCAATTCTATAGAAATGGCACTGTCATTTTTCGGACCCCTTACTTGTTATAATGTATGTAACACGGCTCTGTTCGCTTTCACAGAATCGAATTAAAGTGTAAGTTTAATATAGCCAAAGAACGAAATTATAATGTATAATAAAAAGTTTTGCAATGAAATGAAATGCGAGTCAGATATTCAAGTTAGAATATGTGTGTAGCGTTTTCAATTTTGTGAAGTATTTAAGGGAACATTTGAGCCGCCGCATGAGAAAACCAACAATTTGCATATACGAAAACAAAGGCGCAGACCAGCTTCGCGGTCAGCGCCTTTGTTTTCGCTACACGGATAATACAATTCCTCTACTTTCTAAATCCAAACTTTCCAGCATCTAACCATCTTCTGTGACTGCACAGCCCGGTTTGTGTCGGGCCTGGTCGGACCACATATTGTTGGTTTTCTCATGCACAGGCTCATTTTAAAGTGTTTACTTACATTCTAGCTTTAGGAACTGCTTTAGTAGACCATCTTCAACTGCGTCTTGAAATTCTTCGAAACTCTGTCAGATTTAAACAAAACGAAGTACACAACATTTTAAAACAAAAGGGCTTAAACTGATAGTTTTTAGCTCACCTGAGCCGAAGGCTCACAGGTGAGCTTATAGTATACCCATGATCGTCCGTCCGTCGTCGTCGTCCACAATTTCAAAGATCTTCTTCTCTGAAACCGCTTGGCCGATCAAGTTGAAATTTTATGTGGAGCCTCCTTGGGTAGTGGCATTTCAAGTTTGATCGCGAAATCCAGGTCACATGACCAAGATGGCCGCCACGCCCATATATAGTAAAAACCCTTCAAAAATCTTCTTCTCCAGAACCGGTGGGCCGATTTCCACGAAACCTGGTATGTAGCATCGGGGACTTCAACCCATCATAGTTTGATAAAATGATGACCCTTGGATGACCCTGACCTATTTTACGGCAAGGTCAATTTTGGAAACATAGGCTTTTACATGGGAAAAAGTGAAAACTATGGATGTTTTGAAAACTATTGCAGCCTGAGGCCTGAAAAGTGGTAGATGCAAACAACTAATGGAGTAGATGAAGGTATGTGATTAATTTAGGTCAAGGTCATCTCTTGACCTTGGCCAGTCTGTCGTCCATACACTTTTCAAAGATCTTCTTCTCTGAAACTGCTTGGCCAATCAAAGTGAAATTTTATGTGGAGCATCCATGGGTAGGGAAGACGAAAGTTTCATTGTGAAATCCAGGTCACATGACCAAGATGGCCGCCACGCCCATATATGGTAAAAACCACTCAAAAATCTTCTTCTCCAGAACCGGCTGGCCGATTTTCATGAAACTTGGTATGTAGCATTTGGGACTCCAGCCCATCATAGTTTGATCAAATGATGACCATAGGATGACCTTGACCTATTTTACAGCAATGTCAATTTTGGAAACATAGGCTTTTACATGGGAAAAAGTGAAAACTATGGATTTTTTGAAAACTATTGCAGCCTGAGACCTGAAAAGTGGTAGATTCAAACAACTAATGGAGTGGATGAAGGTATGTGATTAATTTAGGTCAAGGTCATCTCTTGACCTTGGCCTGTCTGTCGTCCATACACACTTTTCAAAGATCTTCTTCTCTGAAACCGCTTGCCCAATCAAAGTGAAATTTTATGTGGAGCATCCATGGGTAGGGGAGACAAAAGTTTGATCGCGAAATCCAGGTCACATGATCAAGATGGCCGCCACGCCCATATATGGTAAAAACCACTCAAAAATCTTCTTCTCCAGAACTGGCAGGCCGATTTTCATGAAACTTGGTATGTAGCATTTAGGACTCCAGCCCATCATAGTTTGATCAAATGATGACCATAGGATGACCTTGACTTATTTTACAGCAATGTCAATTTTGGAAACATATGCTTTTACATGGGAAAAAGTGAAAACTATGGATTTTTTGAAAACTGTTGCAGCCTGAGACCTAAAAAGTGGTAGATGCAAACAACTAATGGAGTAGATGAAGGTATGTGATTAATTAAGGTCAAGGTCATCTTTTGACATTGGCCAATCTGTCGTCCATACACACTTTTCAAAGATCTTCTTCTCTGAAACTGCTTGGCCAATCAAAGTGAAATTTTATGTGGAGCCTCCATGGGTAGGGGGAGCGAAAGTTTGATCGCGAAATTCCGGTCACATGACCAAGATGGCCGCCATGCCCAACTATGGTAAAAACCACTCAAAAATCTTCTTCTCCAGAACTGGCTGGCCGATTTACGCGAAACTTGGTATGTAGCATTTGGGACTCCAGCCCATCATAGTTTGTTGAAATGATGACCCTAGGATGACCTTGACCTTTTTTACGGCAAGGTCAATTTTGGAAACATAGGCTTTTACATGGGAAAAGGGGAAAACAATGGATATTTGGGAAACTGTTGCAGCCTGAGACCTGAAAGTTGCTAGATGCAGACAACTAATGGAGTCAATGAAGGTAAGTAATTAATGAAGGCCAAGGTCATTTCTTGACCTTGACCCAAGGTCATTTAAATATCAAAAGTAAAATTATGGTTTTCTCAGAAATCACTGGGTTTGGAAACTATTGCAGCCTGAGACTTTACAGATGCAGACAACTTATGAAGTCAATAAAGGTGTGTGAGTATTCAAGGTCAAGGTCATTTCATGACTTAATACTCCAAGAATAGGCTTCAGGTGAGCGTTCTCAGGACCAATGGTCCTCTGGTTTTAATATTTGAGCCTGAGCATGAGAAAATTTGGGTTTCCGACCAGGTCCGACACAAAGCACGCTGTACAGTGATAGCATAAAGCTAGAAGCTTGAAACTTTGGATGCAAGTAGAAGAGGAATATTACTATCTGTGTGGCGAAAACGAAGGCGCTGATCAGCTGTGCAGTTACTGCACAGCTTATCTGCGTCTTTGTTTTCGCAAATGCAAATCGTTGGTTTTCTCAAGCGAAGGCTCATTTATGACTTTGTCTAGATTTTTTGGTCATTTTTGGACGGACCACCACCCATGCAATATACAGAGATTTTTTTCACCTGTAAAAATTGAAAATTTCGTGAGAAAATTTTTGATATTTTTCTTATTTTTGCTCAAAACATAGATTGTGGGTACTCGTTAGAACCGCCTCGCCGAGGCGGTTCTAACGAGTACCCACAATCTATGTTTTGGAGCAAAAATAAGAAAAATAAGTTTACCCCGGCATACCCCAGTTTTGCTATATAAAAGTGGGGTTTAAGGGGTATACATTACACGGACATGTTTTCCTGACCACTACCTCTGGGACAGTTACCAAGCTGTCCGTTGCTGAGTGACGTACACAAACCCTATATCTCTCAGTCGAGACTCTCACCGTGATATCATATGGATATATTAGTTATAGACAAGGTCCAGGGAGTTACACAATGAAATAGCATTTGTAGCCTATAATAACAAAACAATATCTTCAATAAAATTTATAAAGATTTAATTTTGTAAGTCTTTTAGACTTGCATAAGTTCTGTATAGCACAAAATAGCCTTATTTTCACATAATAGCCCATCAATAGGATAGAACTTGAAACAGTTTATTTACCAATTACGCATTCATTTTCCTGCTTCAAAACATAAGATCGCGAGAAATCTTTATAACTACCTCGTCGAGGCGATTCTAACGTGTACCACACAACGTTTGTTCTCTCATCAGGAAAACATGTCCGTGTAATGTATACCCCGTTATACCCCACTTTTATATAGCAAAACTGGGGTATGGGGGGTATATCTATTTTTTCTTATTTTTGCTCCCTGAAAACATAGATTGTGGGTACTCGATAGAACCGCCTCGGCGAGGCGGTTTTAACGTGAACCCACAATCTGTGTTTTGAGCAAAAAATAAGAAAAATATCAAAGATTTTCTACTGAAAATTTTCAATTTTTACAACCTAAAAATCTCTGTATATTGCATGGGCGTGTTTTCGTAATGGATGTTACAACTTACCCCACAGTACGTGTCCCCATTGAACAAAGCTGGTGGTAAGAGGTCTGGAATCCCGGCCTTTTCTCTCATCTCGTCTCTTTGCTCTGAGCTCTGACACAGGTCGATCTCTGTGTAGTCAATTCCCTTGGCCTCTAGGACATGCTTGATACGGTTCTGTTTGTTGTAAATCTACAGAAAATACGATATATTTTAGACATACTGGGGACAAGGCGATCATCGACCCAACACGACAGATAAGGTTATATGTAGATCTATGTAGTCTTGACCCCGATTATGTAGTCTTGACCCTTTTCATATGAACTGGAAAAGTCCGGGATCGAACCAACAATCACTGTTCTACAAGTTGCGTGACCAGTGCTATAAAACGCGTTTTCTATTAACTCGTATAGTCAATAGTCATGATAGTATCTTGAAGCTCGGTTCTAATAAACCCCCGGGTTTATTTTGGATCCGAGGTTGAAGAAGCAAACAGAAACGTGGCTCCGAATTTTGGCTCCGTTCCTTAGAATGTGTATTTGTTGAGAGCATTGTAACCCATGGATCCTACATTTCACGAGCAAATTTGTCGTCCCTATGCACAAATCCGAGCAATGACCTGCAAGCCCAATTAATCATGATGCTGAAAAACGGCTCTATTTAATTTGTTACAAACAGCAAATATAAAACACGTTTAATGATCGATAATAAATCGATATTAATCGAAGACGCACATACCTCTCGATTAGTTGTCACAGTAGTTGTGTACAATGTCACAGACATGCTTTTTTACAATTATTACTTCCGATGTACAAAGTCTCCTCAGCTTCCGAAATACAACTATATTGATCAGGGAGTCTCCCTCTCCGGGGTCCAACCTGGGGTCTCGCAGACTTTCAGGATATTCCAAAATTTGAATTTGTATGTAGTAAAATGTTAGTTTTCGAACACTGACAATTAGAATTAACTTGCTTAATTTAATACCGGTTTTTATTTTAATTTCAATTGCGTGACACAACTTTTAATTGATATTAATCATCTCCAAATGTATTATTTTTCTGCGCAAATCCTCTAAGCGCCCCCAGTATGCATGTTACATGATATCATGCTCAAAATAAGCACCACTGTTCATTAATGAAGGGGTTATTCTCAGTTCGCGTGAGAAAAACAAATACCCATGAACATTCACTGGTTAAATATTTTTCGTTCTTAACCAAGTTCATGTTACAAACAATCACTTTCTCCTTTTTAAAACGTTACACGAGGCACAAAAACGACAAAATTTATGTTCATGATGAAGCAAAAAACACTTAACCCCAGAATCGACTCGTCCACAACTATATTTTATTTCCGATAATACAAATCCGTTACCATGCCAATGGAACACCCCTCGTAGACTCACTGCTGGTGCTTATTAGAAACGGGCTATAATTCTAGTCTGAGGCACAGAGAATGAGTCGCCACGCGAGAAAACCGGTCTTCTGTTTCCGACCAGGTCCGACACAAACCGATCCGTGCAGCCACAGAAGTAGGCTAGAAGCTTGAAATTTCGGATTTAAGAAGAAAATGGATTGTACTATCCATGAAGCGAAAAAAGGCGCTGTTCAACTGTGCAGCTTTTTCGCAGCTGTGCGGTTTTCTCGCGTCGCGGCTCAGAGATGAATCAGACATGCGCTAATCATAAACAAACATGCCAGATGGGCAAACCCATTAATCAGATCTCCTGTCTACGAAATGCATTATGAAAACATGCCCATGCAATATACAGAGGTTTTTTTAGTTGTAAAAAAATGAAAGTTTCATCAGAAAAAAAAAATATATTTTTCTTATTTTTCCTCAAAACATAGTTTGTGGGTACACGTTAGAACCGTGTTTTGGGGCAAAAATAATAAAAACAGGCATACCCCTGCATACCCCAGTTTTACTGTGGGGTTTCATGGGGTATATATTACACGGACATGTTATCCTGGTGGGGTAAGAACACTGAAAGAGATGAAACCATTGACATGTATAAAGAATAAATCGCTAGTAAAGAAATATCATTTATTTGTGCAATCTTCTTTGATTGATAAACAAAGTCCGCATTTTCGCCAAGCCAAGGATTTTTACGTAAATGACAGTGGGTGAGAAAGAAAGAAGAACACAAAAACGACACCTATATTTTTTTAAACAACACATATGTAGAGGAAGATCACTAATAGCTTTTCCCCCGTGATTAAGGTTAGCCAACTTACAAGCAGACTGAATAAATAAATAAATAAATAAATAAAAACTAAAATCCAATAATAACCATTTTCTGTGGATCCGAGATAAAAATGGAGAAGAATCGCAACAGTGTATATAGTTGGCTTAGAACTGTCAGTAAAAGATCGATGCACTGGAACAGTCATCTGCCATATATAAGTTTTGCACCTACAATATTATCAGCCGGTACAGTGTCCGATTCCGCAACCACTGCCGGTAGTGTCGTGTCGATTCCTTTAGAAAGCTCTCCATATAATAGTCGCGACGGACATGACTATTGAAACAGCAAAGAAAATATTCCTTCGAACAAAACACAAATTGTGTTTTGTGCCAAGGAATATTTTCGTGTCAAATCATAGTGATTTAACAACCTACCCATTTCCTTTTCTTTCTCCTTTTTTTTTCTTTCTATTTATTCGTTATTTTAAACTGTGTAATCTGTTGGTAGACTCTGGTGTGTTAAACGCAGATGAAGAAGTGTCCCCGCAGTGCAGGGGAAATTACGGGGTTTTGCCATTAGGATTCTTATCCCAGGGAGATTTTCTATTGCTATGGGTGGAACAAAGAGCAAAGTTTTGACCTCCAGTTCTCCCCCTGGGAATGGGGCTTAAAGCAGGGCACTGAAACTGAAAAGTCATAATCCCGCCCTTCCCCGTAGGTGGGGGAGCAGTGGTTACAAATCACTGGTGCATTATGCATTGGTATCAGAGTTTAAAAATGAAATAAAAAAGTGGTTTCTGATTTAAGTTTGTTGTACACAAAAGCTTCCAAAAGGATAAAAGAAGAACATCACACATCTGAAACAAGGATCGAAACAAACAGAATAATATATGAATTATTGGAGAAGTGAGGCAAATCGATGGAGGGATTAATTTGGGCCGAAGCGACTTGGATTCGCTGTTTAGCTGTACCGTCAATTTCGCGCGAAATGTCTGGTACCGGAACACTGGGTGCTTCCTTGGTCCCGATATAAAAAGATTTTGTTTGACTTTTTGGTACCGGATTTTGTTCTACTTCTTTAACACAGTAAATCTCAACAAAACAGAGTCGATAATAACATAAATTGCTTAATTTACTTCACTTTTTAACGAATCAAAAGGAATCTTACCATAAAATTGCATTCAAAGCACCATATTACGATTTGAAATTATTTCAATGACGTCATAAATAAGAATCAAATCAAATCTTTGACCAAATTCTAGGAATTATTGTAGAAAAAAATCTTATACCGGAATCAAACAAAACCAAATCCTATCGGGACCTATAGTAAAAGTCAAACAAAACCTTTTTATATCGGGACGAAGGAAGCACCCAGTGCGGAAGTTTCATGAAAAAAAATACACAGCTGTTTTGGTGCTTTTAAAGTTTATTCTTTGAAACACACTAGAC
Source organism: Rugalucina vietnamica (assembly GCA_964017185.1). NCBI lineage: Eukaryota > Metazoa > Mollusca > Bivalvia > Lucinida > Lucinidae > Rugalucina > Rugalucina vietnamica. The sequence continues at coordinate 40,947,730 of OZ024882.1, read as the reverse complement.
TGCCGTGCTACTTATCATTCTTTAAATGTAAGTTTACATATTGTGGGATTTGGGGTCGAAATGACTAGAATCCTGCACCAATCACAGGCGCTCGACGACTGGACTCATTTTTTTTTTTTTTTTTTTTTTTTTTTTTTTTGCATTTTCACCCGTTTGGAGACCCTTACGATATGTTCATGCAATTGTTTTACCTTTAAAACCTTTTCTATCAATCCTCAATCAACCCTCGTCTATGGGCTACTATATAGACAAGGTCGGAAACGCGGTGTCCTAGTTTAATTGGGGTCATGGGATTCCCCGCATCTCAAACTAGTACTTCATCCTTTACCGTTATTTCAATGCTGAGTGTCTACTTATGAGCGACTTTGTAAAAGGTCTCACCTACTGCCTTTGTCAAAAATAAGCATAGTCGCCCGTAAACTTATATTTTATACCACCACCTGTCTACTTGGATGGGATCCCGAATGTTTTTGTATGGTGACCTGTCGTTTCTTTTTCTTAAATATCGTATGAAAGAATCAATCCTACTGGATAATTGTATTGCATTGTTGCCATGACACTAGATCACAAAGTGTTTTGACTGGATATTAAATCAAGCAACCTATGAAAACCAACGTAACACATATCACGCGCTGGCGTAACACGTCGTGTGACCAGTGTATTTATAGTAATATCACGGCTAGATTGCCGATTTCATTCGGGATGTCCTCCAATTCTGTAGAATGCTTTAATTGTTAGTTTTTACGGGCGGTTGTGCTTATTTTGAATGAAGGCAATGGGCGAGACCTTTTACAAAGACACTAATGTGTTGACAGCCAGCATTGAAATAACGGTAACGGATGAAGTACTAGTTTGAGATGCGGGGAATCCCATGACCCCAATTAAACTAGGACACCGCGTTTCCGACCTTGTCTTTATAGTAGCCCATAGACGAGGGTTGATTGAGGATTGATAGAAAAGGTTTTAAAGGTAAAATAATTGCATGAACATATCGTAAGGGTCTCCAAACGGGTGAAAATGCAAAAAAAAAAAAAAAAAAAAAAAAAAAAAAAAAAAAATGAGTCCAGTCGTCGAGCGCCTGTGCACCAATGTTAATCCGGCTGACAAAAGATATTCAGTGGCGCGAAAGCTGCACGGACTTCTCATGCGCCTGAGTTGATAACGGTTGTTGAGGGGTGTTAGACGTAGACATGTGAAGAGCTTGCTGTGAAGTGGTGTGGTTGCTAAATACTAGAGAAATGTGACATATTATGGGACCAACGCTACCTTGGGACGTTTTGGTAAGTTGTCCCGGTCCCTGAAAATACTACACTTGGTGGCAGCGTAATTCGAATCCGCGTTATGAAATTTTGAAATTTGTAAATTCTGTTTATTTTTTCGCCGCGGCCATCTTTTTTCGTCGGCAATGCAAAGGTCCGGCCAACTGTAAAATGAATATCTGCATTTGGCCTGTACACACCCACATTTTGCATACATTGTCCAACCTTTCTGAGACGACGCCCGATGAAAGTTTGTCAGAAACGAAGCGCCGTGTTCGACAGAAAGAACAGGTATTTCTGAGCCAGTACACATGGCTAGTTGGACATAAAACAGGACAGGTATATTTTTCAAGTATTTATTTCGTACATGTATAAAACTGTAATTAGATAATAAAACTTTATAGCATCAATTTCAGTGTTTCCCCTAGGCAATTTTGAATTCGGCGACTATCTATCTATCTATCTATCTTCTGATACTGAGTCGATCAATTTCTGATCATCACCTCAGGTGTGGGGTGGGTGGCTAAATTTAGAATTTAGTCAAGGGAAAATAAAACATTTGGGGTGGACCATTAAAACTGTGCCGTTCTTTTCATTAAAACGAACACAAATTTACCTATTTGTCCGTCGTAGGCCTAATAAAGAAGGGGGAGAATGGTAAATTGATATTTGGAAGATATAACCAGTGTTTTTTATTTATTTATTTATTTATTTATTAAAAAGCTAGCATACCTGTCGCATTTGTAGGTGGTCAGATTTATTTGGATTTATAAAAAAACAAAATAGGGAATGGATAAAATGGAATTTTAAGATGTCACAGATACGAGAATGCCTAGCATTAGGCCTACACGTATCGTGGTGTTGCCTAGCATGAGGCCCACGCTGTCCAGCAAGCACCTTTTCCCTTGTAAACAGTGGAACATTTTTGAGACAGAATCAAATGGTTTATAATGACCGACCCATTTACCGTGGTATACCAGTAACCGGTGTAGTTTTGATACTTTTTGCTTGAGCTGAGTTGCGTTTTAATTTCTTGGCAAGGCATGCCAGTCGACACATGCTAAACTTGCAATCAGACTGCCTGTTGTGATTACGAAAATCAGTTGCTCGGTTTGGTATATTGGTAATAGGTGAATGATAGTACCGCGTACACGCTAAAATTGGCAATAAGAAAATAAAAATGATATTTATCAGGCTTGAGATTATTAAAAATTGAAATTCCGAAATTCAATGATTTTTTGTCGAAATCCTGTTTACAAGGGAGGGGGGAAGAAAGGAGTATTTGGATGTGTCCATCGGGTGACAGGGGTTTGCTGAATTTGACGATGAAAAGGAGCTGTAATTATATAGATGCATTGAAATTATTTTAATTTTTGACGGCATTCTGTATGTCTGACCATAATGGAGATTCAATGGCATTTAGGATGGTTTGCCTGACGTCAAATTCAGTATAATCCAGGATGACATCCAAGATGTCCGTCACATCGATGCTCAAACTAGAGGAACATTTTCTCTGGTGATGAGTACAAGAGGGTTGCTATCCAGCTGTTGCTTGAAGATGAAACAGACCATGCAGTTGACCGCTGGTTCCTTTGCATAGGAGGTTCTAGTGGGTCTAGGTAGATCTTGACTATGGCGATGTGAGAGGGGACATCACGTGATGGAGCGTGAGCATACAACACTGATGCTAGCAGATGAGAAGTGGACTACTTCAGTGCACAGAGACAGCATACTGCCAGAGCAGTATTTGGCGAGGCTACAGTAGTATGTGGGTCTGGTAGAGGACAATGGCTTGCGCTAGAAATCACTGAAGTTTCATCGCAGAAATGTGGTGTCTCATCTAGTTATATAGTTGCAGTGTACCTTGTCGCAGCATTGTGGTCGAGGTACTTGGACTGAAGATCAGCCAGAAGAAGAACTAAGAAGTTGGTATGGTTTACAACTCGGTGGGAATTTACTGAGATGGGTTTCATTTACTCTGGTGTAACACTGCTAGATAAGAAAGTGATGAGCAGGGTACGAGCATATAGATGATGGCTGTATTTGGAAATGACAGATTGATACCAAACAGATATTATCTTGAAAGAGGCTGGTGCATGGTTAAATGGAGACTGTGCTGGTTTTGCACAAGGGATTTGGCTAAGAAGGAGCTTCTTTGTGGGTAAATTGGTCGATGTGGTGCAGAAGCCATCGGTGGTCATGTGTTTGCGATAGGTTCATGGCCGAGACAGATGAGATTCGGCAGTGCTAGGAGTTTGATGAAATCCACGACATCCGAGTAATTGTAGGTGCCACATACAGGTATGTGTTGTCGCAATGATAGTGGATACCTGAAAGTGGAAACAGATTGCACACCAAGAAATGGTTGCTGGTAATAATTTTATACCGCTAAAGGATTGCGTACAGAGTTAAAACTCTTTACATTAGATCTGACCATTGGAGATGAATATTGTTTATTGGGGCAAAAAGTCATGGTCGCGTTGAGACTGCGTAAGGGCTGATAGCTGGTGGAGAACTCGACCCGGCGGGTTCGCGCGTCAGTAGTTGACGGCGAGGAATCTTGGCATGAAATAGTTGCCAAGATAGGTCGTGTCAAACTGCATCCGGAGACTGGCGCACATCAGTTGAGATGACACAGCTGGAGAAGATGCAGATCCAACAGGAGCAGCAGTGATGTGTCTGTGGATATCAGCGGAGACGTGGGTCAGGCAGAATAACCATATTCAAGAAAATGGCAAGCCGGTTCTATTTGTGATGGGTAAACCTGTACGACGACGAATATTGAAAAGAGCCGACTACAGAAGATGACTGCGTAATAACAGATCATCTGTTGGAAGACGATGGGTCAGCAATTATATCAAGGTGTGCACAGACTGTTCATGACTGGCTATGGAACAGGAAATTGTTCGTACAGATATGCTTTGGATCTATGGGACAAGACTACCGGTCATGGTTTGAGGCTAGTGTTCTATGGTCATTGGCAATGCTGGGAAATGGCTACGAGCTCAATGACATAACATACTGCTGAAATTTGAGGCTTGTGTTCTACGGCCATTGGCAATGCTGGGAAATGGCTACGAGCTCAATGGCGTTACATACTTCTGAGGTTGGGCTGCTGGTTGGTGCGCACTCCAGTGGCAACGGAAGTAGTATGTTGGTGCACTTTCCAATAGTAATTGAAGTGGGTATGTTGGTGCACTACCGCTTAGTAATGAGTCCGGCCAGGTGGATGTCCTGTAGAAAAAGATACAGTTCAGCTATGTGGCGTTGCTGTGGAGTTTTTAGATAAATTTTACTCATTGTACCCCCAGTCAGCGACAGAATTTGGGATGCGCGAAAGGATTGTCTGTGTATAAAGACGTACACAGAAAGCTTGACGGTTAATGCTATGAAGAGGAATCTGTGGACGACCGGGTCATCAGAAGGCAGTAGCATTAATGGTGAACGTCAAGATGAGTTCCGACAGTTCGCAACAGGCGTCTGAGGAGAGCATGAAATTGACTTGCTGACTGGTAGTGGTAGCCATGAGATGATTGACGCTAAGAAAACTACAGCAAGAATGTTGAAAACTGTTGCATAAGCAGTCGAGTACAATTCGGGCTTCCTCTTACCCTAGCATTTGGGAGAGGAAGAGAGTTCCATCGCAAGATGGAAGTATCTCATCCCAGCATCGGGGTGGATAAGAGTTCTGCATGGCCTCGAAGGGAGGTACACTTAGTACTGGTTATCTGCTTAGAATGACTGAGTTTGCCCAGGAAAGGTGTGGAGCACTTCAACGGCAGGTTAAGCCCTTTCCAAGTATTGGGTAGATAGAGGTAAAAATATGGTGATCTACGAAGGCACAGCTTCTCCTTTCCCAGCATCGGGGAGGAGAGAGAATGAGGTCTGGTGCGAGCCATGAGGGAGGTGCCACGGTAAATGTTTTCTCATGCGCCTGAGTTGATAACGGTGTGTGAGCGATGAATGTAGACATGTGAAGAGCTTGCTGCGAAGTGGTGTGGTTGCTAAATACTAGAGAAATGTGACATATTATGGGACCAAAGCTACCTTGGGACGTTTTGGTAAGTTGTCCCGGTCCCTGAAAATACTACAATATATTTAGGGGTGCGATTTCTTTTTAACTAGATTTGACTCAAGATACGTGACAGTCTTTATTGTCATGTATTTTCGTGGGTCTTGAATTATAGAAAATGCACAAAATAATAGAAAGCAAAAGCAACTCTCATGAATTTCCCCCGGGAATTTCCTAGATCCCATCCGTGAACTGTGACAGGTCAGTGTGTGTAACGCTGACAATCAAGGATATGGCGATATTCATCATATTGTCACACTGTAACAGACCTCGCCATAGCCTCCTGGTACCATTTCTCGAACGGGACCAACTCTCGACCAATAATTTGATTTACACTAAATAAAACATAAACTCTGGTCCACAAGAAAACAATTTGGACGGGTTTTTCTTCGTCAGTCAATGGGCGACGAAACAGGCACAGTGCCAAGTGACAGCCTCGTTTTGGATTTCCCTAGCAGACGATGGAAACCTCCCAAAATCAAAGCAAAATGCATCTACTCTGATTGTCTGAAAAAAATTTCTTTGCTCAAAAACATTCCTGAATTCCATTTTATTTTCTATCTCATGCCAGAAGCTATCTTCTATGTAACAGTATTCAAATCAATTTTGGACGAATGAAACACACCTAGCGTCTTCTAGCTTTACAAATGTTTGTTTACACCCCTGTGAAAATACAGTGTCCGTGAAAATCGCATGAGCAACAAGAACGTTTTTCTTTTGTTACTGGTATAGTCTGATTTTTTTTCAATGTGCAGGGCGGAGCCTGTCAATTTTTGATTGACAATGACAAAGTTGACCATTACATTTAAAAATAGGTAGTTCTCACTTGGACTGTTACTGTGACCCACTTGTTATTGTTGAACCAATCAGTGTCAAAATTAAACCTCATGCACTGAAAATAATGGATAAACACATACTGTCATAGAAAAAATTATTCTGTACTACATGACTGTATTTATGTATGACCATATTGAAAATTCCCTTAGTAAATGCCTGGTACAGTACGGATCTGTAAAGTGCTACTGATTGCTCAGTAAAGTTAGCAGCGAATCTGTTGCAGCAGCAACAGCAGCAAAAAAAAAAAAAAAAAAAAAAAAAAAAAGAAAGAAAGAAAGAAAGAAACGGTCAAGTTAGCCGCAGCGAAACTTTTTGCCAATACAGACAAGGCTCCAGAGTATCATCGTCTATCTTGAAGCTTACACTGATGAGCAAATCACTTAAGGCGAGCTATGGCACAATTCGGTCTCTCGTTTTCGTTTAAGTCTGTCTATGAGCGCTATAAGATGATGCATGTCATCACAAACAGACGTTTTTTTTTTATCCCACCTATTACCCAGTCTATGGACACTTTTACTGTTGGCAGGGAACTTTTGTCCTTAAGCTATGTTATGGGTGGGATAGAAAAGTCTTGTTTGCAGCATAAGTATTCGTTTCCTATAGCACTCACAGCCAGACGAAACAGTAAAAAATCAGCAACATTTTCCATAAACTTGGTAATATGAGGTCTAGAAAAGTTATGTTGCAGCATTCATCATCATTTTCTACATAGCGATAACAGCCAGACGAAAAAGAAAAAAGAATAAAATAATAAAAAATGGTGACACACATTTCCACTTACATGTATTGTACATGGAACTTTTTTCATAGGTGACGTCGAAAAGATGTGATTGTGGCAAAAATGTCATTTTCTTATGCGTTATCACCTAGATTAAAGCCAAAACATTCTGCGACAAAAATGTTCGCTGCAAACGAAATTGCTGCTTACTTGACTGTTTTTCTCTATAGCAAAATAGCTGCTTACTTTACCAATTTCGCTGAAGCAAAATTTCCGCTAACTTGACTGTATTTTGCTGCTGCAAATTTAATTCTAACCCTGCAAGCAAAATTGCCGTTAACTTGACTGCTTTTGCTGTAGCAAAATTGCTGCTACATGTAACATGACCGATTTTGCTGCAGTAAAATTGCTGCTAACTTGACCGTTTTTGATGCAGCAAAGTTGCTGCTAATTTGACCGAGCTGACCTTGTAGGAAAAATAAGTCAAATCAGCTGGTTCTCCGAATCGCTTTATGTTTTCGAATGGTACTTTATTGACCTTCTACTGCGGTCATGTACCATCAGTAAAGCAAAGAGTTGTTTACAAAAATAGAGGCATTGGCTAACTTAATAGAAATAATGAGTGTAGCAGTATGGTTATTATTTAGAAACTAAATGTTTATGTTTTGTGTGTCTACCATACACTTCACCTATTTTGAAATCATTCAGGTGAAACACAGGTATAGCACAAAGACAACAAGCATAGTCATCTTTACCTCAATTATACATTGTCAGCTCTGGGACCCTATCTCAACAAGGAAATCATCCAAGGCTGGGCTTAGCTAAGCCCTGCCCTGCACATTGAAAAAAATCCAAGTATACTACCTCCCATTCCTAGTGGCTCTCCCTAGTGTGAGCACTTGTTTAATCCCAAAAAAATCAAATAGAAATTGGCCAAGTCTGCTCAGTTTTGGTGCTGGCAAAAATACAAGGAAACAAAGTGTAGTAAGAGACCAGTGTTTAGGTTGGACCTACTCATAATGACCTACGTGGTAACATGCTTGCATTTTACCATATAATCTTACATTTGAATACCTCCTGGGTGACTACACACTCTTTTTCCCTGATTCCCTCGCATTATCAAATAGTCTGTTCGAGGGTTGGTTCCATTAACTGAAGGAAACATGATTTTAGTGGTGATGCAACGGACCGTGCTGTGCACGCGCCATATGACGTCACACATAATTTAATAGGTCAGTGACGTTGGCAATGTTGTGTCTACAAAATCTGAGGATTAAATTAATTTTATTGCATGTTCTAAGATTATTGCATGTAACAATGTTATAAAAGTGGTTCGAGATATGGTACCAGGAGGCTATGTCCCGGAAAAAAAAAAGTTATTATAAAATTCATGATAAATATTTCGAATTTGGTTACAACTGTTTTACATGTACTTAGCAGTTTAACTCCTTGATTTCTACTAATTCTACCGCAAATCACCATATATTTTTGGGAATTGGAGCAATCAAAGACTCCTAGAATCACTAAATTTGAAGAACCATTGAACGCTTTGATTCATTAGGCACTGCCTTTTTTGTTTCGGTCAAATCCGCTCTAAGTTCAGTTTGTTGTTGTCATTGGACAGCGACATGAAATATCTGTCCAAAATGAGAGGGAAAAAACCAAACCAAAAAAAAAAAAAAAAAAAAAAAAAAAAAAAAAAAAGGCACAATTCTCTATCCAAAGAGTTCAAGGATTCTTTAAAAGATACATTTTGTGGCATTGTATATTTTTAATATAATGGCCAAATCATTTTGTAGTGTTGCGTCGGCGTCAATTGAGAATTGATTGCATGCAGGGCTTTTTCTCCATACAAAACTGGGTTCGGATGCTGGTACCAAATTTTTTACCAGCTGGCTGAAAAAATTTATGATTGACCTGAAAAAAAAAACAACAAATTAGCACTGAGATAAAGATGAATCTTTTTATCTCAGATTAGCATGAAAATCCCACTGTAGTAGGTAAATTTATCCAATTTGGCTAACAATAGCACTTCATACTTTACCAATTTGGTTACAAATCTCGCTATTTTTTCTTGCAAATCCATTGGTACCAAAACTTTTTCAAATGAATTAGAAAAAGCCTTGGCATAATTAGCTAAATTCATGCGATAGGTCTGTCTACTACAAGGAATGAACAGTGTAACATTTGTGAAGTGTATTGTCGTAAAGACCGCGCTATGTATTGGTCTAGTGTAAAGTTAACTTTCTGCGACAATGCATGTACATATTCAGTAATAAAATGACATAATCAGTGTACAACAACAAAAAGAGTGAATTATTTACAAAATGACATTTATATTACTCTCTTTTTATTCTTTTATAACCATCTCATGACACCATTTGCAGATTCAAAATGTTCTAAATACAAATGATCATCAGCAAAATGGACTAATAGTAAAATGGCAAGTCTGGAGAAACTGAACTTGAAGGGTTGTTTAGAACAGGGTTCAAACTAGCCAAGAAATTTAGTGAGAAGTTTTGTCTCTCCCCAGGAATATTTGGGAGTAGTTTTTACTTGAATTTTAGGTTTGCCTATATCTGTATATATTCAATTCATTTTCACTTCTCCCTCGGCTGAAAATAGGGAGAAGTTTGTTCATTTAGGGTGACTATTTCTCCCTATTCGCCCTGTAGGCTATTCCCTGTAGAAGTTTCTTTTTTAGGTCTGTTTGTTTGAATCATAGAACTAAGTAGACCAGCACCAATGCCTGATTTATGGAGCACCTATAATTTCGTATTTGTCGGCTATTAAAAAGATGAATGCCAAATACTTTTACTATCTTGTACTTGCTTGTTTTGCACACTTGTGATTTGTTCTGTTTTCCTGCTGACCTCACACATCTTTTCTGTGACTTTCTTTTGAAACAATAAATGATTGATTATGGCTTCTGGAGGTGTGAAAAACTCTTAGATACCAGACAAGTACCATACATGTAACTAGTTGAATAAATACTTATGGCTGCTTAATGACAAACGTGGGACATCTAGTCTGTTGGTCAATGACCACATTGTGTTATGCAGCTATTTGTTTATATGGTATGAAAGTATCAGTTGGGAAGGCATAGAAATCACTGAGGCTTTTGCTTAATTGAGACTATTTATAAGCAAAAACACAACAAAAAACTGCCTTAAACATAATAATTGAGGTTCATTCTACATGTACACATTTTTCATTTCAGGGTACAGGTGAGCAAAAAAGTGGTGTCCAGTCTTTGAGAGAAGTGCTTAGAGGAATGGCAACACATTCAGATATTCTGTTATGTGCTCCGTGCCAGACCTCCCATGACAGTAAACCTGCGATTCAATATTGCTTGGATTGTGATGAACTGTTATGTGAAGTTTGTGCTGATTGCCACACAAAGTTTAAATCTACAAAAGGACATAAACTGGTGAGATGTGAAGAAAAAGACCAATATGAAGGTGCTCGGTCGTTATCGAAGAGTTTAATGTGTCCCAGACACAGCGAGAAACCCATTGAAGTTAGATGCGAAGATCATAAAGAACTGTGTTGCTTAACATGTGCTACTATAGTTCACAGAAAATGCAACACTATCCTAGAAGTGAAAAACCTTGGCAGAGGTTTAAAGTCAAAGAAAGAAACAAAAAGTCTTCATACGCACATTATAAACACAAAAGCATGTATTGAAGAGATCCTTAGGCGAAATGACAATGCATTCAATGTGCTAGAATCCTCCGTAGATGCAGTTCCAAAAATTTTACAAGGTATTCAGACGTCTTTGGCCAAATTGTATGAGGCTTTAGAGAGAGATGTTATGAAGAAAGTGGCAGAGTATCGCGTGGAAGTTTGTGAAACAACAATTGCAAGGAAAGAAATCTGGGATAGTAATCTCTTGGATACAGAGGGGCTGTCTAAAATGCTTGATACAGTTCTTAACATTGGTTCAGAGTCACAAGCCTACATTGCTCATGAAACAATTATGGCTAAACTTGAGAAAATGAAGGAACAAATTGAGTTGATCGACAAAAGCGGTGGCATAAAAGAACAAGTCTTACATCTTGAATTAAAAAATGAACTTAAGAATTTTCTGAAGCCAAAACACATTCTGTCATGTGTTGATCTCAAGATGAATGCGGGTGTCTGGTGCAATTATCCCAAGGTCTCCAGATTTCTTACAGAAGACATTTCAGCTAACGAAGCAAACATGACGTCTGATTTCTTGTGTGAGGAACTTGATTCTAGTCGTGTTAATGGAAGGAATGCCAAACAAAGCGTTGAAAAGGATGCAATGCATGATGCCATCCGAGATAGCGATCATGACTCAGATACAGATTCTATCAAATACTATAAACAAAACACAAAATACGAAAGGAAGACAAATGAAAGATACAATAAAAGAGAAAAGACAAAAATGAAATATGCTAGAAATTACAGGCATTGATTTAGATGATTGATAATGAGTTGATAGCCTGGTTGCTTGATGGATAATGCCATAGAAAGAGCTGTTGGAACTTGAACATCATTCTCTTTCTTGAGTCTTGAGCTAAAGATGGTGCCACAGAATATTTTTCTCATTCAAACTTATGCATGCAAATTGTATATAAAATTCAGAAGTATTCATATGATGCAAATAAATGTTTGACTGTATACAGTGTACATGTACATGCAAGTATATAAAAGCAAACTTGTTGCAACCTATGACCAAGATGTAATAGAGCTCCAGACCATTGGGGCCACGAGAAATAGATGGGCTGCTTGTACTTTCAGGCAAAGCTGATAACTGACTAACCAACCATCTACTTTCTGGCTAACTGCTTGGAAAGCTTGAGCCTGCCCAGGAAAAGTGGTTCTGTCCAACCATTCATGTAAGCCTTAGTTGTTTACTGAGTAGTTAAATTTTAAAGTCATGACATCCCAATGTTGGATCAATTCGCATATAATTTAGAAAATTTTCCATCATGACCATACTGCATAGCTGTTAACAAGGATGTAATAAACAAATCGAACAAACAAATAAGATGTTGTAGAATCAACAATACTTCATATTACATGGTTCCCATGATGTGTATAAAACATTAGACTGAGATTATCACATGACAGTTTGGTTATTACAGACAGCATTTCACTGTAGCAGTGTAGCATAAAACCTTGACTTTGTAAATTTTTGGCTAACCTGAATCGAAGGCTCACAGGTGAGCTTATAGAATAGCCATGCTCTGCCGTCCATCGTCGTCGTTGTTCACACTTTTTAAACATATTCTCTGAAATCCCTGTGCCAATCAAAGCCAAACTTCTTTGGAGCATTCTTACGAAGGGGGAACAATAAGTTATATAAATGATCTAGGTCATATGACCAAGATGGCCACCATGGCTATAAATAGTAAAAACCTTTAAAAATCTTCTCCAGAACCAGAAGGCCTATGATCTTGAAACTTAGCATGTAACATTTAGTACTCAAGCTCTACAAAAGTTATATAAATCATGGCCCTTGGATGACCTTGACCTGTTTTACAGCAAGGTCAACTTAGGTCGCCCATGCATTTGAATGGGGAAACTTAGTAAAATGTGATTTAAAGGGCAAAACTTGCAGGAAATGGGCAAATGCACAGAATATTTATGTTTATGAAAAAATATTATCCCCAGGGGATTGTCTGCCCCTGCCCAAGGGATATATACATGTGTATGACCATAATATTTAAACATCTTCTCTGTAACCGCTTGGCCATTCAAAGCCAAACTTTATGTGGAGCATCCTTAGAAAGAGTGAATGAAAGTTTGTATAAATGGTCAAGGTCACATGACCAAGATGGTCGCCATGGCTATAAATAGCAAAAACCTTTAAAAATCTCCTTCTGAAACCAGAAGGCCTATGATTTTGAAACTTGGCATGAAGCATTTGGGAATGGAGCTCTACAGAGTTTATATAAATCATGACCCTGGGATGACCTTGATCTATTTTACTGCAAAGTCTAATTAGGTTGCCCATGCATTTGAATGGGGATTAATAGAAAAATGTCATTTAATGGCAGAAAACTTGTTAGGAATGAGCAAATGGAAATAAGATTTATATAAATGCTTATAAAATATTTTAGGCCCAGGTGGTCGTCTGCCCTTGTCTCGGAGCTATATACATGTATATGACCATAATATTCAAACAGCTTCTTCTCTGAAAGCGCTTGGCCAATCATAGCCAAACTTTATGTAGAGCATCCTCACTGTGTATAACCGTACAGTGAGCCAAAACGGAAGTGACACATACTGTACGAAAATACATCATTAGTGCCCATAGGATTTCTTTAGGTAAGTGATCATTTATATCGATGTAAATTAAAATTCAGGAAACAAATCTTAACGCGGTTTTCGGTGTTGGAAAGAGAATTTAAAACTTAATAAGCGTATATGTTGCTTATTGTGATTTTGTTTACGCTTTCCAGAGTATCTTGTAAATTAAGTGGCAAATCACTGACTTTTCATTTTTATGACCCGTCAAATCTGTGTTTTGAAGTCCATTATGAGTAACTGAGTTCACATATTTTGATCAAACCAGTGATGGACGATAAGAAAATCATTTGTGTTGAAGCCCTACACCATGGTATTCCCCAAGTCATTAAACTCACCCGGGTATTCACCGAGGAATTCCACGCCTCCCTTCCGATCGCCTGTACGACTAGTGACAAGCGTACAGTATCACTAGTTAAAACGTATCAAGAAAAAGCTGTACGACTTGTGTCATCACTGAATTTTATTTTTAGCGGATTTCGTCCATTTTTGTGCGTATTTATATATAATATGTTTTGAATATTCCGTTATCTCATATGCAGATTACATAGATATACTTTTTTGGCCCACATGGATCGTATATAGCCACATACCAAACGTCACAGTGTGGCAGCATAAATGTTCAATTTCTGCTTTGCCTGCACCTACACGTATCTATCAGTCAATAGAGTAAAAGCTATACGTAGTAGAAAACTCGAAAATCTAAACTCAACATCGGCCTCAATTACAATGGTTGTGACCGACCATTTATCGGTTTGTATGTAGACAATACCACGTGATTCTCAGTAGTGAAATAGTTGACTATTTTATGCTTGTATATATCCAAAACCATCGCTTCAACTTAATCGATAGCAATGACAAGGTATTATCCCCAAGAGAGCGATTTTAAACCACTGTCACACTTTCATGTATCGACTCACGTATCTACGGCGTATCAAGATACGAAAGGTACGTCACGCGTACGTCGTACATACGTGAGCATACGTAGCTCATACTCCTCGATACCTAGCTCATACTCCTCATACGCCGAGGTGCTACGTTTTTAATGTGTGCACTTAATAGTGCTGTCACACTATCGCGTATCGACTCACGTATCTACGGCGTATCAAGATACGAAAGGTACGTTACGCGTACGTCGTACATACGTGAGCATACGTGGCTCATACTCCTCGATACGTAGCTCATACTCCTCATACGCCGAGGTGCTACGTTTTTTTAAGTGTGCACTTAAAAATTCGTAGCACGTACGTGGCAGGTCCGATACGCTGTACATACGTCACACATACGTAGTACATACGAAAGCAACGTCGCAGGTACGCCGTAGATACGTGGCTCATACTCCTGATACGCCACACGTACGTCGCGGTTAACATGCCACGTAACCGTGACGTATGTACAGTGTACCTTTCGTATCTGCTACGTACGTGTGACGTATGTATGGCGTATTCTCGACTCTCCCTTCGTATCTACGGCGTATCAGCGACGTACGTGTGGCGTATCTCGCGTATCAATGGCGTATGTGCTACGTATGTGCTACGTACATTTCGCTGCTGTGGAGTATGTGTGACGTATTAGGAATATTAGGAATATTTTGTGGCATTCCAAGAGAATCTTTAATGCTTCTATATAAATGTTTTCGTTCTTCCGAAATAATGGATCAGATGGGGTGGCATGCAGGGTTCTTTCAGGGCTACGCTTGGTGCAGCCCTCTGTCTTTATTCATGACATCCTACAACCAGGATGGTGAACTTGGAGATGTCCCCCCGCCCCCACCCCTCGGTTTTTTCTTCGGTGTTAATCTAGATTATCTAGATTTTTCCAGTGGCATCTTCGGCCTCTGATAATTGGTAACTGTAATGTGCGAATTGCATGAACAAAGTGAACACAACCGTTTGTTCTCGTAGGTATTTACGAGGTCGATATCGCACCCGCATCGGGCAAAATAACTAAAAACGAGAAATATAGGTCGAGGGCACCAGGTCAAGGTGTGCTCTGAAAGGGTATGTCAAGGACAATTACTATGGGAGGTTTCACATTCGCAGCTACCTTAGGTGCACAGAACTTTGACGTAAAAATTAAACAAAGTCGATGGACCGTGAAATATAGGTCAAGGGCACCGATTCAAGGTGCATGCTTGAAAGGTACGTCAAGGACAATTTTAAAGTATACATAGTTTCACGCTTGCAGCAATCACTGATGCAGAGAAAACCAAATTTCGACGTAAAATCAACGAAGCCAATGGCCCATGAAATAAAGGTCAAGGGCATGTCATGCAAGGTTTCAAACTCGCAGCTATCACTGATGCAGAGAAAACCAAACTTCGACGTAAAAACCAAACTTCGACTTAAAAAAATAACAAAGTCAACGGACTGTGAAATATAGGGCAAGGGCACCGGGCCAAGGTGCATGCTTGACGAGTATATCAAGGACAATGACTATGCAACGTTTCATACTCGCAGCTATCACTGATGTAGGGAAAACCAAACTTCGACGTAAATGTTGACGGACGGACGGACGGACGGAAATTTGGACTCAGATCTCGGCGTATCGCAATTTTCATAGATACGGTCCGATACGCCGTACATACGTCACACATACGTGGTACATACGAAAACAACGTGACAGGTACGCCGTAGATACGTATAGCGCATACTCCTGATACGCCACACGTACGTCGCGGTTAACATGCCATGTATGTACAGCGTACCTTTCGTATCTGTTACGTATGTGTGACGCATGTGTGGCGTATCCTCGACCTTCGTTTCGTATCTATGGCGTATCAGCGACGTACGTGTGGCGTATCTCACGTATCAGTGGCGTATGTGCAACGTACGTTTCGCTACTGTGGAGTATGTGTGACGTATTAGGAGTATAAGGAATATTTTGTGGCGTTCCAAGAGACTCTTAATGCCTCTATTTAAATGTTTTCGTTTTTCCGAAGTCATGAATAAGATGTTTCTCGCGGTTCGGGGTGCCGTGCAGGGTACTTTCAGGGCTACGCTTGGTGTAGCCTCTGCCTTTGTTCAAGTCGTCTTACGATCAGGATGGGGACCTTGGAGATGCCCCCCCCCCCACCCCCCAACCACCCACCCCCACACACACCTCGGGTTTTTTCTTCGGTGTTAATTTAGATTATCTAGATTTCTCTGGTGGTATCTTCGACCTCTGATAATTTATAACTGTTCATGTAATGTGCAAATTGCATGAGCTAAGTGAACATAGCCATTTGTTCTCATATGTATTAAAAAGCATGGTACAGAACAGATAAGAATGGAACGTAGTACATACGCCGTAGATACGTCACGCGTACACTTCATACGCCTTACATACGTCACACGTACGTAGCATATACGCCTTGGTACGCCGTACATACGAAAGTGAAATTCCATATGAAAATAGATCTATACGTCACTGATACGCCACGGGAACGTAGCAGGAACGTCACACGAGAGAGAGAGAGAGAGAGAGAGAGAGAGAGAGCTATAATGCTAGTGCTACCAATCGATCGATAGCAATGGCAAGGTATTATCACCAAGAGAGAGAGAGAGAGAGAGAGAGAGAGAGAGAGAGAGAGAGAGAGAGAGAGAGAGAGAGAGAGTCTGTCGTTAAAAGCACTGTTCATGTTGAAACATTTTATTTTATTAATTAAAAATTATAAACATACAGTTGAGCCCGGCTTAACATTGGAGCAAGCTTCCGTCCACAATCTTCACAACATCGTTTTGACGTCATGGTAACCCAATTAAGAAGTTCAACTGTGTAGAAAATTGAGGCCACGTCCCGACATGACCATAGCTGTTCACTGGGACGCAAGCCATCAATTCAAACAAAAATAAAGTTAACATTGTCACCGCCAGGTAGCGCCCTAGGTCTTCAGTCTACTGACAAGCGGCATTTGACCGATGCTTGCTAGAATGCAAAACGAACGGTTGGACTGTAAGTACATTGAAGATACCAAGTTGCCATGGCAATATATTCTGGAAAATATTTATTTTATATGCATTTGAGGTCACCAAATTTAATTTCTTACATAATTATAGTTCCCATAGAGTCCCATTGTAATTGCGCCCAAACAAGACTCATTCATATGCTTCACAGCTCATAGTGGACCCCAACACATTCAGCAGGCGAGAGATTGCCCTTCAACACAAGTGCAGCAAAAGATAGGGTGTCAGTCAGCATCTTAGAATCAGTGTAGGAGATGGTTAAACATGTATATTTTTTTCAGAACTATTCGTACAGACACGAAATGTGTTAAAGTAACTACTCGTACAGTTGTTGGCAACAGGGCGGCTGTTTTCAAAAGCCAGTTATTTACATGTTAGAGTTTCTGTGCCCAAATCGAGTAAAGGGTTTTTGTGATAATAGATTATATGTCTGTTCTAGCAGCAAAACTTTCCAAATTGTATATCAGAACATACCTTTCTAGAGGAAAATCTGTCGTGCTTACGGGCGAAAAATAATAAATCTTAGAGATTTCGTGCATTATATGTTGATTTGCAGACAGATACATCGTGTTCGGGTGTTTTAAAAATCATGTATGAAAACTATGCTTAGTTCGCTATTCAAAACCGAAAACCGCTTTTAAAAGTGGCGCGTGAAAGTGAACTTACCTCGATATGAAAAACGTGAGCGTCTTTGTTTATCGCTAGGAACTAGTGATTATTTGCGTACAGCTGGTGTCACTTCCGTTTTGGCTCACTGTACGGTTATACACAGTGATCCTTGGCCACCATGGCTATAGATAACAAAAACCTTAAAAATCTTCTTCTTCAGAACCAGAAAGCCTATGATTTTGAAACTTGGCATGAAGCGTCTGGGAATGACCTTGACCTATTTTATGGCAAGGTCAAATTAGGTTGCCCATGCATTTGAATGAGGACAAAATAGGAAACTGTCATTTTATGTCAGAAAAATTGCTAGGAATGAGCAATATGTTCATGCAAATATTTTGGCCCCAGGGGGGTTGTCTGCCCCTGCTCCGGGGCTATATACATGTATATGACCAAAATATTCAAACATCCTCTTTCTGGAAACGGCTCGACCAATCAAAGCCAAACTTTATGTGGAGCAAAATTTGGAAGGGGGAATGAAAGTTTTCATAAATAGTCATGGTCACATGACCAAGATGACCATCATGGCTATAAATAACAAAAACCTTTAAAAATCTTCTTCAGAACCAGAAGGCCTATGATTTTGAAACTTGGCATGAAGCATCAAGGAATGGAGGTCTACAAAATCTGTATAAATCATGACCCTGGGATGACCTTGACCTATTTTATGGCAAGATCAACTTAGGTCGCCCATGCATTTGAATGGGGAAATTGTTAAAATGTCATTTGAAGTGCAAAACTTGCAGTAAATTGGCAAATGGGCTGAATGTATTATGATTTGAAAAAGACATTGACTCCAGGGGTTATTCTGACCCTGCCCTGGGGC
Source organism: Rugalucina vietnamica (assembly GCA_964017185.1). Classification (NCBI taxonomy): domain Eukaryota; kingdom Metazoa; phylum Mollusca; class Bivalvia; order Lucinida; family Lucinidae; genus Rugalucina; species Rugalucina vietnamica. Next base: position 40,929,126 of record OZ024882.1, on the reverse strand, counting down.
TATATAGATGCATATTACCATTCTATTTTATTGGTATATATCTCAGGTCTCAGGTGAGCGTTTACAGGACCATTGGTCCTCTGGTTATGTTGACGCTGGGTTTTCTCTGCAACTGTAATAGATCAGTGTTCCGAATGTGTAACTTTTCGTACATACCCTTCAAGCATACAGCTTCGTCTATATTTAAAGGGTTGTCGGGTGGGAATATGGGCCCCAGCCTATCGGGGCCTAGGAGAAATAGGACTCAGCCGCTGCTTGTGCCTCCAGGCAAAGCTTCTAAATCTACTGGTCGACAATCTGATTACTTGTTCTTTTTTTTTTCTTTTTTTTTCCATTTTGTCTCATTTGTTCACTTTATAACAAATACAAGATACATGCATACAATATATATTAGCAAATACAATTCAGGTAAATATTCAGTTTATCAAACAATGAACACATATGTTAAACATGTGATGTTTTAAACATGCGATATTTCTAGTTAAGCATTTTAAGCAAATGCAGAGCAAGCGCACGGTTATAATATGTTTACCGTTATATTGTCATTTCCTGGTAACATTTATGTATCTGATTACTTGTTGACTGCTCATGTCTGAGTCATGTCTGAGCCTGCCAGACACACCATCCATACATATAAGGCTTAGTTGGGTGGTTATATTTATGAAGCACATTTTGAGTGTCCTCACATCCTAATGTTGGGTTAAAGTCCCATAAAATGGAGGCAACGTCTCGACATGACCATTGCTGACTGGGACCTAAAGCATCTATTCAAACAAACAAACTTGTTTTGCCTGATGCAGGTGCAATTACAGACCGTTATATAATTAAGGGATCTTGGCGTGTGCTTGTAGCACATGTAAGTAAGGTAATTAAGAGAACAGTATTTTTAAACAAAACAGAATCTTGTACTTTAAAATCACTGTTAATAAGATGAATCAAAATTGCTGAGAAGTTGCTGGCAAGCAAAAAGAGCAAGGTCATTCTTATTAATTTTTTGGCATAGTTAGTGGAACCAGAAAGTGTCTGCTGAACTCTTCCGTCAGTCCTCCTCTATCCAGAGCAACGCAGTTGAACCGCCCCCTGTTTCCATAGAAATCTGGCTTCATTGCTGATTGGATACACTGGCTGATGTAACACCGATCTTTTCCTTTCTAGATTTTACCTAACAATTTCACTATCATTTTAGGCGACCTATGGTGCAGTGTAGCACCGATAACTGTCCATCAACGATAACTGTCCACCATGGACACTTATCGTTGCAGCCGCAACGATAACTGTCCACTGGACAACTATCGTTGATTTTTCAACGATAACTGTCCACCATGGACACTTATCGTTACTGTAGTTGATATGACCTGCAGTGTCAACGATAACTGTCCATTTTTGAAAAGAAACAAAAAAACACAAGGAGTCTATATCTTGACAACCAGTTAGCAGACAAGATTTAAACTTGGATCATATGCCCTCTGTACGGTTGGTTTTTAGCTCGACTGCTCGAAGTGCAAAGGGCTGTTGTAGTAACCTCGGTCGTACACGTTCCCGTTCTTGTTCGTGTCCGTGTCCGCGTCACACTGCAGTATATATTTTAGAAGTCCAGATCTTGGCAACTATTCATCAGAGAAATTTAAAACTTGGCCCATAGGTACCCTGTAGGGTTGGCTTACATTCCATGACATCGGGTCCCTGGGTCCATGCTTGGGAGTGGGGCTAGAGGTTCAAATCTAGGAAACCTTTATAAATTGGTTGTATTGCGGTATAGTTCTCTAGAAGTCCAGATCTTGACAACTAGTTATCAGAGAGGATTCAAACTTGAACCATAGGAATCCTATAGAGGTGGCTTTCATTCCATGACATCCGTCTTATGGGTCCATGCCCAAGGTTAAAATCAAGAACACCTTCAAAGATTGTGGCTGTACTGTGGCATAGTTTTCTAAAAGTCCAGATCTTGGCAATTATTTATCAGACAGGATTCAAACTTGGAGCTGTAGGGTTGGCTTTCATTCCATGACATCCGGCCCCTGGGCCCATGGGTGGGGCCAGAGGCTAAAATCTAGAACACCTTCAAAAATTGGCTGTACTACGATATAGTTTTCTAGAAGTCCATTTCTTGACAACCGCTTTCCAGAAAGCATTCATACTTGGGCCACATATACCCTGTCGTGTTGGTTTCCATGCGCTAGCATCAGACTCCCGGGTTCATGCTTGGTGATGGGGATAGAGGTTAAAATCTAGAACACTTTCACACATTAGCCAAAGTTTACATTTTAGTCTATATCTTGACAGCTGTTGATCAGAGAGCATTCATACTTGGGCCAATGGTGCACTGTCAACTTAGCTTTTATTGCATGACATCCGATACTCAAGGTCCATGCCTGGGGTGGGGCTAGAGGTTGAAAACTAGAACATCTAAAATGTTTTTCTTTTATACCTTGAAACTCAGTTGATATAAAAACATACTTCTTTCAGATAATGATTGAGTATGACCAGACCTTTGACCCAAAAGTAGCCATAGGTCAAAATGACCTAATTTCATGGTCCAGTGATTTTGCCTTTTATCGTGGCACTCAGTTGGTATATGAACTTGCTTCTTACAGATAATGAGCGAGTATGACTAGACCTTTGACCTGAAAGTAGTTTTAGGTCAATGTGACCTAATTTTACGGTCCAGTGATTTTGCCTCGTATCTTGACACTCAGTTGGAATAGGAACATGCTTCTTTCAGATAATAAGTGAGTATGGCCAGACCTTTGACCCGAAAGAAGTCATAGGTCACAATGACCTAATTTCATGGCCCAGTGATTTTGCATTATATCCTGACACTCAGTTGGTATATGAAGATGCTTCTTTCAGATGATGAGTCAGTATGACCAAACCTTTGATCGGAAAGAAGTCATAGGTCACAGAGACCTAATTTCATGGTCTATTGATTTTGTATTATAGCTTGATATTCAGATGGTAAAGGAACATGCTTCTTTCAGATAATGAGTAAGTATGACCAGATATTTAACCCAAAATAGTCATTGCTCACAGTGACCTTATTTCATGGTCCAGTTATTTTGTCAAACAGCCAAACTTCAAACAATTACTGCATCTGAAACGCTCAACTCTTTGAAAAGAGGCTGTCTAATTCAGTCATTAAACATTCAAAGATTTTGATACATGATGGACAGAATCGGTTGGCTTTTGCAACGATAAGTGTTCATTACAGACAGTAGCGGTTGCACTGTCAACAATAACTGTTCACCATAGATGAAATCATTCAAATCGGTGAAAAATGTTTAAACAATATCTGTTCGTGATACACATAACTATCTGAAAAGTCTTGTCCTGGATATGTGAATCACTAAATGCAGTATTCAAAAATTATTGTACATGATAGACAGAACCGGTTGAGTTTGCAACGATAACTGTTCATTACAGACAGATATGGTTGCATTGTCAACGATAACTGTTCACGACGGGTAAAATGATTCAAAACAGCCAAACTTCAAACAATTACTGCACCTGAGACGCTCAATTATTTGAAAAGTGGCTGTCTACTTCAGTCATTAAACATTCAAAGATTATTGTACATCATGGACAGAATCGGTTGGCTTTGCAACGATAAGTGTTCATTACAGACAGAAGCGGTTGCACTGTCAACGATAACTGTTCACCAAAGATGAAATCATTCAAAAAGGTGAAAATGTTTAAACAATATCTCTTCCTGATACACTTATCTATCTGAAAAGCCTTGTCCTGGATGTGTGAATCAGTAAATGCAATTTTCAAATATTATTGTACATGATAGACAGAACCGGTTGAGTTTGCAACGATAACTGTTCATTACAGTTCAAACATCAAACAATTTCTGCACCTGAGACGCCCAACTATTTGAAAAGAGGCTGTCTAATTCAGTCATTAAACATTCAAAGATTATTGTACATGATGGACAGAATCAGGTGGTTTTGCAACGATAAGTGTTCATTACAGACAGAAGCGGTTGCACTGTCAACGATAACTGTTCACCATAGATGAAATCATTCAAATCAGTGAAAAACGTTTAAACAATATCTGTTCGTGATACACTAAACTATCTGGATGTGTGAATCAGTAAATGAAATATTCAAACATTACATGATAGACACACCCGGTTGAGTTTGCAACAATAACTGTTCATTACAGACACTTATAGTTGCATTGTCAACGATAACTGTTTACGACAGGTAAAAGTACCCATGATCAGGACGAAAACTTGATCACACTAAACTGTTATGAAGTGCATGCAATCAGATATAAAATGTCCTGCTGTGGAGAAGATAGGATAGGTTGTATCGTATCGTATGCTATTGAAATAAACGTTAGAAATAAGCAAAAAACTCGATATGCCTTTTACAGATTGAGACAATGGTAGGTATTATATCAACAAAATATGTTAATCAAATTTTATTTCTTCCTTTATGAAACTGTAAACACTCGGGTTCTCTGTTTTAAAAGTTTAAAAGTAGTCGATGTCTGTTTACAGCTGTGAGATGCTTTATAGTGCACATAGTAAAACTGTCGTCCTCAGACATCGACGATAACACCTTAAAGCAGGTCCTCCGATAGCTATGCCACCTACCTCCGGACACTGCAACCACAGTAAATATGACCCTGCCGTCAAGAACTACAAAAGGGTACTTCATGCCTTAGCAAGGTTTTCAGGATGTCTGCACAAGATATGATAAAACAGGTTAAAAATTGCATCAGTTCTAATAAAATATACAAAAGATGAGTATAACCATGCATGTAAACAAATGAATTAAAAATATCTGTTGAAAATTTTGTATTTCCCGATTCAAACGTCATTTAGGGTCAAACGAATACAGTCCAAACCCATTTTATGCAGTGTGTCCGTTGGTTCGTTTACGAAAAATGATATTCATAAACGATATGTATGTTTTTCAGATCTCTAAACGCAATCCTATCAAAAATGATAAGAGCTGTCGCATGACAGCGTAGCTCGACTGCATTTGGTTCTGTCAAACTGGAGCCAACTCTAACTCACCACACAGACATCCAAAGGCCATGATGATATAAGGCAAATTCATTTTACTATGAAATATAGCTATAACTATTTTGAAGTCAAAAATTCGGTGCTATCGATCCATAACCATGTAAAATCTTGATCACACATCTCTTGCTGTAGAAGATACAAGGCAAAATCACTAAACCATGAAATTTGATCTCAGTGACCAATGATTACTTTCTGGTCAAAAGGCTGGTCATACTCACAAATTATATGAGAAAAGCCTGTTCATATACCAACTGAGCATCAAGATATAAGGCAAAATCAATGGACCATGAAATTAGGTCACAAAGTCCCTCGACTGCTTTTGGGTCAAATGTCTGGTCGTGCTCACTCATCTGAAAGAAGCATGCTTACATACCAACTGAGTGTCAAGCTATAAAGCAAAATTACTGGACCATGAAGTTAGGTCACCGTGACCTATGACTACTTTAAGGTGAAAGGCCTGGTCATACTCGTTCATTATCTGAAGGAAGCATTTTCATATACCAACTGGGTTTTAAGATATAAGACAAAATCACTGGGCCATGAAATTATGTTATTGTGACCTATGACTACTTTTGGGTCAAAGGTCTGGTTATACTTACTTATTATCTAAAAGAAGCATGTTCCTTTACCAACTGAGAGTCAAGATATAAGACAAAATCACTGGACCATGAAATTAGTTCACTGTGACCTATGACTACTTTTAGGTCAAAGGTCTAGTCATACTCACTCATTATCTGAAGGAAGCATGTTCAAAAACCAACTAAGTGTCAAGATATAAGACAAAATCAGTGGACCATGAGATTTGGTCACTGTGACCTATGACAACGTTTGTGTCAAAGGTCTGGACCTACTTACTCATTTTCTGAAAGAAGCATGTTCCTGTACCAACAGAGTGTCAAGATACATTACAAAATCACTGGACCATGAAATTAGGTCGCAGTGACCTATGACAACTTTCAGGTCAAAAATCTGGTCATACTCACTCATTATCTATGAGAAGCATGTTCCTATACCAACCGAGTGTCAAAAAATAAAGGAAAAATCACTGGACCATGAAATAAGGTCACTGTGGCCTATGACTACTTTTGGGTCAAAGGTCTGGTCATACTCACTCATTATCTGAAGGAGGCATGTTTGAATACCAACTAAGTGTCAATATATAAGACAATTAGGTCGCAGTGACCTATGACAACTTTCAGGTCAAATATCTGGTCATACTCACTCATAATCTATGAGAAGCATGTTCCTATACCAACCGAGTGTAAAAAATAAGACAAAATCACTGGACCATGAAATTAGGTCACTGTGACCTATGACTACTTTTAGGTCAAAGGTCTGGTCATACTCACTCATTATCTGAAGGAAGCATGTTCAAATACCAACTAAGTGTCAAGATATAAGACAAAATCAGTGGACCATGAGATTTGGTCACTGTGACCTATGACTACTTTCAGGTCAAAATTCTATTCATACTTACTCATTATCTGAAAGAAGCATGTTCCTATACCAACTGAGTGTCAAGATATAAGACAAAATCACTGGACCATGAAATTAGGTCATTGTGACCTATGACTACTTTTGGGTTAAGGGTCTGGTCATACATACCTATTATCCGAAAGAAGTATGTTCTTATACCAACTGGGTGTCAAGGTGTAAAAGAAAAAAACAAACATCTTAAGCTGTTCTAGTTTTCAACCTCTAGCCCCACCCCCAGGCATGGACCCTGGTGTCGGATGTCACGTAATAAAAGCTAAGTTGACAGTGCACCAATTGCCCAAGTATGAATGCTTTCTGATCTACAGCTATCAAGATATGAATTAAAATGTAAATTTTGGCTAATTTATGAAAGTGTTTTAGATTTAACCTCTAACTCCACCCCTAGCATGAACACAAGAGCCCAATGCACCAACCCTACAGGATAGATGTGATACAAGTATGAATGCTTTCTGGTAAGCGGTTGTCGAGAAAATGACTTCTAGAAAATTATATCGCAAAACAGCCAAATTTTGAAAATGTTCTAGATTTTAACCTCTTGCCCCACCCCCAGCCATGGACCAAGGAGCCTCGAATGAAAGGCAACCAACCCTACGGGTTATTTATGGTCCAAGTTTAAATCCTCTCTGATAAGTTATTGCCAAGATCTAGACTTCTAGAAAACTATACCACAGAACAGAAGGTGTTCTAGATTTTAACCTCTAGTCCCACCCCCGGGCATAGACATATGGGTGTGATGTCATAGAATGAAAGCCAGCCTAACAGGGTACCTATAATCCAAGTTTAAATCTTCTCTGATAAGGAGTTGCCAAGATCTGGACTTCTAGAAGGGTACGTATGATATGATCAAAGTATTTATGCTGTCAAGACATGATAGACACCTGCAAAATTAGACCTCAGAAAAGCCATTTTATGGTGGTCTGTATATTAACCTCAAGCCCCACCCCGGGATTCATTGCCTTGGAATGAAAGCCTGGCATACAGGTGCCTATGGCCCAAGTATGAATGATTTTCGGTAAGTGGTTGTCAAGGTATGCACTAACCGAAACGGTTTAACATCATTAAGCAAATATCGTGGTGGTCTACGAAAATGGACAGATATCGTTGAAAGTAAATTATAAACCTACATGCTCAACGATAACTGTCCATTTAGCTTGTGGACAGTTATCGTTGCGGCGGCAACGATAAGTGTCCATGGTGGACAGTTATCGTTGATGGACAGTTATCGGTGCTACAGTGCAGGGTACTTTAAATTTAACAATGTTTCGGATAAGTAAAGTAGTAAGCGTGTTTCATCTTATTCGGTTCGTCCGTGTGTGCGGACCATAACCACTCATTAAGGCTCGTGGATCATCGTCTCGTTCACACGGCGGAACCATGAAAGAACTTTTTTTTTTTTTTTTTTTTTTTTTTTTTTTGAGCACTCCCAAGAGTTTAAAATCAGGATATAATGGTCCCCGGCTAACCCATCCAGGGAACTGCTATAACTTAACAGTTCCCTGCCCACCATAGACCTAGCTCCAAAGTTTTTCTTAACGCTTGTTTATACGTGCTCGTAAATACCGTCGTGAGTGCTCGTAAATACCGTCGTGATACACTGTCTTTGAAACAGCAGTCACACATTAGCGTATAAATGAAACGCGCGCCGGGCGTCAGTGTTGAAATTGCAAAATTCCACATACGCCAGACGCACGTCAGAGACGCGTTCAAAGCGCGCTACGAGCACGTTGGGTACGCTTGGTGTACGTCCGGTGCGCGTCGCTGTACGTCGCTAAAAATCGTCGCGCATTTCGTGCGCGTTTGGTATCAAAAAATTTTTAAACATGCTTAAAATTTTTCTAGAAGCTCGGCGTATCACTTATACGTTTCGAGTAAGTTCCACACGCGCTTAGGTTCAACCTGTGCTAATGCAAAGATGTTCTACATGAATATTGAAGGTCTTCGCTTCCATTGGGAGCCGGTAGACCATTCCATATCTTCAATAAAATAGTCTTATGACTATGCAGTGAAGCAGCTAATGGGAGCCGGCTACAGTTTGAGAGGTACCACGGAACACCGATGTCAACGAAATGCATTGACTCTTTCAAAGTTATCGTTCTTGAGAACGAGATTAGAGTGACTTGACTAGAAAATAGCACATGCGCTGTCACTTGGAGAGTCCCATCAGAAGTAGAAGCCACGGGACGCTGTGAAATATCAGGTTTACTTTAATTGTCTATTCTTTCTTTGATTATAATTGTTGATTTTTATACAAGGAAACATAAAATAGATTTTAAATGAAAAGCTTTAGATAGGTAAATGACTTGTTTCACTTTCGTTTTCGACAAAAACGATAAGGAAGTAAACTTTTTACGGTGACCGTATAAGCCCTATGCGGGCCGGGCAGGGTTGAATTTTATTATCATTTTCATGGAGATTTTCCTAAACATTGGTGCTTTTCGTTAGAGCAGGTAAACTTTCTAGACAAACTGTTTCTGTTTTGAACGCCTTAATATTCATTTCTATAATTGTAATATTTCTATAATCTTAAATGATGATAGAAAATGACCTACAAGTTCACAGTGACAAATAATCGGAATGATAATCAATGTAACCAAAACAATGTGAAATCATGAGAGCATGCTAGCTGTATCGCATTTTGCTTTTTCGTTCCAGGAAGCTGTGATAAGATAAATACATTGGTGACAGCTATTTTTGGATAAAGAAAATAACTTGACAGCTATGCTATTTCACATGAGCACTAAAAAACACGGCACTTCAGATAAAACGTGATAGATATATACATAAAACAAATAAACGGATTCGTTTTTACAAAACCAAGATAGTTCAATCCAACATAATGTGAAATATGAATATTCTCAATATCCTTTATCAACTCTGTTCAAAATTCGTAGTTATCATTAACATTTTTGCAATAAACATTTACACCCTGTCCAACGTTGACGCCGGTGAAACGGCCCCAACACCGGTTACTACGGTGCTTTCGCTACAAAATTTGATGGATGCGAATACATTTTCTTGTGTTGTTCAATGTTATATAAACGTTTGCGATGAAGTAAAACACGCATCTAATGGAGAATTAACTTGACTTTTTATTTCTGCTTGAACGAAAAACTGTTTTTGTATAATGTGTCCAAACATTCGATTCAAAGTTGGTAAACAAGGTTCGGCCAAGACCTATTCGGCCGATTTCTACAGAAACTGTTCGTATTTTCCAAAATACGCACAAAAATGTGGGCAAACGAGCATTTTTGATATGACTTGTAGGCAAGATTGTGGGACGTTTGCATCGTTCTTTATAGATTTTCCCCCGAAAAATGCACAGGAAGAATTTTATGGCAAAAAGTAAATACAACGCCGGTTACTACGGTACCAGAATTACCTGGATTATTGGATAGATGGGCATTCTAGCTTTACAAGATGCGGATTGTGTTACTAATTCGTGCCCTGCTTCTACCTACATACCATTTTCATGTAGGTTTGGGAACTATACGTTCATTGGCATGGTTATCAACCCTAGAATGAAGAGATTCTAATGAAACAGTTCCGTATTGTTATGAGATAGAAGTGGTTCCAATAGGAAAACGGCTTGTCCATGACTCACCAATTGCACGTAATTATACTTTGAGGTACCTTGGTATTTTAAGTTTCACCAACCTTCCTGCAACCCTTATAAATTGAAGTACTTTCTTGCTTGTACTTACTTACTGGCTCAGTGACTCTATGACTGACTCACGCATTCGGAACATTATCCAGTATGTTATAATAATAATAATAATCTTTCATGTAGGTTCCGGGAACTTTACGTTCATTGGCATGGACATCAAGTCTATAGTTTGTTTGTTTTTTTTTGTGTGTTTTTGCATAAGCCATATAGTAAAATAACTTCTTTGTCTGGCTTATTGACGATCAATGATTATAACAGATCATTTAAGAGCAGTGAACATATTAATGAGAAAGGGGCGGGTCATACCGCGGTTTAGGATACTCAAGTGACCCTTTAGATTTGGCAACAAAGAGAATTACTGTACATTTGTAACATTCAAGAGGGAAGTATTATCCAAATGGCAAAATATCGTATTGTTTCTTGCAGAATAAGACAATATAAGAGGAGGATGCGAAAGGAGTCATCATTGACCTTTTAATAAATCAAAGATAAAAAAAGATCCACATTCGTTTCAAACGCGAACCTTAGAAACTTTCATTGAAGACCGAGCTCCAAGTGAACTAAGAAGTCCAGTATCTGCTGAAAAGATAATCTTCTCCCCCATTGAAAAGCTCTTGTTTGGTTGGGATTTTTTTTCCACAGACGTGACATTCTTTTTTTTTTGACAAAAAATAAGTAAACATATACGTATCAATTTGATTATTTAGTGTATTTCGGGTATAGCATTCCAAATAACCATATGAGGCAATATACGGTTAATATAAGGTGCATGTATGATGTCACTGAGGCGGAGATAAATTATTTGTTTGTATTTTTGTTCTTGCTTTGACGTTCCAGTAAACAGTCACTGTTGTGGCCAGATTGGGAAGGGCTTCGACATTTTGTGGGACTGCTATTCTAGATTGGGGTGCCATTTGAAATCCATTTTTTGCTCCAACACAGCATACATGTATTATATTTATACCGAAGAAATTACTCCGTTCACTTTACATTGCTGAAAATATTGAATATTTAAGAAATAGATCAGCTCTAGCAGTGATTTGTGAGATCAAATCACGAGCGCGCAACGCGAGTGATTTATCTGCATACAACTGACTGACAAACAGTGAATTGTTATCCAGAGCTGATCTTTTACGATTCTAACATGCAATAAACAAAATAAAATCATTTTAAACCTTCAGTTTCTCAATAACTTTTCGACCATTGCACTGATGAAATTCTGCCAAACTTTTGACGTTACCGCAAATGTCTACATATGTTTGTTACGTTTTTCATGCGTTGAAATGACGTTTCATCGTCTAACGTCAAGGTAACGTGACTTATGAGATAGCTGAGGTCATAATCTAACCAAAATGGTTTCAAAACGTCGTAAATTCAAGTCACGCTTATTCGCCTAGTAAAATTGATGCACAATATGACACGTTTTATAACCATTGGCTTATATGCGAGACGTGTTAGAATTTTCCATATTCAATAGTTAAGAATGTTTTCGATGGAAACTTATGTCATATTCAATAGTTTGCACGGGTCTAAAGAAGCAAGTTCCCGGCGGGACTACTTTCGATAGAACAGTAGGTCGCCATTGAAAAAAATATCTGGCAGCCATTTTCCATTTCCATTTCAACTAAACGAACGACGAAACTAGGAAAAATACAGATTTCCTCGCACAATAAATACACAAAACTTCATTTCATGACAAATACCTCAAATTTTGGAAGAACATTGATTAAAAAGTGTTTGTACTCCGAATTTCTAACTTTGTTCATGAAATTTCCGATCGCATGGACGCCAAAGAGTCACGTCGACGTCATCAATTTTACTGCAACGACACGGTTCTCGCGTACACTAAGGCGAAGCTCTGCGTGTGTTGCAATATGGTGATAAGTCGTTAAAACCGATACCTTTTTACATGAAATGTGGCCAATTGATGTATCTATCAGGACTGGAGATTCCAGGGGTAAGCATTTACAAACCTTCCATTGCGTACTTTAGGGTATATACATGTAATGAAAAGGTTATTGAATGAAAATCGTAAACAATTTGGAACTCGTTCATATGGCTGAGATTCACTCGCAAGCTCGTGCGTCCTCGCAATATGAACTCGTTCAGAATAGTTTTCGACATTCATTCAATAACCTTTTATTATTATTATTATTATTATTATTATTATTATTATTATTATTATTATAACATATTGGATAATGTTTTGACTCTAAACTTTCGAATGCGTGAGTCAGTCATAGAGTCATTGAGCGAGTAAGTAAGTACAAGCAAGAAAGTCTTTCAATTTAAAAGGGTTGCAGAAAGGTTGGTGAAATATATAATACCAAGGTATATGTACATGTACCTCAAAGTATAATTACGTGCAATTGGTGAGTCACGGACAAGCCCGGTCCACTTCTATCTCATAACAATACGGAACAGTGTCATTAGAATCTCTTCATTCTAGGGTTGATAACCATGTCAATGAACGTATAGTTCCCAAACCTACATGAAAGAGGTATGTAGGTAGAAGCAGGGCACGAATTAGTAACACAATCCGCATCTTGTAAAGCTAGAATGCCCATCTATCCAATAATCCAGGTAATTCTGGTACCGTAGTAACCGGCGTTGTATTTACTTTTTGCCATAAAATTCTTCCTGTGCATTTTTCGGGGGAAAATCTATAAAGAACGATGAAAACGTCCCACAATCTTGCCTACAAGTCATATCAAAATGCTCGTTTGCTCACATTTTTGCGCGTATTTTGGAAAATACGAACAGTTTCTGTAGAAATCGGCCGAACAGGCCTTGGCCGAACCTTGTTTACCAACTTTGAATCGAATGTTTGGAAAAATTATACAAAAACAGCTTTTCGTTCAAGCAGAAATAAAAAGTCAAGTTCATTCTCCATTAGATGCGCGTTTTACTTCATCGCAAACGTTTATATAACATTGAACAAAACAAGAAATTTATTCGCATCCATCAAATTTTGTAGCGAAAGCACCGTAGTAACCGGTGTTGGGGCCGTTTCACCGGCGTCAACGTTGGACAGGGTGATTTAGCAATTTGCATGTCGCATAAACATTTAGCAATTTGCCTGTTTTGTTAACACGAATCTTTAAAAAAATTATCACATTTTCATCTGAATTTTCGTTTTATAGCAGGTGAAATAGCATAGTTATCAAGTCCATAGATGGCAACACAATCGGACACGTTATTGTGCTCTCCTTGTGAGACATCTCATGGCAGCAGACCAGCGATTCAGTATTGCTTGGATTGTGATGAACTGCTGTGTGAAGTTTGTACCGATTGCCACAAGAAATTTAAATCTACAAAGGACCATAATCTCGTTAGATGTGAAGAGAGGAATGAATATGAAGGCGCCCGGCTATTATCCAAGAGTCTGTTATGCCCCCGGCACAGCGACAAATTCATCGAAGTTAGATGTGCAGAGCATAACGACTTGTGTTGTATTACTTGTACCACTATCATTCACAGAAAATGTAACACAATAGAAGAAGTGAAAAATCTAGGCGGTGGATTAAAGTCAGAAAAAGAAACAAAAATCATTCAGAAGCGGATTACTGCTACAAAGGATTGTATAGAAGAAATACTTGAACGAAACAACAACGTATACCAAGCACTAGAAACTTCTGCCGATGCTGTTCCTGAAACTCTACAAGACATTCAGAACTCTTTGGCCAAGTTGTATGAAGCTATAGAAAAACACATCATTGAAAAGGTAAAAGGAGGTAGAGAAGATGTTCGTGACATAACGGATGCAAGGAAAGAAGTTTGGGGTAGCCGACTTAAAGAAACAAATGATTTAGCAAAAATGTTTGATACGGTTCTAAATATTGGTTCTGAGTCGCAAGTCTTTATTGCTGTTGAAACAATAAAGTCTAAGCTTGAACAAATAAAAGAACACATTGAGGCGGCTGACAAAAGTGGTGACATTAAAGAACAAGTCTTCAATCTACAAGTGAAAAATGAACTTAAGAACTTTCTGAGAGCAGATGTTCAATCATGTGTTGAACTTGATTTGAGTGAACGTGCCTGGTGCCATTATCCCAAGATTTCACGCTTGCTAACAGCTGTTTCTGATAGACCGGAAGAGAACATAACGTCAGACTTCTTGAATGAGGAACTTTATCCTGCTCTAGGCAACGTTAATGATAAGGTGTCTGGGAGAACCAACGATACTAAGCCTGATCGTGCAAGTAAGACTGAACGTGAAAAGAAAGTTAATAACCCAAAGCCTCATTTAACGAGGTTGGATCCTAGTGATGAAAATTCCGATTCGGATTCCGATCCCGCTGGTACATTGGATACTTTTAGATTCGGAAGGGGGAAAGACAAGGGTCACAAGAAAGAAAAAACTGCAAAAATGAGAAACGCCAAGGGTTATAGACAAGGATTTCGTTAACCTGAATAAGAAATCGCTCATAGAATTCATGGATATGAGTGTGATGTAGTTGATAAGAACTTTTGAACTTTTTTAAGTCTCGTTTTAAATAATCTACTGGCAATTTCACACACACACACACACACACACACACACACACACACTGTCTGTTATGTGAAAAGCTTCTGATATTTTTGTGATCGACAAGCCATTGCACAAGGGTACCAGTGCCCTTAGTAAGTGATCATTTTAATTCTGCCCCATTATGATGCGCAAACTTCAAGTTCTGTACCCTCATTCTATTCATTTAATTCATTGTTATAATATGGTGTTGGGTGGCGAAGCAGGCATTATTACAACCATTCGTGCCCCTTTCACAGAGGTCTTCGTCAGTAGTGCGTTGTGCTTTGGTTTAGAATTTCACTGCATAGTTTTGTACAGAGAACTGAATGTTTACCAGTGTACACAGTAGGTGATTTTAGAAGTGAATAAAATGCATAATATAAAGTTCATTTTGACATAAAGACACTTTCCAATTAACTTGATAAAATATGGAGTTTTCCTTTAAGATTTTGGCATAGTTAATGGAACCAGAAGGTATCTGTTGAACTCCTCTACTGTATCTATGGTAACGCAGGCATGAACCGCTCCCTGCTTCCCTAGAAACGTGGCTTCGTTGCTGATTGGATAAACTGGTTGATGCCAGATATCCGCATGAATCTGAACTCCGAAACTTCCATCGAAATAGAAAGCTTGGAAGTTTTCAAGTTTGATATCGTCTGTAGGCAGTGCTAACAATGCAACAAACGCGTTACCATCTCGCGGGAAGAACACTTGACCTCCATCCGGGTGATAATTTGCCTCTCTGACAAGCACGTGCGTTCGATTGCTAGGAGACACGTTGCTAGGTAACCGTCCTGTGACGTAATCACCACCGACAGCCTCATTTACAGCAGTGCACTGGTCGCCGATCCACTTATAGGTGAAGTTGCCGCGCACTTCACCACCGTTGACACCAGTGCCTGGACACAAGGGCCTCCAACCTAGAAAAAACTTTCAATGTTCATTGTACGTGTAAGCACATGCACAGTATGTTGCATATATGCCTCTCCGCATTGGTCAGCGATTTTGGCTGTAAAAATGAAATATTTTCATTTGAAAATGTTTAATTTTGCTCAAAACATAGACTGTGGGACAGTGTGGGTACACGTTAACCGGCCCTCGCCGAGGTGATTCTAAGGAGTAGTACTTACAATCTATATTTTGAAAACCAAGGACTCGTGTACACGTAACCAAGGACTCGTGTACACGTAATGTAAGAAAACGAACTCTTGATTCCAACATACATGCAATGTGGCTGAAAACTGTTGCGTCCTTTGCGGTACCACTTTGAGTGATTTGGCTGAACCAGTATGCATTATATCAATATTGAATTTGGAAGTCGCATGTTCATTTGTAAAACAGCCACCCCTATCCCATACTCTTGTCTTGTGACCAAAATCGATTATCACAGTTGTGGAACGCGGTGGCCTAGTGAAAGAGTACATGACGACGCGGGGGATCCTGGGTTTGATACCTGCCTCTGCCATGTAGTGTCTATGAGCAAGACAATTTAATCTACCTGTAGTTCTGTATAGCCTAAGGAAGCGGTTGTTCGTCTAATAATTGTTGACATGGACGTTAAACCATATCCAAACCAAATCTTTTGACCCAAGTGATAAATATAATAATGTAAACTTATACAAACCTTTAACAGGCCAAGGAGTTATCTCAACTTTTTCTTTGTAAAAATCCCTGACAATTCTACCATAGTCTTTAAGTGTATCTTCAGTCGCTTTCACTATGGGTACAGGAAAGGGGTCCCCGTATTTAGGATCCAAAGCATCAGCGTAACTTGCGTACCCACTCATCTTCGTTCTGGTAAGGAGTAAGATCATAAAATCATGATTTGATTCATACATACTGGAGAAATACTTTATGCATACAAGAGATAAATTGTTAGACTGCTGGTTTCGGCATGTCCTAGAAAACCTTAAGATTCTGTCATGGCCGAGTCGTGTCGCTTGACAATATGAGCAGAATGAAAAATGTTCAGAATATATGACGCCACTTACTGCTTTCTGCGAGTAAATCCGTATAAACCAAGACAATGTATATGATGGTAGGCCTATCATTGAACCATAGATAAGGAAAGTAGTCTAGCGTTCTTGTCGTTTTTGAGCTTTCATTGCGCAAATCGGCTCTGCAGTGCTGGTTGTTCAAGAGTATTTTGATGACAGCGTGTGTATGTCAAATGTAAGAGAATCCTCACAATGATAACTGTGTTGCAAGCAGTTATCGTGGTTATTTAGAAACGAAAATCACCGCCTTACCCTCCTACGAACAGGGCGATAAATAATGGTCGATGATGACTGCGATCATGAACTTAAGTTAGACCTGGTTTGCGAACATCTTGATTTAACCCACGGGTGACACATTTCAAGTAACAGAATTAAGCAAGCGCGGCTGCTGAGACGTAGAAATAGTAGCAGGATCGCAGACTATGACCTTAAGCAATCAAACATGGCCATGCAAGAGATCTCCGTCTAAATATAAAATTTATAAAGTGCAACCTTACCTGTATAATTGGGATTTTCCCTGACGTCATTCATTTCTATTGACCAACCATTGCCTTTGTTACAAATTATAAACCGATAGACATGCGTAGCAACTGTTGCTATGTAAATATACAATAATGGTAAAATACCGTAAATTAACCTTCAAAAATTCCTTATTCTATTGTTTTCTGATAATAGAAATACTGGGTAGATGCCAAGAATAAAATATAAACTATGATTTTAAATTTAAAGATTGCCGATAAATGTTGTTTGAAGAGAAATATTGCTATTAAGGTCACATATATTACAAGGTGCGCGACATTCAAGTTAAGGCATGATAGATTGTTTAGCCGATTTTCTACATGTTTGGAACACGTTGCTTCGATATCATAATACACAAACGATCATGTATATTTCGATATAGGAAGTTCAGTGATTTTTAAAAGTGAGGAATTAAATTTCTTATAAAATCTAGAACATGGGAATTAAGTTAATTAATGATATTCTGGATTAAGCATTGATACATTAAGGAGGTGTTGGAATTGCTCGTCTTAAGCAATATTTTGCTGGTGATGTGGACTTAACGTCTTGGTCAATATTTCTTTGGGTTTTAAGCGGATTAATCAAAAAGTCATGTTTCAACATTTTTGTGTTAATTTGTCTGTCTGTGGCTAAAGCATGGCAACGAGTTCTTTACCGCCGTGCGTTAAATTGACCGGGGGTAAGCGGGGTGCCCCGGGACCCTTAATCGTGACCACCAGTGATGAGGATTCGTGTTCGGACGGTGAGCCACAGCTCAGCCCGAGGGCCCCGCTGGCGACTCGAACCAGCCCCCGGAGCAATATCACGGACACGTACCACCCCACCGATACCTACCACACAAACCTGAAGCTCGACTTACATTCTATGATCCGTACGGACGCACGAACAGAAACAAAGACAGACCCTGTGCGGCCACGTGCCTCCTCCCCTTCCCCCAACCCCAACCCACACCGCGACCAGCAAGCGTTCGACGCGTATGAACACGATCATGATTATGAAAACGTGGCCTCACCGAGTGGTAGCAGCACGGCCAGTGGACCGGTCTATGTGAGACCCCCGGGGTTTCAACACCACGCTCAGGAGATCCGGCAAGAAACTCGGCGGAAGAAGAAGAAACCAACAGGCCTCCTGGACAGACGGGAAGGGATCAAGTCTAGGGCTCCAACACCACCGAAGGTCAAAGCTAGGCGAGGTAATTACTCCATCTGTACATCGTCGTATATCTTTTTTGCACTTTTCATAATGTAGATATGAATAAGATGTTCCTGAGACGACATTTAATAATGTATTGCCAGCCATATACTCGTATGTCCTAAAACTACTACTGAATGCCCAAGGGTTGTACAAAATGTCATGTATGCTTGGTGTTTCATCAAGTAGGTATGGTGCTATGTCGTATATCTAATATACATACAGTTGGTATTGCAACATCATTTGACAATGTACTCAATTCTGCCAGCCAACGAGACGTATGTGTAATGCCCCTCTCACACTACGATAAATAGTCTCACGAATCGTCACGAATTCATAATTTTTAGGATTCGTGGAATTTCGTGAACTTTTTTGGTTTATTTGAAACTACATACGAACCAGTAAGGACACAGACACGACAGCGTTACGAATATTCGGCGGAGTCGGCTGAATTCGGCTGCAATCGCACGAACTTGGTAAGAATTCTTAACGATTTACATAATCTATTGAGGGTATGCTGCGCGAAAGTTTGAGATTCAGTTACGAATCAGTTACGAGTATGACGATAACTTGTGCGAATAATAAATATTCGTAGCTGTTCTTGACAATTCGTGAGATTTTTTCTCAAGATAGTTATAAAAGTTATAATACAGTACAGTCAGCGTGATGTTTATATCCTTCGCGCTCACGCACGAAAGAAAAAAGGATTAAGTTCCACGCAAAACCCACGCAAAACCCTCGCTCATTCCTCGCAAAATCCACGCTCGTTCCACGCTATTACCACGTTCATTCCTCGCAAGAAGCGTGTGAGTTGCGTGAGATATAAGCAGTTCCACGCTCGCTCACGCTTTCCACGGTCATTAAGGAAAAGAAGCGTGGAAAAGATTAAGAGACATGCGAGAAAAGGATTATCGTTTCGTCTTGTTCAAAAGGGTAAAATTGTTAAAGTTTTATGGTCAAATTAAATAAATAATATATATTTATTCATTAAGCCTTAGTGCGAGGACGGCAACTTAGTATGATGACGATAAACCTCTACAAATACATACACTTGTACGACAATGCGCCTGTACGTAAATACATACGCATGTTTTGACGAGTTGAGCAATACGTTATTATACCTATGGCCCATCCACTTTCTCATTAATGTGATCACTGCTCTTAAAGGATCTCAGTACGCCTGCTTGGGAATCAGTTTCAAATTAAATGAAGGATGATGCTATTACTCTATCGACTATGGCCTCCAACACCAATTCGGTGATACTTGGGAAACTCAGTTCATAAATTACATCTCTGAGTCCCTGACTGTAGCTTTATCCCTGTAATGTTTTTCACCTCTGAAGATGGATCCTCAGAAGTAAAGAAGCAGCTTCTCTTCAACGGAACTGCCTTCTGCCGCACCCTAAATGACAACCTTGCTTTTCTATGTATCTGGTGTACCTTTTTCGTTATATTTCTGTTGTAAGATTCGTGGACTTCGTGGCGCGTTCCGGTGCAGTCGGCTAACATTCGTGCTATAAACTGCCATATTAAATTCCATTAATCTCCAGCTTCATACAAACTCGTAGTTAAGTCGTTAGTCATTCGTGAGACTCTTGGCTGATTCGCATATTGATATGAATTCGTAGATAGTTTTTACCTATTTCGTATCTGCTTCGGTGTGTATTCGCGACATTCGTAACGGATTCGTTGTCAATTCGTAGTTGGGTGACAAGCTCCGGAATGCCCGAAAGAGCTACGAGTGCATCCGAATCAGATAAGATTCAGTTACGATGTCGCGGAATGCACTACGACTTTGTTAAGAATTAAATGCGATTTTTGGGTCGAAAATTCGGGACCAAAGTTTTGAACAGTTCAAAACTTTGGCCACGAATTTCTGACTGACCCACGATTCGCAAGAACTAACTACGAACTGTAAGAATTAGTTAAGAACTATACGAATCGGTTACGTTTCAGCTACGAATCGAAAAAATTGTCAAAAATTGTCAATTCGTGACGATTCGTGAGGCAATTTATCGTAGTGTGATAGGGGCATAAAACAAGCTTGGACCAGGTAATCTAGATTTCCTAGATCTGCAGACAGCCTTTGCATCAATGCACATCACAAGAATACTTAAAATCAAAGTGAAAATCTGTAAATGTCTCGTGCCTGTATTGGTTCATTTAGTAGCTGCATGTATACATATCTAACCACTAGCTCAAATATCTGAAATCCTATTATCGTGCCATACCTGTGGTTAATCAGTTTCTATTATTAATGGAATAGATATTCATGATAGACATTTCCATATTCATAATCCATAATCTAGCTCAAATCATTAATACCTTGACGATGAATGGCCAGTGTTGTAGTTAAAAATCAGTTAGACAAATATGCTTTGTTAAGAAGAATTTTAAGACTCAACAATTCATGTATATTTGCACAAGATTCGAAATCTTCTAAACTTGACTCTTTGAAAAGTGGCAAAGTCAAACTATCTATGCATTCACAATGCAATCCATGTTTACATGGTTTAGTTGGGTCGTGAAAAATGCTGCACATGACATCCAAATAAGTGCCATAAAATGGAGGCGATGTCCCGCTATGACCACAGCGTACCTGTTGGCTGGGACGTTGCAGCAAAACAAACAAATCATACTGAACCGATTTGCCATCTGGTGATCCCGTTTTGGAATCACCTAACTTCATATGTTGTTCTTTTTAAACCCGATTCGTATGACAGGCAAGTCTAGGGCCTCTCTGGTGTCAAAATAAATTGCGTCTTATTTTTTTTTTCAAACTTGGTGACACTGTCCCAGTAATTAGTAAAAACCAAAAACATAATAATTTTGCATGCAAAAATAGTTTTCTTTGTGTGACTATTGTTTTACATGACAATGGGGAAAGTATGTTCATTATATTGGGACTGAAAAGATTAATTCATTACAAATTTTCATGTTCTTTGTATCACAGTATAAGTTAAACATTATGACAAATGTATATTTTTGCGTATTTAATCATCCACTTTCTTGATCGCTACAGTTTTATAGCATTTTCTATTATCCGCCTCTTCTAACAAAATAACCAGGTCCTACGAGGCTCGGTAAAGTTAGCAAACTGGCAGAAAGAGCAGAACGAAATGGTAAAGTTAGCAAACTGGCAGAACGAGCAGAATGAAACGGTAAAGTTAGCAAACTGGCAGAACGAGCAGAATGAAACGGTAAAGTTAGCAAACTGGCAGAATGTCCTACGACTTGAATCTAAAGACATATCACCAACAGCAAGCTCAGGCTAGGAGAGTAAATGTTTCAAACAGTTTCATTTCATCTGTAAAGGACGCGATGTACATTTCCGCTAAAGCCTGGAACGGTTCTGCCTCGCGTGGTCAGAAACGAGATGTAGGTTTTGCATACAATTTAACTTTGGTGAGGTTTAGTTAATACCAAAAGTGACATTCCGGTCTAATGGTGCAGACTTGTCTTTATCATGGTGCTGTAAATTGTGCTTGCTTCGATTTCAATGACATTCTTTGAATATTAATATCCAGAGCTAGAACTATATTTATAGACTCGTCTCTATGCTCTCGCATAGAATTGATTTTGCCCTGCAATTTATCATAGCTAAACATAGGCCCTCAGTTCCATACGGAGTAGGTTAAGTATTTGAAAATCACATAAACCAAGGTCTACATTGAAAATCAATTAAAGATTGATTCTAAAAGATAAGTACAATTTTCAACAGCCTTTTCTACCATTGACGCAAACATGTCACGTTTTAATTACATGATCTTTTTTTTTTATATATATTGCACATGTAAATAAAATTGGTTGTTCAAGATCATGCAAAGGCAGATGAAAATAAAGTCTGTAGCTACAATATCATCATGGCTTGGCGCAGAAGCTCGACCTAGAGTGCCTTTCTGAACATCGTATGTCTGCATGGACAGAGCATTGAAAGAAATTTTGTTGATGCACATGGGTCTAAAACGAAAATCCACGCCTTTCTTGAAAGAATACACTGCCTTCCTTTCAGATACTTTGTAACAGAAAAGTCATCAAGAAAATGTTTGCAAAACCAATTTATTGCATCGTCTCAAGCCGAAATATCAATATAGTCATGACTATTGAAAAAGGTTCAAGGGCTATCAAAGTAATGCATTTGTTGACTTAATCGCAACTTTCCCCTCGAAAGTAGACTAAAACAGCAAACAAACCGTGAAGTCTTTGCAGAGCCCAAACCCAATTACTTGCATCTTTCCGTATAGATCTTGACAATGAACGTTGTTGCAAGACCGACAATGCAATATGATGCTTTCCAACGACTATTGAAGACGCGTAGATGTGTTGTCATGTTTGTAAAACTAACAACCAACCAAAACAGAACACCTTTCGTTGTCCACAGTTTATAATTGCAGCGAGCTCTGTCAGATTTGAGCGCGAGTAACGGATCCGTCGGGTAGCTGATCAGCCTATGTTGTGTCGGTCCGGGGCAAACATCTTTTGAAGTGACGCAAGTACCGTCGTCAATGTTTGTAACTTGATTATCCTCTCACTTTCTGACCTAACCCATGTTTCTTGAGATGACGCTGGTACGGTAGTTTGACCTTCCTTATTTCAGATCCAGTACCCATGAGACTCCGGGCGTTACCGCAGTCGTTCTGGAAGCAACCCAACAATCCTCCAGCATTATCCCCCGGCAATATCTTCTCGTCATTACCTCCTCTGAGTGGTTACGCCAAGGATGAAGACGTCACAGGTAAGATGACATCTAGCTTGTCCGTTACTCGCCTTCACAACGGAGTATGTACAGGTTTCGTTGCTACCATGCATGACAGTGTTGCTCACCTTCCAGTGCTTGAAAGTGTCACGGTACGGCTAGGTTGCATTAGCTAAATGAGCCGCATCGTGAGAAAACCGGATTTTTGCCTAGGCGAAAACAAAGGCGCAGATCAGCTTCGCGGTAACCGCGAAGCTGATCAGCGCCTTTGTTTTCGCTACACGGATAGTACAATTTCTCTTCTTCTTAAATCCGAAATTTCAAGCTTCTAGCCTGTTTCTGTGACTGTACAGGTTGGTTTGTGTCAGACCTGGTCGTAAACCCCGAAGACCGGTTTTCTCGCGCCGCGGCTCAAATGGTATATGTACAGTAGTGCATGCAGGGGACGGTACATCTATTGACACAGGACCTTAAATGTGCCGCACCGTACGGTTTTCACATGTAATGAGACTTAGTGACATAGCTGAAAACACTGATCACCCTGATCAGAAAAAAAGTATTCGAAGGCTACCCAGGAAAATGGCAAAACTGGCAGCTCAGAGGAGAGAGCCACAAATGTCTTGTGAAAATATTTTTTGATAATATTCGTTTTCATATTACAGCAAATCTAGTATATCTATATCCCGAATGGAATGCTATTGTCTGAAAGGCCAACAATGCAGTGCAAAAGGTGGAACTTATGGATTTAATAATCACGTTTTTAGGCTGTGGTTTAAATATAACAATAGCTTAATTTTATAGTGTAATATCAATATTAATTTTCGAATCACTTTGCACCAATTTCGCATTTTTGTAACTCAGCTCAGATGCATGTGCATTATATATAGTATGGTCACTGATTCTACAAAAAGCGGAGCAGATAATACTTTTTTGAATGCCGATCAGTTCTTGAAGAACGTATGTAAACGTTTTAATTCCTGTGTTTCCTTGATGTTACATTTTCTCCTATCCAGATGTCCGTCCCGTAACGCCAACGGAGGACAAGGAGAAAATCAAACGTCATGCCGCCAAGATTCCTGAACGCAAGGTGATAGTCACTGGGGATACGGACCTGTTCTTGAAGCACCTGTTTGCTGGAGTGGCTGATCATGATAAGAAAACAGCTTCTCAGTTGAAAAGAGGAAGGTGGGTAGTCTTGTGATGACACTGACTTGCCCATAAATTACACTTTCATACATGCAATCACACATTATGCAGTGTCAAGGTTTCCAAGCTGAGATCAGTATGCCCATCACAATACATCACGAAAACTTGCCCATGATATGAACAGATTTTTGAGCTTTAAAAATTGAAAATTTTCAGCTGAAAAATTGATATTTTTCTTATTTTTGCTCCAAACATATGTTGTGGGTACACGTTAGAACCACATCGGCGAGGCGGTTCTAATGAGTACCCACAATATATGTTTTGGAGCAAAAATTAGAAAAATAGGTATAACCCTGCATACCCCAATTTTTCTATATAAGTGGGGGTTAAGGGGGTATATATTGCGCGGAAATATTTCCCTCATGTATATAGCAAGGCGGCAAGCCATTTTGCCAATCATTGTGCAAAAAGATATAAACTGTGTTACTGTAAGGAAGAATTGGGCTTAGTACCATTGTCTGGCAAAGAGGTACATATACAAGATTCATTTATAATGCCATATATTAGATATCTTGGATATTTATGTTACTTAAGAATCTTAACTTAAGATATGTAGATGATAAAAGCTGCCATATTTAGTATAAAAGGTATCTGAAGTTTGATACAAATATTTATTAGATACATCATAAATAATAAAATGGATTGTCATAGTAAAATTACTACAGGCAAATCACATAGAAAAGGCTGATTAATTAATTGGTCAATGTTGTAATCAGATCAATAAATTACAGGTTAATAACAATATCTGAATTGATTTTCAGGATTTCCTGATATATATGGAACTATTAAATAATGAATTATTGTGAGATTGGTTTAATCAGTCAGTCCCAAGCATTTTTTTTCTACTGACGCCCCCGAGATGATCGAGTGATAAGAAACAGCGCTCTTAACCGCTTGGCCATGGGGTCCACTATTCCATAATGTATATTTAATTCTCAATATATATAAATGCCACAATTTTCTCATTTTGTTCTCTCTTTTTTTTTCCAGACCAAAGAAAGTTCATGTGAGCAAGCCTCCAAGTACAAAAGGACTTTTATCTGGTGATGATCCATACTTAATAGACTCTGCAATCACACAGAAACTCTTCCCTCAGTTATCCCTGGACTCTTGTGCAAAACCTGGTGGGAACTCATCACTACAGTTAATAACGTTACGAGAAGGGGATAAGGCAGTGACGCTACCCTCGCTGAGTGTGGAGCAAAATTATTCACAAATGTTATCGGAATTAGTGATGAACATTTGAGAAAGGAACTGTTGGATACAGATTGCTTTAACCTGAAGATCATGCAATACTGATGTATGATCTCTCAACAGAGCTTTGAATTTACTCAAAGAGTTTTTGGAATATGCATCTTTTACCAGATGCATATGGCTTCTATGATGAAGTTGAGTTTAGTGCAAGGCTTTTTTTCGTTGAGCTTTGGAGTCATTGTTAGATCTTTGCTTTGTAACTAATCCATCTCAATTTAATGAAATGAACTTCAATTGAAAATGTAGGAGCCCAGCTTTAATTCTTGGTGACACTTGCAGCTCATGGTGTAGAAAAGCACAAGAAGTCAGAATCCTGTTCAGGATGAAGGAAAATAGTATGGTACATCATATTCGATCAGATCAAATGATTCACAATAAGAACATAAAGAAAATAGATGTTTTAGAAAAAAATACAAATAGTGCATAAAATATTGAAAAAAAAATCATATCTTTTATAGTAACTTAATCTCATAGATAGACGAATACATGTAGATCCATTTAAAATGTTGGAGGAGAGGGCAATATGTATCACTATGTGAGATGGCACAAGTATTCCCAAATACTGCTGGACAGTAATGGAGAACTGTGCCAGGCATAGGAAAACCATGTGAAAATACAATATCGTGAACAATAAGAACAACTCCTTCCAGCTTCTGACACCAGATAATGTTCTGGACAAATCAAAAGAATACAAATAGAATGATGTCTAACAACAATTTTGACATGTGTGTGATGAGTTAGAAAGAGGCATATCACATGTATGATATGATGCTGTACTCTTCGAGGAGAACATGACAAATACAATGTTGTTTTGATTGGATGTCATAAACCAATGAAATCCAATCTCAGTGATCAAATAGCTCCTCCCATGTTTTATTGTGACCAATCAGGAATAAGAGGAGGGCAGATATTTTCTTATTTGACCAATCACAGAAAAGAGGAGGAGCTTGATGTGTAATGGGGAATGTTGCGCATTTAACAGTATGCAGTGTCTGCATGAACTGAATCTGTAATTATTTCATTTGATTCTAGTGCTTTGCTGTGATTTGAACTTTGAATGTGTTCTTTCTGAAAGTTGTTTCTTTGAAAAATAGTCATGTGGGTCTGAGATAAAGATGTATCTTTATCTCAGTGTGGGTATATGACATACAACATTTTTCTAACAGTTTTATTGGACCAACTTCAGATTATCATGAGAAACTCTTGATTTGGAGCATCATTCACATGAATATTCATGAACATTCATTTTCTCTCATTTATAAGCATCTAATTTGAATACAAGTCTCATGAATATTCATTATTTATTTATTTTTACGAGCACTTCTGTGATACTGTAGTTGCCATTTAGTCAATTATACTATTATATTAATATTTTAGTACCAGTACTAGATCAAGTTAGTCCATCTGTTATAATTGTTACCATATTGCCTGTATGTTTTGGGACGCCTTCCAATCTTTTAAAAATAATTATTTTATAGGCTTTTAAATATTGGGACACATAGAAAATTGGAAGAAAATAGAAAATGTGGCAATTTTTTTGTATTGTGACATCAATTACTGCAAATTATTTTCTCGTTCACGTTTCAAAGAATTGCCATTCTGAATGAAGGCATAAAAGATCTAAACGGGCTAGACACTTTTGCAATCTGAATTTTGTATCAACAACATTCATTACACGTGACAGTAGGGTACAAATGAACACTGGATTTGAATTTCTCTTTGAGAAACAATGCTTTTGCTTGTCTAAATCCTATTCAAAATCTAAAACACTGCTCACAGTACAGAACTTTTCATAATCCCTGATTTTCAAGCGTCATTGGTCTAATGCTAACTGAAATCATGGTATTGGTAACGTATGTAATCATACATGTAATCCTTCCTTTCTATTGCGACAATGTTGAAATAATGTTGTTTCAAGCTACTGTAAAATCCTTTATTTCTGGACACTCAAAATATAATAAATGATATAATCATATACATTGGAAATAAATGTATTTAAATTGAAAAACTACATGGCTATTTGTTAATCTCAGTTTTATTTTTATCATGCAAAATAGTTCCTCCTATTAAAAGGTTAGGAACAAGCAGTTCCAAAATTATCAATAATATCTTCATAAACAATATTTAGAGTGTTCTGATATTATTGGAATTTATGGTATATTTATTAAATTATTAATATTTGAAGGCGTATCTGTGATTTCTAGTTATATAGTGATCTGTCTCATGTATAGCAGTGTTTTGATCTCAGACAGACCAAAGATTGGGCAAGACTACTTATTAGCATGTGTTAAGAATGATCAAATTATCATAGCTATATCAGCTGTTTCTGTAACAAATGAGCCGCCTCGTGGGAAAACCAACAATGTGGTTTCCGAACAGGTCCGACACAAACCGACCTGTACAAGCACAGAAAAGAGCTAGAAGCTTGAAATTTCGGATTTAAGTAGAAGAGGAATTGTACTGTCCAAGTAGCAAAAACAAAGGCGCTGATCAGCTTCGCGGTTACCGCGAAGCTGATCTGCGTCTTTGTTTTTGCCTATGCAGATTGTTGGTTTTCCCACGAGGCGGCTCAAATACCTACAGTTTGTGTTACTGAAGTGCTTCGATAACTTGTAATATACATGTATACATAAGCAGTGTTTCATCCAGCTTTGCCTTTCATGCACTATTCAGTGAACTTGTCCAATTTTTAAACTGTCTGTGGTCAAAATCAGACTAGGGCTAGTTGTTATTGTTTTGTACAGAAAAGTTTATCTTGTAAATAATGTAACAATAATATATTTGCTTTTTCTGTAAATAGAAGAATCTTACGTGGTTGTTTCATATGAAATTTATTAAACGAGCCTACGAGCCTTTGGCTCGTATAATAACTATCATATGAAATGACTGCAAGTGTAAGATTCTTTTTATCATATGACTTTTAAAATAGGATTTTATCACCTTAAAAGTGGACATATTTTCAATGAAAATTTACATTTTTGCTACGGACGTCGTCAATGACGTTACATATTCTCGCAAAAGTTAATACATTGTGGTCATAACACTTTATTACATGACGTTATCCACTGGAAATCAGTGACATCATATGATAAATAGTAGTAATTAAATGATGTTCATTGCACACATTCTGTCATTCTTAATCTTTCAGAATTAAAGAGAGAGATTGTTTTCTAAATGCAAACACACTTAAATTGCCTCTAACACTGATTTAAGCTCTGTTCAACTTTTTATATGACTTCATAAAATCACAAGCATTTAGCAAGCTTCCTGATACAGGAATCAATTTGTCGTCAGTTGTCAAAGCAGTCTTAAAATCCTTGGATACAGATACCTTGACAAACACAAAATAAAACCAGCCCAGAGAAACTAAAGCATATTAAAGAGCAAAACAAAAGATTAATTTGAGAGCCTGAATGTGCATATTGGAAGAGTTGTCCCTGTTGCTGGTTGCCTATAGTCTTATGTACATTTAAAATCCAAGCAAAGTCTGAAACTTTGAGCTGACCTTTGAAGCTACTTGTTTTTGCCACAAGTTTGCACATATCGTGAGCTTGAAGTATTTCATGTGGCGGCTCATGAATGTTTGAGACTAATCCAGCCATATGCTTCTCAATTTCCATCATGGCTTATAATGAAGTGGCTCTGTAGCCTCAGTTATGTTTTAAAAATGGTTAAAATTTGAGCCTGTGCGTGAGAAAACCAACAATTTGAATTCTGACCAGGTCTGACACAAACCGGGCTGTAAAGTCACAGAAAAGAGCTAGAAGCTTGAAATTTCGGATTTAAGTAGAAGAGATATTGTACTATCCAAGTAGCGAAAACAAAGGCGCTGATCAGCTTCGCGGTTACCGCGAAGCTGATCTGCGCCTTTGTTTTCGCCCATGCAAATTGTTGGTTTTCTCACGCACAGGCTCATTTCATAAATAAGGCTATCAATCACATGTAAGAACCATAACGAGAGGGAAAAAGTATCCCTAAATTAATATATAAAATTATAATTGGAACAAACAACGCTATAAAGAAAATGTCTTTATTAACTGACATAAAATGAAACAGATCTTTTTAAATATTATATAGATTTCAAATTATACATTAACTGAATTTCGCAGTGTTAACAGCTATCTTCAATTTCGTATAAATACTTTTTTCATAATAGAATTAGATAAATTATGTCATGTACTAAACTAAAGTATTCAATCACATTCATTATTAATCGACTGCTACTGTTTTAAGTTACATTTTATTGAAATTCTTTAAGGAATGAAATTCAGATTTTAGCTTTCACTGGATGATGAAAAACATTAGGCTGTGTTAATGTCTGTGAAGCCCGAAGGGCTTCTCGGAGACATTAAAACAGCTAAAAGCGAAAGCTAAAATCTGAATTTCAATACTTATATTTACATTTTATATTATCAATCAAGTATCAGATTTTTAATTGCGCATATCACCGCTCATTTTCATGTTATTTGACATTAAATTCGACTTAACGTAATTTTGGAACAGCCAAAACGTCAACTTTTCGCGCCTAACGTCATGGCGATACGCGACCAACGTCACAACAACAAGAGTAAACAAACAACGTCACTGGATGGGTTTTGACGTCGCCCCGCCTATAGGCGTGGCTTCCGTAAACCACGTGACTTAATGTTTTTCATTGGGAAATGAAGAACATCAAGAAAGATACTTTCATCTAGAGCGATTGCAATAAAAATGTAAATATTTAGTAATACAATGTATAAAGAACTGCAGTTAGTAATAAAACTACATAGATCTTTACAATTCAACACAGATACAGGACAATTTGTTAATTATTCATTAAGATATCTGATATGATCTATCAGGTCAATTTTCTTTCAGCAAGAATTTGAAAACAATATGGTTGGAATGAATAAAATCAGCTTCAGTTAATGATTTTGTGTATCTTGAGGAAAAAAAAAACAACAACAAAAAAAAACAACAACAAAAACACATGATTTTTGGCTAAAATGATGTGTTTGGTGCTTTAAAAAACTGTTGAAAGTGAAGTCTTGTGACTACTCCTCCGTGACATTCAGGCACTGATCAATACTTTAACCTGTAGCTATAATACAAGAAAATTCTAATTTACAAGATATAATCTTTATAAGGGAGCCTGCACATAGCATTATCTAAATGGTTACATTGTTGGGAACAAGACAATCATTTTTGTGGAGCTGGACAAATTTTGCAAAAAAATAATTAATTTTTGTGAACGTAGTTTTAATAAGACTCAAAATGGATTGCTTTTCCATGAAGTGTCTTTCTTACATGTCTCCATATCACATCTTACCTGATCTTACCAGGCTCACAGGTAATATACCAAGATTATTGATTTCTCCTGGCATTTCCGCGGTTTTATTTCCAATAGTAAGCTTAAGAAAAACTTACCACTAGCTTATTAAGGTAAATCAGGTGTTTTTACTTGTTTATGTATGAGCTTCTAGCAGCAAATCAATACATGTTCTTGGCTTCTAAAGAGCCATCTTTCATTTATTGGAATTGTTTTTCAAGTCAAACAGAATATTTATTTCAGAATAATACTTGTAAAATACTCGCTTTTCAGCTCATGTCTAGAATATTCTCCAAGACGGAATAAAATCATATACTTTGTGAAAAAAGCATAACAATATTGCAACCTTAAATCATGTTTATACTATAACTCTGGTAGAGTCACTGAAAATTGCATGTTTTAACCTTCTTTTCCGAAAAGTCATAAGTGTCAATCTCTAGTTGTGCTCAGCTTTCGCTTTATTTTCGGGGCATAGACTAGCTGCTTGGTATTTTGACTTTGAGTTATGATTTCAGTAAAGTCCATCTGTCCAATTCACCCTTTTTTCAAATGAAAGGAGGATGTTGATTTTAAGGCTGCTTTGAGTGTCAAAATTGTTCCTGCATGACCAGAACGTTCCTGCATGACCACAACGTTCCTGCATGACCAGTACATTCCTGCATGACCACAGCGGTTACCCAGCACATGACCACACAAGTTATCCAGAGACACATCAGGAAAACATGTCCATGCAATGAATACCCCCTTAAACCCCACTTTTATATAGAAAAACTGGGGTTTGCAGGGGTATACCTATTTTTCTTATTTTTGCTCCAAAACATAGATTGTGGGTACCTCGGCGAGGCGGTTCTAATGTGTACCCACAATCTATGTTTTGAGCAAAAATAAGAAAAATATAAAAATTTTTATAAGAAAAATATAAAAAATTTTCTAATGAAAATTTTCTTTTTTTACAACTTTAAAAATTTCTGTATATTGCATGGGCGTGTTTTCGTAATGAGCCAGCGCACCTGAGAACAACATGAAATCAATATCAGGCTGTGGGATGCTAATACCTGTCTAGGAACAACTTGGATCATAATGATGTGTCACAAATTGTTCCCTAACATTATAAGCATTTACTTCCTTAAATGAGCTGCGTCATGAGAAAACCAGATTTTTGCCTATGCGAAAACAAAGGCCCAGATCAGCTGTGCAATAACTGCACAGCTGTCAGCGCCTTTGTTTTCGCTACATGGATAGTACAACCCTTCTTCTTCTTAAATCCAAAATTTCAAGCTTCTACCTTTCTTCTGTGACTGTGCAAGCCGGTTTGTGTCTGACCTAGTCGGAAACCCCAAAGACTGGTTTTCTCGCGTCATGGCTCAAATGTTGCGTGTTGATTTCATCTGCATTGTTCTCAGTCACGTTGTTCGTCTCTGGTTAACCAGTGTGTGGCTCATTTACTTAAGTTGAAATCATCAAGAAAAAATGATCACAAAATTCAAATTAACATACCATCAAGTTATATCATTTTGTTTTTAAAATTGAGCCACCTAGTGGGAAAACCAACATTGTGGTTTCCGACCAGGTCCGACATAAACCGACCTGTACAGTCACAGAAAAGAGCTAGAATCTTGAAATTTCGGATTTAAGTAGAAGAGGAACTGTACTATCCGAGTAGCGAAAACAAAGGCGCTGATCAGCTTCGCAGTTACTGCGAAGCTGATCTGCGCCTTTGTTTTCGCCTAGGCAGATTGTTGGTTTTCCCATGTGGTGGCTCAAATGGAGCTCCTTTGATTACATTCATTAAAATTCATTTTTATCATTAGAAGATTGATAGATATTTGCTTTTAAATTTGAATCAAAGTAGTTGTGTTCAAACATTTACATCATTCATTTTACATTCATACAAAATTCCGTACAATAGGCATGTAGACTGAATATTTGGGAAGAAGTATGAATTATGAATGAATTTAAAATAGTACAATCAAAGAACCAAGGAGTGATACTATAAATCCACAGCACCAATAGGTGTGCAAGTCATTTTTAAATTGCTTAAGAATTCACATGACAATTGAATGGATAAAACAATTTGCAAACAGTAACAATTTTTTCTACTTTTTAGATCCACTATCATTTCAAAATTTTCGATAGCAAATTTCTCACTGAGATTTCAATTGTCAGCAGTTTGCAAGCCAATTTGAAATCAAAATGCTGCAATTACTTCAATAAAACTTTCTGATCCATTTTTGCCCCTTTTACAGCATTTTCAACTGCTGCTTACTTATTTGCACTTCTTCGCATGAACTAAATGCAACCTTCCCAGCTATTCAGGCTATTTCCCATAACATTTTAATGCATAATTTCATGTTTGCTCAAGTTGAATTTAAATATTTGAAGTCTTTTCAAAGATTGCTGAACGACTTATGTGGTTTGATTTGATGTTTTGAATTCTTCATTTCTTGTCAAAAGCATGAGCCACCCCATGAGAAAACCAACAATCTGCATATGCGAAAACAAAGGCGCAGACCAGCTTCGCGGTTACCGTGTTTTCGCATATGCAGATTGTATGATTCCTCTTCTACTTATATTCTAAATTTCAAACCTCTAGCGCTCTCCTGTTACTGTACAGGCTAGTTTGAGTCAGACCTGTTCTGAAACCACATTGTTGGTTTTCTCATAATGTGGCTCATATATAACATTGGCTCAGCGGTGTTTAGTTATACAATTACACATCACTGCATTGGGTATGTGATTTTAAGATTTTTGAATGGATCATGCTGTTGACTACCAAAATGTTCAGCATATTTCATCAATTCATGATTTTACATACTGTAAATTTCATTCATTTGTACCAAAACGTCTTTGACAACTGTATGAATCCAAGTTTTTGATCGATTTTTTTATCTGTTTTTAAGACATTTTATTGCTTATGATATGCATGTGATTTTATTTGAATTTTGTGCTTTACAATGATTTGATTTCTTGTAAATATTTCCAAGGTTTTAACATTCCGTCCCAAGTTTTCCTTTTTTGACTTTTCATTGATTATTGATTTTATTTTGAACATTACTGCCTCAAATCGTTAACCACATACTGTATTAAGATAATGGGATTTGATTTTTTTTCGTTTTGCCAAGAACACACTAGTTATCAAGGGACAATCAATGTGAATAACAAAGATACACACAGATCCATATGAGCCGCATCGTGAGAAAACCAGATTTTTGCCTATGCGAAAACAAAGCCGCAGATCAGCTTCGCGGTAACCGTGAAGCTGATTAGCGCCTTTGTTTTCGCTACACGGATAGTACAATTTCTCTTCTTCTTAAATCCGAAATTTCAAGCTTCTAGCCTGTTTCTGTGACTGTACAGGCTGGTTTATGTTGGAGCTGGTCGGAACTCCCGAAGACCGGTTTTCTCGCGACGAGGCTCATAAGGCTGTTGGGTGCAACTACCCATCTAGGAACAACTTATCACAGGTCAGAATGATCCATTGCACGTTGTTCCCAGGCAGATATTCACTCTCTATTTGTTGCTTATTGAATTCATCTGCATTGGTTGTACTCAGACATGTTGGTTGTCTCTGGATAACTGGTACACTGCATATTTTCAGATTGTTTAATGTACAGTCTTACAAAGCCAGATATATTATCTGGCGTTTTGAACCCTTAATTTATTTTTGACATGGAAACTTGTAAAGAAAAAAAAAAGATAAAAAATATAAAACAGAAACTGATGAATACTTGTTTGTTTCATGTTATAAATCAGAGAATCATTAAAGTCACAAGATTTTCCACTTTAGTTCTTTCTATGTCCAAATTCCAATCCGACTGACAATAGAAGATGTGAGAACATTATCCATAGAAGACCTTGCTGGACTTCATGACTTAAGGCATCTCAAGCAGCCTTGCTACCAAACCACATGAAAATTGTTTCCATTCAATAAAATAGTAACAGAGAATGGACCAATCACAGTCTATGTGTGTGTGCTAGCTTGAACCATTCCACTCAAAATTCAGATTTTAGCTTTCACTGGATGATGAAAAACATTCGGCTGTCCTGTAAATGCTCACCTGAGATCTGCTGCATATACCAATAAACATGTTTGAATATTATGGTATTTAACCCCATTCAAATGCATGGGCAACACATGTTGACCTTGCCATAAACTGGGTCAAGGTCATCACAGGGTCATGATTTATATACACATTGGAGTACTTTAGCCATCGATGCTTCACGCCATGTTTCCTTGAAA
The DNA here is from genome assembly GCA_964017185.1 of Rugalucina vietnamica. Lineage (NCBI taxonomy): Eukaryota > Metazoa > Mollusca > Bivalvia > Lucinida > Lucinidae > Rugalucina > Rugalucina vietnamica. The sequence continues at coordinate 40,894,009 of OZ024882.1, read as the reverse complement.
TCAGTCTATTGGTTTAAGAGAAGAAGATTTTTGAAGGGTTTTTGCCATATATGGGCATGGCGGCAATCTTGGTCATGTGACCTAAATTATTAATATACACATTGGTTCCCCCATCCTCATACATGTGATACCTCCCTCATCATCAGGGAGACTCCAGGAAATGAGTGGCAAAATTTGTCTAAAATGTACCACTTTTTCACAAAAATTCAAAATCTCCCTGAAATGAACCAAGAATTTTCCTATATATTCTATACATTTTTCAAAAATCTCCCTGAAATGAAGGAAAAATCTCCCTGATGCCCATTTCAAACTCATCACATGTATGCATCCTATGGATGCTTCACATAAAATTTGGCTATAATTGGCCAAGCAGTTTCAGAGGAGAAGATTTTTGAATATTATGTTAATATACATGTATACTGCCCCGGGGTGGGGCCATATAAGCCCTTGGGTACAACTTTTTTCAGAATCATTAATATTCAGTCCTACTAACCATTTCCTGCAAGATTTTCACCTCAAATGACTTTTTAAAAGTTTTCCCCATTCAAATGCATAGGCGACCTACGTTGACCTTGTCGTAAAATAGGTCAAGGTCACCACAGGGTCATGATTTATATACACACTGTAGTACTTTAGCCATCAATACTTCATACCAAGTTTCTCTGAAATCAGTCCACCAGTTTCGGAGAAGAAGATTTTTGAAGGGTTTTTACCATATGGGCATGGCAGCCATCTTGGTCATGTGACCTAGATTATTTATATATACATTGATTCCCCCATTCTATAGATGCTTCACATAAAATTTGGCTTTGTTTGGCCAAGCGGTTTCAGAGGAGAAGACGTTTGAATATTATGGAGATATACATGTATATTGCCCTGGGGTAGGGGCACATGAGCCCCTCGGGTCCAATTTTTTTCAGAATCATTAATATTCAGTCCTACTGCCCATTTCCTGCAAGACTTTCACTTTAAATGACATTTTAAAAGTTTTCCCCATTCAAATGCATTAGCGACCTATGTTGACCTTGCCATAAAATAGGTCAAGGTCACCACAGGGTCATGATTTATATATACATTGTAGTGCTTGAGCCATCGATGCTTCAAGTCAAGTTTCGTTGAAATCAGTCCACCGGTTCTGGAGAAGAAGATTTTTGAAGAGTTTTTACCATATATGGGCATGGCGGCCATCTTGGTCATGTGACCTAGATTTCTTATATACACATTGGTTCCCCCTTCCTATAGATGCTTCATATAAAATTTGGCTTTGATTGGCCAAGCGGTTTCAGAGAAGAAGATCTTTGACCAGAGGACCAATGGTCCTGTAAACGCTCACCTGAGACCTGAGATATATACATGTACCAATAAACTTGTTAGACTAGAATGGTAAAATGCATGTATATAACCCTAGGGCAGGGTCAGAAAAACTCCTGGAGTCAATGTCTTTTTCAAATCATAAAAATTCAGTCCATTTGCCAATTAACTGCAAGTTTTGTCCTTCAAATGACATTTTAACAATTTTCTCCATTCAAATGCATGGGCGATCTAAGTTGACCTTGCCATGAAATAGGTCAAGGTCATCCCAGTGTCATGATTTATATAAATTTTGTAGACCTACGTTCCTTAATGCTTCATGCCAAGTTTCAAAATCATAGGCCTTCTGGTTCTGAAGAAGAAGGTTTTTAAACGTTTTTGCTATTTATAGCCATGGCGGCCATCTTGGTCATGTGACCTTGACCATTTATACAAACTTTCATTCCCTCTTCCTAAGGATGCTCCACAAAAAGTTTGGCTTTGATTAGCATAGCGGTTTCAGAGAAGAAGATGTTTGAATATTATGGTCATATACATGTATATAGCCCCGGGGCAGGGGCAGACAACCCCCTGGGCCCAAAATATTTTCTTAAACATAAATCTTCTGTCCATTTGCTCATTTCTAGCAAGTTTTCTGCCATTTAATTACATTTTCCTATTTGTTCCCATTCCAATGCATGGGAGACCTAAGTTGACCTTGCCGTAAAATAGGTCAAGGTCATCCCAGGGTCATAATTTATATAAACTTTGTAGAGCTCCATTCCCAGATGCTTCACACCAAGTTTCAAAATCATAGGCCTTCTGGTTCTGAAGAAGAAGATTTTTAAACGTTTTTGCTATTTATAGCCATGGCAGCCATCTTGATCATGTGACCTTGACCATTTATATAAACTTTCATTCCCTCTTCCTAAGGATGCTCCACAAAAAGTTTGGCTTTGATTGGCCTAGCGGTTTCAGAGAAGAAGATGTTTGAATATTATGGTCATATACATGTATATAGCCCCGGGGCAGGGGCAGACAACCCCCTGGGCCCAAAATATTTTCTTAAACATAAATCTTCTGTCCATTTGCTCATTTCTAGCAAGTTTTCTGCCATTTAATTACATTTTCCTATTTGTTCCCATTCCAATGCATGGGAGACCTAAGTTGACCTTGCCGTAAAATAGGTCAAGGTCATCCCAGGGTCATGATTTATATAAACTTTGTAGAGCTCCATTCCCAGATTTCAAAATCATAGGCCTTCTGGTTCTGAAGAAGAAGATTTTTAAACGTTTTTGCTATAGCCATGGCGGCCATCTTGGTGATGTGACCTTGACCATTTATATAAACTTTCATTCCCCTTTCCCAAGAATGCTCCACATGAAGTTTGGCTTTGATTGGCCTAGCGGTTTCAGAGAAGAAGATGTTTCAATATTATGGTCATATACATGTAAAGGGTGTTAAGAAAGTTCGTTCCGCAGTTTACCACATGATTTGAAAACATTTTATAGACAAAAACGTATTAAATGATTCATTTTCCATTAAAATGTTGTTTTCGCAGATACAATATAAAAGTTGACACCGTCTTACATCGAGTTGCTTCACAGATGTATATTTTCTAAGGATACTATATTTCACAAATTCTGGAATAATTCGATTTTTTGTAAAAACCAGAGGACCAATGGTCCTGTAAACGCTCACCTGAAACTCGAGATATATATACCAATAAACTTGTTTGACTAGAATGGTAATATCCATGTATATAACCCCAGGGCTTGGTCAGAGCAACCCCTGGAGTCAATTTCTTTTTGAAAACATAAAAGTGCAGTCCATTTGCCAATTTACTGCAAGTTTTGCCCTTCAAATGACATTTTAACAATTTTCCCCATTCAAATGCATGGGCGACCTAAGTTGACCTTGCCGTAAAATAGGTCAAGGTCATCAAAGGGTCACGATTTATATAAACTTTGTAGAGCTCCATTGCCTGATGCATGCCAAGTTTCAAAATCATAGGCTTTCTGGTTCTGGAGGAAAAGATTTTTAAAGGTTTTTGCTATTTATAGCCATGACAGCCATCTTGGTCATGTGACCATGACCATTTATATACACTTTCATTCCCACTTCCTAATAATGCTCCTCATAAAGTTTGGCTTTGATTGGCCAAGCAGTTTCAGAGAAGAAGATCTTTGAATATCACTGTAATATACATGTATATTGCCCCGTGGTGGGGGCTCACATACCCCTGGGGTCCAAATTTTTTCAGAATCATCAATCTTAAGTCCATTTGCCCATTTCCTGCAAGTTTTTCCCTACAAATGACATTTTAACACTTTTCCCCATTCAAATGCATGAGCGACCTATGTTGACCTTGCCGTAAAATAGGTCAAGGTCATCCCAGGGTCATGATTTATATAAACTTTCTAGAGCTCCAGTCACTGATGCTTCACACCAAGTTTCAAAATCATTGGCCTTCTGGTTCTGAAGAAGAAGATTTTTAAAGGTTTTTTCTATTTATAGCCATGGTGGCCATCTTGATCATGTGACCTTGACCATTTATAAATACTTTCTTTCCCCCTTCAGAAGGATGCTTCATATGAAGTTTGGCTTTGATTGGCCATGCGGTTTCTGGAAAGAAGATGTTACATTATTGTGGAAATATACATGTATATAGCCCTGGGGCAGGGGCAGACAACCCCCAGGGGCTAAAATTTTCCATTAACATTAATCTTCTGTCCATTTGCCTATTCCCAGTAACTTTTACCCATTAAATAGCAATTTACCATTTTTTTCCATTCAAATGCATTGGGGACCTAAGTTGACCTTGCCGTAAAATATGTCAAGGTCATCCAAGGGTCATGATTTATATAAACTATGATAAGCCCACGTCCCCGATGCTACATACCAAGTTTCGTGGAAATCGGCCCACTGGTTCTGGAGAAGAAGATTTTTTAAAGGTTTTTGCTATTTATAGCCATGGCGGCCATCTTGGTCATGTGACCTGGACCATTTATATAAACTTTCGTTCCCCCTTCCTATGGATGCTCCACATGAAGTTTGGCTTTGATTGGCCAAGCGGTTTCAGAGGAGAAGATCTTTGAAAATGTGAACCACGGACGGACGGACGACGGACGACGGACGGACGCCGGAGCATGGGTATACTATAAGCTCACCTGTGAGCCTTCGGCTCAGGTGAGCTAAAAAGTACATGTAAAGATTTTGACATTTGATTTTTCTTTGCAGGTTTATAATTGAAGATATCCCAAAACTATTATAAAACGCGAATAACTAGCCCATTTAGTCTTCATTTATTAAATCATAGAGGATTTTTACACATTGGTCTAAGCATGGCTAAGATATTTTCTACTATACCCCCATTTTTGTGTAAAAGTTCAAGGGTTAGAAAATGGGTGCCACTGTTTGATGGCCATTTGTTTCTTGATCATGCATCCAATTTAATACTTCTTTGCTTTTATCATTTCATAAGCATCCAAATAAAAGCCTGGTTTTTCATTTTTGATTTCGAAGCATTGAAGTCAAGCTATCAGGAAATCAATTTTTGTGCGGAACTAACTTTCTTAACACCCTTTATATAGCCCCGCGGCAGGGGCAGACAACCCCCCAGGGGCTAAAATTTTCCATTAACATTAATCTTCTGTCCATTTGCCTATTCCCAGTAAGTTTTACCCATTAAATAGCATTTTACCATTTTTTCCCATTCAAATGCATTGGCGACCTAAGTTGACCTTGCCGTAAAATAGGTCAAGGTCATCCTAGGGTCATGATTTATATAAACTATGATGGGCCCGCGTCCCAGATGCTACATACCAAGTTTCGTGGAAATCAACCCACTGGTTCTGGAGAAGAAGATTTTTAAAGGTTTTTGCTATTTATAGCCATGGCGGCCATCTTGGTCATGTGACCTGGACCATTTATATAAACTTTCGTTCCCCCTTCCTAAGGATGCTCCACATGAAGTTTGGCTTTGATTGGCCCAGCGGTTTCAGAGGAGAAGATCTTTGAAATTGTGAACGACGGACGGACGGACGACGGACGGACGACGGAGCATGGGTATACTATAAGCTCACCTGTGAGCCTTCAGCTCAGGTGAGCTAAAAATGGTGGACGGACGGATGGACGACGACGGATGGACGCCGGAGCATGGGTATACTATTAGCTCACCTGTGAGCCTTCGGCTCAGGTGAGCTAAAAAAGATACTTTCATCTAGAGCGATTGCAATAAAAATGTAAATATTAGAATATGTGACCTGCAGTGACCTTTTTTGCACCATCATTTAACATCCAAGCAACACCTAGATACATCCACAGCTTCCTAAGCTTCACAGTATTGGCCATAAAATTGTTTGATTGTTTGTATTGAGGTTTAACATCCCAGTCAACAATTTTTCAGTCATGTCAGGATTGAGCCACCGCTTCCTGGGCATTAACCAGTACTCTGGGGAGTTAACTGCCTTGCTCAAGGACACAACACGGTGCCTCCAGTGAGGATCAAAGTAAAAGGCCCTCTCGGTTCATAGTCTGATGCCCTACCACTAAGCCGCTGTGCTCTCTTGGCCATAAAATGTTGCTCTAAAGGAGACTGTGGCACTGGAAGGCATCCAACTCTTGTGCCAATCAATCACTTCTTGGAAAGTAAAAATCAACAAAACATTTTTAACAACTATTTTACTTGTCAATAGCATTAATAAGCCATTACTCAGAGTAATACTGTAAAATATGTGTAAAATTAAAAGTAAAGTTGAAAGAAGTGTTAGAAATGAGCCACCTCGTGTGAAAACCAACAATCTACATATGCGAAAACAAAGACGCAGATCAGCTTCGCGGTAATCGCGAAGCTGATCAGCACCTTTGTTTTCGCTACATGGATAGTACACTTCCTCTTCTTCTTAAATCCCAAATTTAAAGCTTCTAGCCAGCTTCTGCGACTGTACAGCCTGATTTGTGTCGGACCTGTTCGGAAACCACATTGCTGGTTTTCCCACGAGACGGCTCAAATAAGAAGTTGACAACTAAATCATCATGTACAAGATGGTAAGAACAAAGTTTGTAGTCGAAATTCTAAGAATTTGGGCTTTGCAGCCCATGAAGACAGTAATTTGTGAATAAACTCGAATGGATCAATTCTTTTATGCTTAATCTGAGGGTTATTTCTTCCGTTCACTCAAATTTTAGTAGCATGTCTTTTCTCACAACAGCCCTGAATCAGCTTTCAAGTTGTCAACTACAATCATGTATAACATAAAATTGTTTTCTTCCATGTAGAAAGTACTTCCCAATCAAACAGTATTTTTATGAAGATTACTATCCCAGATGGTAGGCATTATCATGATAAAAAGTTTTTTTAAAGATTTTAAGATACATTGAAACTGACAGTTTAAGGGTTTAGACATAGAAGTGAAGCACTGAGGAGGAAAATGTAAAGCACAACGTCTGTGAATCTTGTAAAAATTGTAAATTAATTGACTGACTTAACATCAGCCAAAAATACAGTACTACCCGATAATCAATATTTGCATAAAAGAGCATAATGTTAAAATGCAAGTTTTGTTTCCGATTTCCACTACCCTTGTCAACATGGACTTGAAGCCAATATTTTTTCTTCCCAAACGATTTTTAAAGCATACTGGTCAAACTAAAAAGTAGCCTATAGTTATTGAAATTTTCATTGCTAAGCTTCATATTATCTCATTCAGGCCATGCTGCCTTATGATATTCCAAAAGGTTAGATATTATTCCAACTGACAACTCCTGGAAACTATGAATATGTCATTGATCAAGGGTGTTACAGTACCAATCCCAAAGTTTGCTGTGTATTTTTACTTTGTGCCATTTTAAGGGTGAGTAAACAGAAACAAAACTTTTGTTTGCTTAACTAAGAGATTGTCAGTTTGTGTAATACTGTTGTTACAGTGAAATTTTGATTAAAATGCCATAAATACTACATAGTTTTCGTCACAAACACAACATCATACAACAATTAAAAAGAGAATAGATACATTGTAGTGATTTCTTATGTAGCATTTTTAAAATATACACACATTAAAATTTTAAGATAAAACACAAGTTTTATGAACCTTTGTAGTGTGAGATATTGCAGATTATTGTAAAAAGATTGAAGATACATGTAATTGATTACAGATATTGCTCAAAATTGTTTAAAACTCAAGGCATTAGGGAAACATGCCCATGCAAATACAGATTTTTCTAACGGCTAATAATAAAGATTGAAATTGCTCCAATTACATGTACAGCAACAAATGAGCCGCCTCGTGGGAAAACTAACAATGTGGTTTTCAAACAGGTCTGACACAAACCGGCCTGTACAGTCACAGAAAAGAGCTAGAAGCTTGAAATTTCAGATTTAAGTAGAAGAGGAACTGTACTATCAGAGTAGCGAAAACAAAGGCGCTGATCAGCTGATCTGCGCCTTTGTTTTTGCCTATGCAGATTGTTGGTTTTCCCATGGTGCGACTCAAATATTTTTGTAATTTTGCTCAGAATATACATTGTGGGCATATGTTTAAACTGAGGTAGTGCTAACAAATTCCCCAGAATCCAGATTTTGTGAAAACCTAACAAAAATATTTTCACAGCAACTGAAAATTTTCAACTTTTGGCAATCTGTATTATACAGGTATATTGCATGTGCGTTTTTCATTATGTATGAAACTGATGCCTATGACATCATTTTTTGTTGAAAATGACAAGTTTATTTGATACATTCCATCTTAAACCATGAGTGACAATTATGGTATGTGAATTGCCGTAGTTCTAGGCTTCAAGAATGAAAAATTGCACTTTGAAATTCTTGAAAAATGAAATGGAGTTGGCAGAATCTGATACTTAATGTTTAATCAACTAAAAGATGCACATTCTGGTTTATGAATATTAAAGCTCTTTGAAGTGTAATGTTCTGATATAAATTTTGTCATGTATGAAATATGAAAAATGAAGATTAAAATACAGATGTTGATTAATCAGGCTTGGTTGGCAGCAGAATTATGAACAGTTATAATATTCAATATTTTTGTAAGTTGTATAACTGTTACTAGCGGTGCGTTACTGGTCATCCATATTTCAAGCAAATCCGTTTAGGCAGTTAAATTGTAAAACAGTCTAGTAAAAGTTAAGAAATGTAAAAAACTTCTCACAAAAATTTACAGATATGAACAAATTTACAGCTAGATTTAGGTGAATGTCGCTACAAATATACAGCTATGTCCTAGGAACATCAAAACGTAACCAAATAATGATAAATAGTAAGCTGACATAAAATTTACAACACTTTTACCACCTAAATAACTTAATAACTTTCAAAGTCGGATATAAACACCTTGTATTAAAACAGTAAAATATCACATAATCTATATCGCTAAAAATTTCGAGACAATAGTAAAAAGATATGTATATTAGAATTCTGAAAAATGTCAAGCTAAAATGATGTTGTTGTCTGCATGCTACACAAAAAATCATGATTTTATTCCATCCGTTTGATTTAGGATCCAAAAATCCTTTTCAGCTTTTGTTTGTGTGTAGCAAGGTTTAACGTCCCAGTCAACAATTTTTCAGTCATGCTGAAAAAAAAACACAGCAACTCCTTTTAGCTTGACACATCACAATATACTGCACTTGACCCTTAATTGACAAACCATATAAAGCATGTGAAATATGATCATAATTTCTATAAAATTGACCTCTTGAAAGAATAACTGAGCCGCATCGTGAGAAAACGGGAATATGGCCTATGCGAAAACAAAGGCGCAGATCAAAACTGCGAAGCTGATCAGCGCCTTTGTTTTCGCTAATCGGATAGTACAATTCCTCTTCTACTTAAATCCGAAATTTCAAGCTTCTAGCTCTTTTCTGAGCTTGTACAGGCCGGTTTGTGTCGGACCTGGTCGGAAACCCCGAAGACCGGTTTTCTCGCGTCGCGGCTCAATTGGTATATCTGGTGTTCCAGGTTTTTTGCAAAACTTTGTCATCTGAAAATGGATAATCCAGGTTACATCTGTACTCACATCACATCTTTATCAAGTAATCTCTGATCTGAACACTTCATTGATTGGTTCCTTCTTAAGGTCACATGATTTGTGTCTTTTACTACCATTGGCTACTTGACTATCACAATTTTAAAATCCTCCAATTTTATTGGCTACAACTGCAGTCACATGACTTAATCTCATTCCCTGATAGGTTAGTTATCACAATGATGCCTCATCAATGGCTTTGTCCAATTCTTTGATCTGGTCCGGTATATCGTCCGTGGTAACAGGTGCAGAAGTTCTTTTTGCCTTGGGAGATTTATCTGACCCTGATTCAATTGAGATTTTAGAGTGTGTCATATCTTCTTTAACTTTTCTTCCAAAAGCTCGCCCTAGAGAACCCTAGAAAATATTTCAAGAGTGAGCTGCATGAATAAAAGATCTTGTTCTGGCTTCCCAAACAAACAGATCTTTACAAAAGCAATCACAAAATTTAGCTAGACATTAGATAAAAGATTCAAGAACATCATTTATCTATTAAAAATGTAAGGACATACAAAATATAAAACATCTTTCACAAAACAGCCTTCATTTGTAAGAGAAAATTGACTTAAGCCCCTATCTCATTGGAATGCGACAGTTAGAGACTAGTTCGCGACAAAGATTAACAATATAAACACAACTTTCACGTTGCAGTCTCATTGAATGGACATTTATATGACAAATTCGCGAATTTCGGTCTAATTTTGAAAATATATCTCGCGATTGTCGCGCAACATTAGTGAGAGTGTCTCACGACTTTCCCACGAATGTAGATTATTTTCAATTTCATTCGTATGACAGTCATGCGACATTCGTGAGACAGTCACGCGACATTCGTAGGTTCGCATGTTTTCTCAGAACTGTCCCGCGACCGTCGTACGACACTCGCACGTCATTCGCACGAATGTCGAGAAAATTTTGCATTGTAAATTCGCCAAAATTTTGCGGTGACAGGTTTGCGACACTCGCACAAACATCGCACGACAGTCGCGCGACAGTCTTGCGAAATATTTTGGCGAAAAAACTTGCATAAAAGTTTTAAACATGTTTCAAACCTTCGCGACTAGTTTGCGACACATGAAAATTCTCAAGACACTCGTGTGACACTCGCACGAATGTCGTGCAAAAGTCTGCAACAAAATTCGCAAAACAGTCGCGAGAAATTTGCATGCCAGTGAGATACCAGCTTTACAATCATACATCACCAACATGCAGCTATTTTCATTTTGTTTGTATTAAAATTTATATTTTGAGTCAACAATTATTCAGTAATGTTCTGACAGAAACCAAATTATACCTACCCTGAGGCTCATCCTAGCCTTTGAACCTTTTGATTCAGAGAGTGAACCACTTCTAGAGGCCCTGCTTCTCTTCAGAGAACCCAGAGATATATTTTGCCTGAAGAAGAAGATATAGAGAATTAAATTGTACACAAAGTTTACAGCTGACTGTAAAGCAACAACAAGTAGCCCAGGGGCAACGATCGCTCACCTGAAAGTCAACAAGTACAGTCACTGGACAAAGTAATTGGGGTTTTTACCATATATGGGTATGGTGGCCATCTTGGTCATGTGACCTTGAAACCCTACTTACATCAGCAGAAGAGCTCTTGTCTGGATTGTGTATCCTCTTTTCTGCCATTTTGGTTCACGTGAAAAAATCATCTAACAAGGTCAGGGTCCTATAATGACCCCTGGGGTGGGGCCATATTTGACCCCAGGGGCAAAATTGGCAGGATTTATGTAGAGCTCCACATGACAATGTTGTATATCAAATATACAAGCTTTGTGTCATGCTGTTGCAGAGAAGATTTTTTCATATATTTCCATTATAAGTCTATGGTAGATAATGACATGCCTGGGGCGTGGCCTGTATGGACCCCATGGGCACCGTTAGCAGCATTTATAAAGGAGAGGATTATACATTGGTCCACACAACATATGAAAGCTCTGGGCCATATGGTTTTGGAGAAGATTATTTTATGTTTTTCCCATGACGCCCCGGGGGCGGAGCCCGTATGGACCCCAGGGGCACAGTTATCAAGATTTATAAAGAGGACCATTATACATTGCTACACACAAAATATGAAAGCTTTGGACCTTGTGGTTTCGGAGAAGAAGATTTTTTAAAGGTTTTCCCATGACGCCCCCGGGGCGGGGCCTGTATGGACCCCAGGGGCACGGTTGGCAGGATTTATAAAGAGGAACACTATACATTGCTACAAACAAAATATGAAAGCTCTGGGCCTTGTGGTTTCGGAAAAGAAGATTTTTTTATGTTTTTCCCATGACGCCCCCGGGGCGGGGCCCGTATGGACCCCTGGGGCATGGTTGGCAGGATTTATAAAGAGGACCACTATACATTGCTACTGACAAAATAAGAAAGCTCTGGACCTTGTGGTTTCGGAGAAGAAGATTTTTTTATGTTTTTCCCATTGTAAGTCTATGGGAGCTAATGACCCTCGGGGCGGGGCCATTTTTTGACCCCAGGGGCATGATTGGCAGGATTTATATAGAGGACCACTACACATTGCTACATACAAAATATGAAAGCTTTGGGCCTTGTGGTTTTGGAGAAGAAGATTTTTTTATGTTTTTCCTAATGACCCCCGGGGCGGGGCCCGTATGGACCCCAGGGGCACATTAGGCAGGATTTATAAAGAGGACCATTATACATTGCTACACACAAAATATGAAAGCTCTGGGCCTTATAGTTTCGGAGAAGAAGATTTTTTAAAGTTTTTCCCATGACGCCCCCGAGGCGGGGCCCGTATGGACCCCAGGGGCACGGTTGGCAGGATTTATAAAGAGGAACACTATATATTGCTACAAACAAAATATGAAAGCTCTGGGCCTTGTGGTTTCGGAGAAGAAGATTTTTTTATGTTTTACCCATGACCCCCCCAGGGCGGGGCCTGTATGAACCCCAGGGGCACAGTTGGCAGGATTTATAAAGAAGACCACAATACATTGCTACTGACAAAATATGAAAGCTCTGGACCTTGTGGTTTCGGAGAAGAAGATTTTTTTATGTTTTTCCCATTGTAAGTTTATGGGAGCTAATGACCCCCGGGGCGGGGCCATTTTTGACCCCAGGGGTATGATTGGCAGGATTTATAAAAAGGACCACTACACATTGCTACATACAAAATATGAAGGCTCTGGGCCATGTGGTTTCGGAGAAGAAGATTTTTTCATGTTTTGCCCCATCACGCCCCCGGGGTGGGGCCTGTATGGACCCCAGGGGCAAGGTTGGCAGGATTTATAAAGAGGACCACTATACATTGCTACACACAAAATATGAAAGGTCTGGGACTTGTGGTTTCGGAGAAGAAGATTTTTTTATGTTTTTCCCATTGTAAGTCTATGGGAGCTATCTGTTGCCATGGAAACCAGAGTTCCAATCCGACCTGGCCCAAAACCTAATGCAACCTTTCCCCCTCCTCAATGATGCTTTAGATAAAATTTGATCACGATCGGCCTTTTTGTCTTAGAGATATTTGAGTTTGAAAATGTGAACGGACGGACGGACGCACGCACGGACGCACGGACGGACGCAGGCTCGACTACTGTACTATAAGCTCACCTTGTGAGCCTTCGGCTCAGGTGAGCTAAAAATGGAATGATATGTCTGTTCTTACACAGTTTAATTTGTATTTCTAGCTGCTCAAGTTCACATCTGTGGCCTTATTATCTCCCTTGGACCACGTAATTATTTTTTGTTTTTTTATATACTACTGTAGATCCAAAAATATTCGCTTATATTCACAAATTGGTTGCCTCACAAATTCAAAGTTCTCGCTAATAAAGAGTCACTATGAACTTTATAGAATACATGAATACTCTGGACTAGTGAATTCAAAAACTCGCTAATAATTCGGAAATAAAATATTCACGAAATAAAAGTCACACGAAGATTTCCGAATTTACAGTATCCTAAGTCTCTTTGTTCTTACATTGGGGATGGTGTTAAAGAGTAAGGTAAAAATGACTGCAGTATTTTTTTTTAACTTCAGCAATATTTTCATAACTGATCACAACACATGAATGAAGCTAGTATTAAACTCTCAAGGCACAGCCAGACTCACAACTGGCCGACAGCCAACCCAAACATTTTACAACAAAAATTATTCCAACCAAAAAATCTTATCCAACCCACCTTGCTGGCTTGACTAGAGATTCGAGTTCTGTGGCTAGATGTCTGCGTATGTAGAGTTTAGATGGAGGTATCCCCAGGGCTGTGGCTAACGTGTCCGCAGTGAAGGTCGGCTCTAGAACCATCAACGCTCCATGAACACCTGATTCTCTGAGATTCTCTGCAAATTCCTGGAAAAAAGACTACCTTTATGAATATAGGGATCAGCAATTGTTTTCTGTGGTCAAACATTCGATGGACCACGAGGAAGGTGTTTGAACACAAGGCTGTAGGCCGCGTTTTCAAACCCCTTCCGAGTGAACCAGCGAATGTTTGAAAACTGAAACACAACATGGTTGAATGTTATTCTTGCATTTTCATACTAATTCACTAAAATTTCTTGAAAATAAATTAGCAACGTCAAAACTCATCGAACACTGCGGAGCTTCTTCAACATCGGCCATTTTTTTTCTAAGCAACACTGTGACGTCACTCGCATTGACCAATGATGTTTGCCAAAACCCATGTTCAAATGGCACATAAATTTCATGATTTGAACATGTGTTTTGCTGTTGAACTTAGCTTTCAACCAATCAAAAAAGACTTAAAACAGCTGTGAGCATAGATATCTATGCAAGAATATATTCAAGGCCTTTCAATGATTTCTCTACCCACTAACTATACATCAAACTCTAGGGCTTATTTTTACAGAAGATTGTCTTTTTTATGATCTAAGGTCCCTCTGGCTATTCACTATTTCTACTCAAGTTTAGTAGTCATTACTACTAGTCAATTGATTCCATCTAGACTATAATAGACTATAAAATACAGTTTACCTATTATAATTAGTGCAACAATCCAAGGGAAGTAACCTACCTCCAGATCAATATTCTGTACCCACTCTATTACGCGCCCATTGGTCCATACAATAGGATCAGTGGAGGAGGTGTCTGTGTTCATTCTTCTTTCGCACAAAACCTTCAAGCAAATATACCAGTTCAAACATATTCTATCGCCAATCTCTGTCATTGGGATCTGGCTAAAACATTACGAAAACTTGTCCATGCAATAAACAGATATTTTTTTAGCAAATTTCAGCTGAAAGTTTTGACATTTTTCTTATTTTTACTCCAAAACATACATTGTGGGTACTCGTTAGAACCGCCTCGTGGAGGCGGTTCTAACGTATACCAACAATCTATGTTTTGAGCAAAAATAAGAAAAATAGGTATACCCCTGCAAACTCCAGTTTTACTTTATAAAAGCGGGGTATAAGGAGGTATTCAGTAGCAGAATATATTATCCGTATTAGCCACAACAAGTAAAGGCAAAGGCTAAACTGTTATAAAATAATAAATAAGGCAAAAACTAATGTACCCATTATTCTATTGCCTGACCGAATTTCCATCTATCACACTATTTTGGCTATATTTCTTACTGTTTCTTACAATACAAAAGGCATAAGACTGCAACCTATCATATACCGAAGAATTAATACATCAAAATACTAGTACCTCTTTATCAAAACCGAGTCGTCGTAGCAACTCAACAGCATGTAGTATACTCGACTGGTAAAACTTCCGATGTATTTCAAGATGTTTCTCCATATCTTTACGAGACAGATTGTTTAGCATTCTACCGTCCACCAAGTTGGATTCAAACACCGCGGCATACTGCGGTAGCCCAATGTCATGTAACCACTTCTGGGCCACCCAGGTGTGGTCTAACAATGAACACTTTGGGCAGGAACTCCTGAAAATATGACAATAGAGTAACATTTATATTTGAGCCTTCGCATGAAAAAAACCCAACAAAAAACGATTTGCATATGCGAAAACAAAGATGCAAATCAGCTGTGCACTAACTGCACAGCTGATCAGCACCTTTGCTTTCACTATAAGGATATTACTATTCCTCTTCTACTTATAATCTAAGTTTCAAGCTTCTAGCTTTATGCTGTACAGCCTGGTTTGAGTCGGACCTGGTCGGAAACCCAAATTGTTGTATTTCTCATGCAAAGGATCATTTCATTTTTCAGTGACAGAATTTATATATTGTGTGTCAAGGACTGAATTCAGTTTTGTTGCAACATCAGATATGACAGCGGATCCGAGTCTCCACAAGGCAATTACATTTTTATTTTATTTTTGATACAGAAATGGCCAGACTCGATGCTATGTTAGAAAAGAGGTACAGCACACCAATCGAGACAGAGCCGTAGCTTCAATGATATTAATCCATACTGTGGGACGTTAGTCTGTTTTGCTCAAGGACACAACCATGTGCCAGAGGGGTTTCAAACCCAAGACCTCTCAACTCGTAGTCATGTCGGGACTCTCAATTCAGAGTCAGACACAGTACCATTAGGCCACAGTGCTTCAGTATATTTTGCTTAAACGCTTTTTATGACTCTTCAAAATTTATTAAGTTTAAATTTTGGAAATGATGATTTAATAAATTACTTCCTTTCTCACAGATATCACAGATATTAGCAATGTCATGAGAAAAATGGCTTTAAGACTATGCAAAACAAAGGCGTAGATCAGCTATTCAGTAACTGCTAAGCTGATCAGCGCCTTTGTTTTTACTAAACAGATAGTACAGTCCATCTTCTACTTATATCCAAAATTTCATGCTTCTAGCCTGCTTCTGTGACTGTACAAGCCAGCTTGTGTCTGACCTGGTCAGAAAACTCCAAAGACCCGTTTTCCCATGTTGCGGCTCAAATAATAAAAGCTTTACTTACCCATCGACCTGATTGCGTCTCTCCTCTATAGCAAGTCTTAATTTCTTCCTGTGTAGAGGATGTTTGATGTCTAAAGCCTGGGCCAGATCAGAGTCACTCATACCGAGTAGAACCTGCAATGTACATGAAATCATTCCAATTAGATATATATCTTTAAAAGATATCAACCATTTTATTTTTTCATTGCCTTATTATTTGTGATTGCAGGAAAATATTTTTGTCAAACATCAAATCTTTGATATTGTGAAATACAAAATAGTGCTCTATTATCAAGAACAATTGTCTCCCTTATATTGACAGTCCATTCGTGTCCACTGGCTTGGAATTCTAGATATAATTTTTTTATTCATATCAGACCTCATTTTTTTGTCTCGTTACCTTCATTTTTCATACAAGACTTGATGAAAATAGAACTTTGAATTGCTACAAAAGATAGGCATGAAATTGTGTCCATCTGGCCTAATGACTGCTACCATTCCATTACATCAGGAAAACATGTCTGTGAAATGTTTACCCCCTTATACCCCACTTTTATATAGCAAATCTGGAGGAGGCAGGGGTACACCTATTTTTCTTATTTTTGCTGCAAAAGAGGATTTTTACCCTAGTAGTAAAATCCGTTTTAATAAGCGACTTACCATATACTTATCTTATAGCTATATACCTATGCTACCCTTTCAAAATTTGGACACCCTTACCAGTTTTGGGGCGAGATGACCAGAACCGATATGGTGTCTGTGTCAATAGTCACCGGAAACCGGATATGCACGAGATTTTCGTGTCAGAATTAAATTGATTTCCAGAATGCCCCAAAACTGCCCAGAAACGCGGGGAATAACCATGGTTACCATGGTTACGGGAGGCTGGGCAAATAAGCGATAAGTATATGGTAAGTCGCTTATTAAAACGGATTTTACTACTAGGGTAAAAATCCTCTTTTAATGAGCGCTTCCTTACCATATACTTATCTTATAGCTATAGAATCACCAACCATGGAGGGAGGCATTCTGACTAAGTAAGGGTAGTCCATATATGCTTACAGAGATGCATAAAGGATCCATGAAGAGAGTGACAACAGTCACTCGAGAATAACAAGAAGAAGAATTCTTCTAGTCTCCTGTAAAACATCTCTGGATGCAGTACCAGTCCTGATATAATATTAGTTAAGACTAATAGTACCTTTGGACTATCTGGTATCTTCTGTTGTAGATGGTGTATCGTCAGGTTAAGCATCTTCATCTGGAGGACCTGATTGTCGGGCCCCCCCCCCCCACCATCCTTTGAGCTGCAACGATTGGTCCCATTTGCCTAAGGTTTTCAGCCTGTGATCCCATATTGCGCAGGTAGAAAGAGGCAAAGGTTGAAGAGTTAGACCAAACTGCTGCCTTAATGACCTCTTCAAGGGGAATCGAGCTAGTGTACGCCCAAGAAGTGGATAGAGCTCTCAGTTCGTGAGCTTTAACTTTGAGAAGCTTAATCTGATGCTTGGATAAACTTTTATATGCATGACTGATTGTGTATTTGATCCAAGATTGTCGACTTTTTCAAGTCGTGATTCCCTTTAGTGGGAATGAAAAGTCGAGTTCTGCCATTTCTAATAGACTTAGTTCTGTCAATGTATGCTTTAATTGCTCTGATTGGGCAAAGCTTGCGATTAAAGTCAGATGAACGACAGTGATTTGACAATTTGGGAATGCGAATAGAATCCGGAGCCTTAGATGGAAGTTGATTCTTCGCTAAAAAGCCAGGTTGAGTTCTTAATGTGAGTGAACCATCAATATGGCTAAAACGAAAGTGATCTTTGTCAATTGAAAAAGCGTGTATCTCAGAAACTCTTTTGGCTGTTGCCATGGCAATGAGAAAAGCTGATTTCAATGAAAGATGAAAAAGTGAGCATTGTGATAATGGCTCGAAAGGTGCCTTGCATATATGCGAAAGAACAAAGGCAAGGTCCCATTTTGGTGCTAGAGACCTGGAAATTGGTCTCTGTAACTGAAATGATGTAATCAGATCAGATAATACGGATGGGAACCAATATCGAAACCAGCCGAAAACTTAAGAGTGTTAGAAATCATGGATCTGTAACCTCTAATGGTACTGACCTGACATTTCTTCTCATTGAATAGAAATGTCAGAAAATCGGCTATCACATTAGGAGTGGCCTTGATTGGATCAATTTGCCGTTTATTTGCCCAATCAAGGTAGACCCGCCACTTTGCATCGTAGACTTTGCGAGTAGACTCACGCCTTGCTTTGACGACGTGCTCTGCAACTTGTTTTGAAAATCTCTTATCTCTGATTGATTGCTTGACAAAATCCAAGCGTGAAGTTGCAGAACACCTATGTTTTGATGCCAAAACCTTCCGTTTAACTGTACGAGCAGGTTTGGCCAAACTGGAAGACTGATTGGGTCTGACACCAACAGACTCAGAAGTTCTGGAAACCAAGACCTGTTGGGCCAGAATGGGGCTACCAGAACTACTCTGCACTGTGATAGTTTCACTTTGTTTATCACAGCTTGAATGAGATGGAACGGTGGAAATGCATAGGCATGAAGATTGTTCCAATTCATTGATAGAGCATCGATTGAAAGTGCCCTCTGGTCGGGAATTGGAGAAACATACAGAGGAAGCTTGTGATTCAGACGAGTTGCGAATAAGTCTATGTTTGGAAACTCTGTCATGGAAAAAAGAAGATTGGCTATTTCCTGGTTCAGAGCCCACTCTGTCGAAATAGGTTTGTTCACCCGGCTTAGCTGGTCGGCCAGGGTGTTGAACCTGCCTGGAATATGCTTCACAAGTAAGTGGATCTTGTTCCGTTGGCACCAAGTTAGAATCTTCCAGGTCTCTTTGCTGAGATCTGGAGAATGAGTGCCTCCCTGGTGAGACAGATATGCCACTACTGTGGTATTGTCTGTTGAAACCAGAACCGTGGAGCCCGTTATGGCATGGCAAGCAGCTTCCAGAGTGAGAGCTATTGCCAGCATCTCCAGCATGTTGATGTGGAGACGGGATTGGTCTCTGGTCCAAACACCATGATACAACAGACCCTCCGGTTCCACGTGAGATCCCCAGCCTGCCGTGCTGGCGTCCGTGAAGATCGTGTGAGAGACCGGAGCTACTTTCAGAGGCACACCTTGGTGGTAGATCCGTTCTTGTTTCCACCAACTGAGGTGATATAATACATCCGGAGTGACTGGAATTAGTTGGTCCAATGGATGTATATGAGGTCTCCATAGTGACAACAGGTACGTTTGTAATGGTCTGAGATGGAGTCTGCCCAAAACAACGTGATCTGCTGCCGCATTGAGTTGTCCCAAAAGAGACAGGAAAGTCCTGGCTGATACGAATGTCTCCTGAGAAAAGACCAGAATGGCTTGGAGTATTTTTTGAATTCTGTCCTGAGGAACTCTGACAAGATTGAGATTGATCAAGAATTCCATCCCTATGAATGTGAAAGTCTGTGTTGGAACGAGCTCTGACTTCTCGTAGTTGATAATCAACCCTAGAGAAGTTATCAAAGACATTAGATAATGTCTGTGTTCCAACAGAGTTCGACGACATTGGTTTCTGGCTAACCAGTCGTCGAGATAGGGATGCAGAATGATCGCTCTTTTCCTGAGAAATGTAGCAATTACATTCATGAGGTAGGTAAAGACGAAAGGGCTGGTCGAGAGCCCGAATGCTAAAGCCTTGAACTGGAAGATCTGACCGTTCAGAGAGAATCGAAGGAACTTGCGTGACTGCTTGTGGATCGGAACATGCAGATACGCATCGGTAAGGTCCAATGAAAATGCCCAATCGTTCGGATAAATGGCATTCCTTACTTTCCTCTGAGTTTCCATCCGGAAGTTCTGAACGCAGACGTACTTGTTTAGTGGAGACAGATCGATTATGAGTCGGGACTTTCCGTTCTTTTTCGGAACGATGAAAATCCGAGAATAAAACCCGGGACTTACCGGGTCGATTTTCTCCACTGCACCCTTCAAAAGGAGATTGGCGACCTCTTCTTCCAGACGAGAGTCTTTCGACTGGTTGAAGAAAATCGGTACCTCTGACAGGGGAGGGGGTTCTGAAAACGGAATCAGATACCCTCTCCGGATGATAGAGAGGACCCATGGGTCGTCTGTAATGCTTTGCCAGTTGTGGACAAAGTGGGCCAATCTTCCTCCTACCGGAACTTGGGGTAGAGGAAGGGGCAGTGGAGAGACATCTTCAGTGTTTCTTAGGGGCAGAGGCCCCTCCACGAGAGGGGGCACCTCTGCCTCGGTAGCTAGAGCCTCTGAAAGAACTGCCTCTACGGCCACCGCGGCCAGATTGAGGGAGTATTTTGCTAACCTCACTAGTCGAGGACTCTGTCTTCTGAGGAGCAGGCTTCTTCTTAGGAGGCTGAGCGCTACGCTTGCCTGAAGCATTAGCAGACTGCTGTGATTTAGATTGTTGGGACACAGCGTTGTCAACTAATTTGTCCCTATTAGCTTGAACATTACGCTTATAAATCTCATCAATTTCCCCGCCAAAAAGTTTAGAGGAAGTGATGGGAACGTTCCTAAGACTTTGTTTAGATTCATCCGTTAAGGACTTGGGTGCAGCATGAATGGCCGCGTCACGACGAGCCTGCTGCAGACCAACAGCCATAAGAGAGGCAACTCCAATGGAATCTCTAATGGCCACGGATAAAGAGTCCAAAGTCCGCTCCAAAAGCTTGGGATCCAACTCCTTCTGGCGTAAAGATTTGTAAGCCGCGAAGGACAGAATGTCGGCATGAGAAAGCGTACGTAATATATCTCGTGAGTATTTCTCATAAGATTCAAGGGATTTCACTGGGAAACTGCAGGAACCCTTGAGTGAGAGATCTAAGCGACTGGCATCCCTGTCAAGCTGAGCAGGTTCTGCTGTCGGGAAAAACTCACAATGAGCTTTGTAAAATTTGAGACTGGCCACTGACAAAACATCTTTGTCGCCCGGGCACCAATTATCAACAGGAGGGGTCTTAGAGAGATTCTTAGCAATGCGCTCAATCGTGGTCTTGACCACCAATGACTGAGGCAAGGAAATGGATTTCCTTGGAGCTCTCTCTTGATCCATCTGAATACTTGATCTAGGTCGACAATCAGAAGGATCACGCTCCGGTTCTCTTGGGAACTTGTCTTCTGGCAGAAGTTTGAGAATTTCCTCAACCAAGGATGAAAATTTGATAGCTTCAGAATCCGCTATTTCATCCTTGAGAGGTTGCCTTGACTGACGAGAACCATCACGCTCGCTTTGAGAGTCAGAGTGATCATTGAAATCATTCTCATCTGAACGGATTTCAACGCTTAACTCAGGAGAGTGTCTGTCCCGATGTTGTGACACTTCTCTCCGAGTATGAGAGACTCGCGAGAAACGCTCTTCCTCAACTGAATGAGTCGAAGAGGATGAGGAAGATCTAGATGAAGAAGAATGTGAAGGTGTGCGAGGACGTTTCCTTGTATTCTTCTTCTTATAATCTTTACGTCCACTTCTGTGGGACTTATGTCGCCTTTTACTCTTTTTCTTCTTTCGTCTCTCACGAGAAGAAGATGAAGAGGATAAAGAGGACGAATAAGAGGAGTAGGAAGAGCTACGTTTCCTCTTATGACTAACTTTCTTGACATGGTGTTTATCACGACGGGAGAGTCTCCCATGATCCCGAGAGCGGGATTTAGAACGTGACCTGCACCTAACACGTGAACGTGAGTGAGATCTCTGCTGATGTCGAGATGATTGATTCGAAACCCGATCATGAGCCGATCTCGAAAAAGAAGGCGGTCTCTCACGGTGTTGTCTTAGAACAGATGCCGGAGAGAGCTCACCATGATTAGCATGGCGAAGAGGAATCAAAGGTCTGTGACCCCTATCCTCTGGACTGATATGTCTAGAGTTTTGGTTGTTTGGAAGCCTGGGACCAAACTCTACATCAGTAGAATGATCAAAACGATCTTTTGACCTAGGACTAAGAACGGCATCCGATGTCCGGATAGGCCTATGGTCAGAGTCAGACAACAGTTCTAGAGTGTCCTTTTTGTGACCTGTATCTCTAGACAAAGTCTGGTGAACATTGTCTGGTGTCCGGCGTCCGGATGTCCGGTGTCCGGTTGTCCGGTGTCCGGTGTTCACTTGGTCAGTAGGAAGTTGAATTCCATGACCAGCGTCCGGTTGTCCGGCGTCCGGACGTCCGGTTGTCCGGTGTCCGGTTGTCTCCGATAGTAATTGAAAGAGTAGCACAGAAATTAAAAGGGAATGAGACCAATCGTAAAAAATTTTTCTTCAAAGAAAAAACGATGTAGACTCCATTCCTTTCAATTTAATTCTGACACGAAAATCTCGTGCATATCCGGTTTCCGGTGACTATTGACACAGACACCATATCGGTTCTGGTCATCTCGCCCCAAAACTGGTAAGGGTGTCCAAATTTTGAAAGGGTAGCATATGTTTATAGCTATAAGATAAGTATATGGTAAGGAAGCGCTCATTAAAACATAGGTTGTGGGTACTCGTTAGAACCGCCTCAGCCTCGGCGAGGCAGTTCTAACGTGTATCCACAACCTATGTTTTGAGCAAAAATAAGAAAAAATATCAAACATTTTCCTCTGAAATTTTCAAATTTTACATGTGAAAAACCAATGGCTGTATTCTGCATGGGCATGTTTCTGTAGTGAGTCCATTTACCTTTCCACTTTTAATATTCGTAGCACATTTCTTTCCATACATTGGCATGTTGAGCACAATTTCTAACCAAGCTAGCACCTGATTGGCCTTCCAGGTGTTCATGTGACTAGTTTTTGATTGGTCAATCAGTTTCAGTTTGTCCTGGTAGTTCTCAGGATTCAGGAGAGTGATTCTGGAGTTGGCTGGTGGCTCTGAAAATGGAGAATAGATAAAGAATCTTACATGAGTGGCTATTTCAAACAGTTTTAAGGCAAATGTAGATTTGTGTGAGGTTTTAACTGGATTGATGCATTCGTGATGAAATTTCATCACTTACTAGAAACAGTTACATGTACTGTGTTCAGTTTCTCAGCTTAACTGGGCATATGGCTTTGTTACATAGAAAGTCTTAGTTCTTCTCTCTTAAACTTATAGTTTTGCTCCGGTGCCTCAACCCAGCTCATTTAAGAAATTGACACCTTAGGATCTCCTTCATTACTAAACAAAACATAGGCAGACTATTGTGTAGAAGGTTTTATGACTCATTTGAAATCATCTCACTACAAACCTTCACTATCAGCCTGTGACATAGCTATCGACCGTCTAGCCTTCCCTCGGGAGAAAACCTTTGACAATGATGAACTCAGGCTCAAGCGTTTCTTCTTCTTTTTCTGGGACCCTGTAGAAGTCTCACTGGTATTTAAAGATCTGTCCGAGGCAGCTTTCTTGTCCTCAATAAGTTGGAGTAAAGGGGTCATACCCATAGAAAGGTCACGGCTGGTGTCACTGCTCTTTGGTGTGCTGGTTGGAACTGCAAAATTAAAAGTTTTAAGATTGAGACTTAAAATGATGAAAAGGACAATACTATGATGCCAGTAAAATTATGTTGAAGCTTTAATGACTGAAGTAGACAAATCGAGAAAAACTTTTGCCCAAGAAGAGCTATTTTTGTCCCTTTGCTAATAGCTATCCACCAATCCAAGTTTAACTGATCAGAGACTTAAATTCCTTGTGCAATTATATATACCTGCATCTTATTGCTTTAACATACAGTTAAAGAAAATACTGCAAATGCATGAGACAGTTTACTAGTATCTAGTACCAATTCTTTCTCTTGTAACTGATAACTTTCTTTTCTTCAAATATAATAGGAAAACATTATCCACATGAGAACCAGATGTGGCTGGCAATCAAATGGAAGTTCTTACAAAGAGGACATGCTAAGGACCACACTGTCACTTTGTCTGTGAGATATTAGAAACAACCTTACCATTGAAACAGTCCTCCTTAGAACTATGGCTAGCAGAGGGTGGTGGGGTATCATAGGGTGGCAAGTCTTCACTGGTCGGGGTGTGAGATTCTGTACTCTTGGGTGTCCCCGGTAGCTCCAAGCAATACATCTTGTTGTTAGACAACTGCTCCTTCAACTGAAATAGAATAAACATTCATAGAAATAGCATAGAACTTTTTGAAGGGAAGGTTTCTGACATGTATACTGTACCGGTTAACTATGCAACTATCTAAATGTTAGGCGGTAAAGTCCATTGCAACTTGAGTTTATCATGTGACACAAAAATCATACATGTGATATCTCCCTATTTCGGAGGGATCTCCCTATTTTTGAGCAAATCTCCCTATTTGGAATTTCAGAATTTCCCTATACATGTATATCTTATACATCTCCCTATTTGGAATTTCAGATCTCCCTACCAAAAATCAAGAATTTTCTTCTTTGTTTAATCATTCTCCCTATTTGGAAAGGCAAATCTCCCTATTTGGCTTCCCAGATGTATCACATGTATGCAAAAATGTGTGGTCAAAAAATCCTGAATCAAATGCTTTGTTTTTCTGTGTTTTTGTTTGTTTGTTATTTATTTTCTTTTTTTTTGGGGGGGGGGGGGGGGGTTGTTGTTGTTGTTTTTCTTCTGTGATTGAATGTCCCAATCAATATTGTTCAGTCAAGTACCGACAGAGAAACAACTTTGGGGAGTAAATGTGCCTTGCTCAAGAACACAACTCAGTGTCAGACAATGGGAGTCCAAACTACCATTTCTTTATCTTGAGTATGAGTCACAATGCTCCATTTGTATCACTTTATGATCTGATCTTTAATACCTCTAATATTTCGCCATCCAGTTTGTTCGAGTGGACTTCTTGTGCCTCGAGTTGTTGTTGTAGAAATATTGCCTGTTCTGCCGCATGTCTCGCCTTCTGGATTATCTCCCATTTCTCTCGCTCACACGACTCTTTTTCTGCAGCAAGCTGGAAATAAATAAAGGCAAATTATTGCAAGGAAGCCTGTTTCAGTTATTTTTGACTGTGTATTTTATTCTCACTTTGCATGAAAATCGGGTGGACAGCAGGGTGGTACAACCTTAGACTCCAAATTAAGAAGTCCTGGGTTTGATCACCAGTGGGAGCTCAGAGGTATTCCTTGAGCAGGAATGTTAAACCTCAATACAAAGTCAAACAAATGAAATTTTGGACAAAGAAACTCAATCGACTGTACTAGTCTCTTAGCAGAGAAAAAAAATGCATATGAATCAAGCTAATTGAATATCAAGATACAAGATCTTAATTTCCAAGTTTTGGCCCACATATCAAACAATAGTATTATCTCCCTTTGACCTGATTATGATCTGACACCATTTTTGGCTACAACATTTTTACATTCTTTTATTTTTTCCATTTTTTCATTCCCTAGAGTAAAGTTTACATGCCATTTCTCAGTAGCATAGCTTAGGATAAACAAATTAATCCACATTCAGTTGAGTACGTGCCAAGACAACTACAGCTGTAACATTAAAACTAGATTGTGTTTATATAATTATATTTTTGTACCAGTTCTAATGCCTATCATATAAACACATCCTTTATTTCAATTTTCTTGCAGCATAAACTGCTTTAAGGATGTTCGCTGCCAATGAAAAAGTATTCAAACTTTTTTTCTAACCACTCTTTTTTGATTCCAAATTACAACACAAGACATTTAAAAACAAAATAAGTATAGGGTAGTGTGCATTTTTTCGAGCTACAGGCCTGTGAATGAGTCCTCTGAACATTTTGTTTTAAATTCAGAAAAATTAATTTAAATTTCAATTCTTTGAAACATACTTGTCTTGAACAAAAATACACCTAAAATGCTTTCAAAATTCATAATATTTACGTAATGCAGACTATTTTGGACCTAAAACAATGTAAAATTTGCAACTTGAAGTGGATGACAACATTTTACGAGTCGTTTTCCAACCCTACCCCCATACTTGAAAAGTTGGAAAAAATCAATATTTTGAAATGTGCCAAACCCATATTTGTAGATTCAAACTTTTTCTTGTATTTTCACACAAGATAGAACTTAGTAATATTGTTCGAATAAAGGAAAGAAATATATAGGGTAGTGTGCATATAAGAGAGAACCAACAACTTGAAAATCGCCATTTTAAGCCTTTTTTGGTCTGTTTTGTTTCTTAAAGCCCATTTCATAAAACCACCCAAAATTTTAAAAATAGCACACCAAAGACAGAAAGACCGGTTTAGAAGACCATATACACATATTCTGCTGCTAAAACAAACATCGAACTCGTGCAATTAATTTGAAGATGCGTAATATTCAAGTTTAATCTACCCTACCCCCTAAATTTTACTGACAACTAAAATTTTCTGAAAAGTTGCAGAAAATGGGATGAAAAAATGAAGTTCCTTAGATTGACAATTTTCATGGCTCATTCAATGCATATCATCAATATGTATCCAAATATAAAATATTAGAAAAATATCTGCAACCGTTTTCGAGATATTCAACAAAAGAAAAACCGGAAGTTCCGAAATGTCAAATGTTAGCAGCGAACATCCTTAAACAGCCAAAGTTTTCTGGTCAGGCCCCCTGAGACAAACTTGAATAGGCAAAGTCTATGCCTACAGACAGGCTTTTTCAAAGAATATTCGTTTACATTAATTTTGTTGTTTATGGCTTCTTTCCTATGCAAAATGACTGTGCACTGAACATGGAAGCTATGGACCTGTTGTTTCTTCTTACAAAGCTGCAAAAACTCTATTCATACAGGGATAGAGGCAGAACATTGTTTCTATGAATTGATCCTATACATCCACTGTCAACAGCTTAGGACATGTCAGAACAGACAGTTATTCCTGGTTAAGCCTCCGGGAGGCTGACTGCCAGTAATTTGTGCACATTACATGTACTTGGAAAGTTCTTGACACAGTAATAGAGGAATAATGACTGTATAAAAATAACTCCATGACCAAATCTTCGTGAAAGGAATGTGCCAAACATGGAAATTTTTGGGTGGCTAACGATACAATGCCTGATTTTAAAGGGATTTGTCCAACAGTCATTCATTATATACCTGTTTAATACTCTCATCGCTCTCCCTCATTCTCTGTTCATAGTTCCTGATAAAGTCCCTTAACTCTCCCTCCTTCTCCTCCAGAGCCCCGTAAAGTTGTTTCATCTGGTTTAACAGCTCCAACTTCTCTCCCTTTAGCCGCTTGCGGTCAGCTTTGAGGGCTAGAAAAGAGGATGAAACTTGTAGGAGCATAAAGCGCCAGAGATCAATATGCACTGTAAACTGAATGTCTTTTATATATTTTCATCATAATTTCTTGAATCAAGATTTGAACAATTACGATTCTGATTCCTTAATTGAATTTTTCAAAGCTTGATACATGTATCTTTCTTCATGTATGATTCTATTGTGAGAAATCAGCCTGCACATTCATGCAGTCTTAGCAGCACTTCTGTCATTTTGGGTCTATAAATTCTAACAGCTCTTGACTTGTTTCTTTGATCAAAACTACATGATTCACATTTCTCTGACATATAGCATGATCAATGAATGAAATCTTAGTGGTGATTGGCAATTGGCTATTAGCGTTTGTACGAATTCCAGGTAAGCGCTATTTTTAGAAGCACTATTCTTGGAATGGCATTGACCTCATCGCTTTCGGACAAACATTCTGTGTACGAAACGTGTAAAGTGTACTGAGAAGTTTACAAACAGAACGAATATCTTGATCTTTTGTGCATATCTCACGGATTTTTTGCGCATACTGAGCAGAATATGGTAACGACGAAACATTGTTGTTATGGTGACTGCAAAAGTGATTCTCGGACACTGGAAAGCAATAGCAATATTTATTTTATTGGGTTTGGAAATGGCTTCCCTAAGCCAAAGGTAGACTTGGAGAAATGTAAACGATGGGTGCAGAACTGTGGAAGGAAATATTTTACCATAGACAATGTCACGAAAGACACATATATTTGTTCATTGCATTTCGTTGGGGGAAACGGGCCCACCGACGAGCATCCGGACCCAATCAAATGCGGTAGCCAGGTATGTTTTTTTTTTTTTCTTTCTTTTTTTGCTTTGGGTGTTTTGTTTTTCTAGCACCAGATTTAGGACGTGACCAGTATTCGACGGTGGGGTTGGTTTGCATGAAAGAATATCTACATTTGCAAATATTATGTTCTATTCTAAAGCAATGAAGTTCATTTTTTTTTTCTTTTTTTTTTTCTAAGAATTTCTTTTTTATTTTTTTTTTTCTGTTTACTGTTCACTGTGTTGATCAATTTTTGACCATTACCTCGGGAGCTGTGGAAATGTGACTTGCTCAAGGCGCCCCGGCTGAGGATTGAACCCAGGACCTCTGGGACCGGAGTCAACCACTCTACCCCTGCGCCAGTCTGCTCCATTTTCCTGATAATTGCCTATTTTTACCTTTCAGTGTCATAGACCATAACTCTTCATGCAACAATATTTTGAAACAGCATGTTCCTAAGCACCCA
Organism: Rugalucina vietnamica; assembly: GCA_964017185.1. Lineage (NCBI taxonomy): Eukaryota > Metazoa > Mollusca > Bivalvia > Lucinida > Lucinidae > Rugalucina > Rugalucina vietnamica. The sequence continues at coordinate 40,865,323 of OZ024882.1, read as the reverse complement.
TTATAGAAAACTTTATATGATCTTGAAAGTCTTAGCAGAGAAGCATGTCAGGTTAATTTTTTTGTCATATACATGTATATATCACTGCTAAAATTATTCCAGGTTGTGCGAACTCGGAAAAGACCAAGCACCCGTCTCCCCTACAAATCACCTAAACAACAAAAACTGGAAATGGCTGAAGCTGCTGAGGCCTTATTAATAATGAATGAGGCAGAAAAACCCACAGATGAGTCAGAAGTACCATCCACATCTGGAACACAGTCAGCAATACAGAGAACAGCAAGCATCGGTGTGTTGTGCAAACCACATACAGAAGAAAAAGATTCACAGACAGAAAAGACTGCATCCTCAGATGTCGTTAGGCTACAAATTGAAAATCGGATATTAGAAAACAACTTAAAGGTGTCAACTTCTGATTCAAAATTATTGAATAGGCCAGTTAAACAACTTAACCCTGGAAGCACATTAGAGTCATCAACATCTTCACACACACATTTTGATATTAACTCAGTGTTCAAGGATGATAAAATGTTGAAATTCTACACTGGTTTGACTTATTTGCAGTTTATGTGTCTTTGGAAATTCCTTGGAGACTCTACAAAGAAAGTTAATTTTTGGAATTCTTCTGTCAGCAATCTTAATAAAACACCTAGCAAAAGACCTGGTCCTAAAAGAGCTATTTCACCAATCAACCAACTATTTATGACACTCATTCGCTTGCGTCTTGGTTTGTTACATCAGGATTTGGCCTATCGTTTTGCTACTAACACACGACAGGTATCAACAATAGTCATGACATGGATTCAATTATTATTCAAACAGTTTTCTACTCTGCGTACAACAATGTTTGCCTCACGAAGGAAAGTTAAAAAACATCTGCCAAAGACTTTCAAGAAATATAAAAACATACGCTGTATAATAGACTGTACAGAAGTCCATGTGCAATCTCCAACCAATTTTGAAGCTCAGGGAAATCAGTATTCTTCCTACAAAGGCTACACCTCTTATAAATTTTTAGTTGCTGTTGCTCCAAATGGAGCTATTATGTTTGTAAGTGATGCCTTTGAAGGAAGCATAAGTGACAAGGAAATAGTGCGACAGTCAGGTTTTCTTGATTTCTTAGAAGCGGGTGATGTGGTGATGGCTGACAGGGGATTCTTGATTGAAGACTATCTAAATGAACGCAATGTTAAACTTATAAGACCACCATTCTTGGGTACCCGAGATAGGTTCACACCACAAGAAGAAGCACTTACTAAAGACATTGCGAAACATCGCATTCATGTTGAACGGTCAATCGAAAGAATGAAGAAGTTCAAAATTCTTCAGAAAATTGTTCCACAAAATTTACAACCAGTATTCACACAAATGGTGTTTGTTATTGCGTGTTTAGTGAACTTTCAGACTCCTTTAGTCAAGTAGGAAACGCAACTGTACCAGTGTTCGCCTTTTTGGTTGCATGGATAGTTCAAGTCCTCTGCTTTCTTTTAACAGCCTTTTGTGTCTGACCCCGTTAACTCTAAAAGGAGGTTATATTATGACTCAGCTCATGTAGTCAATTTCTAAGAAAAATAATAACAATTATTTTTCATTTTATTACATACTCTTTTTTTTCAAATACCACATTTGTTCGAAAAAGCGCATAGTGTGCTAAACTGTTCAAAATAACTTAAGGTAACTTAACAAACATGCAAACATGCATATTGTTAGTTGAAAAAAGATGATAATTTTCTTATTTTCGCTCTAAACATTTACATGTACTGCATACATAGACTGACTCTTGTATACAATTAACAAATCTGTTTTCTGCAAACATGTCTTTTTGGTATATATAATTGAGCCGCCTCATGGGAAAACAAACAATCTGCATATGCGAAAACAAAGATGCAGATCAGCTTCGCGGTAACCGCGAAGCTGATCAGCACCTTTGTTTTCGCTTCTCGGACAGTACAATTCCTCTTCTACTTAAATCCGAAATTTCAAGCTTCTAGCTCTTTTCTGTGCTGGTACAGGTCGGGTTGTGTCGGACCTTTTCGGAAACCACATTGTTGGTTTTCCCACGAGGCGGTTCATATGTAACTTGTATTTTAACATGCCAAATGACAAGATGATGACTTGTGCTAATTTGCCAGCATGTGCATATACCAGATACACATATTACTAGTATCATTATCCCACTATTAATGTAAGGATGGCTCAGGGGTAGAGCCACAACCCCTAATTGAGGGGTTGTGGGTTTTGAGACCTACAGCTGCCGTGCTGTGTCATTGACCAAAGACACTTTACATAGTACAACATAAATACCAGGAAGTGGTAGGTCCGTCCGGACATGACAGAAAATTTGTTGACTGGATGTTAAGGCTCAATTGACTGATGTATTTGTAATTTTACTTACTTCTCACTAGGTTTTTTTTAGGTAGGACTTTGGTTCTGATTGCACCAGTTCCTGGTCAATTCATTGCTTTACTTTTATGTTTTGCTATTAAGATTGTTTTATCTTGGTTTCACTTTAATTCCACGGCACTTAATTCACGAGGAAGTCTCATTTCAAAGAGCTCAGGGCATAGGTATGAATGATGAAATGTTAACAATTTTTCTTTCATTGTCAACCAGAATGTATCATCAAATCTTACTCGAGTGACAAATGTTTCTTTGCTCGACCAAACTACAAAATCACAAAATTTCAGTCCGGTGACACCCATTTGCATTTGTATTTGAGAAAAGTAAGGATGTTTTTGTTTCATCATTATAATGTCATTTTCTTTAACTAAACAAAATTGCTGTAACTGTTTCTTTGACAAAATATTAGGAAAATCTGAAATAAACTTATTTTCCAACATTTTTGGACATTTGATTTCTAACAATCCATATCTGTCATGATCTTGTGGGTCAAAAACTATACCATCAGGACTAGCAGCAAGTTCAGGATTTAAACCACTAACCCAAAGACCTGTTTCTGTTACAGTGATTTTCCCCTCATTTAAAGAAATATAAGAATTTCTGGCAGTATCCTCATTCTCCTGCCCATATCTTAGAGCTAAAGTGGTTATAGGGTCAGTTTTCCATAGCTTTTTGCTCAGAAAATTTGATATGGCTGACCCAGACTGAAAAGAGACAACAGTATGACAGTTAGAAGCAGTCAGTCTGACTCTTCTTTCTGTATACCATTGGTCACTTTTCTGGTTGCTAACAAGCAAAAAAGCATCATCAGACTGACCAGGAATTTTCAAATTTTGAAGAAACAGTTCCCTCATATCCTGTAGAAGTTGTATCCGTGTTGGATCCAAATCATAATCTGAATACTGACGCTCTAAAATAGAATACCACATGCAGTCAGACAGTTTACTGTTTTCAATATTCCCTAGCAAGGACTCGGTCAACTGTTTCTCGTCTTCGAGAACAGTTGAAGGAGCCCTTGGGTCAAAATTTATCACTTCAAGGCATTTACGTTTCTTACTGCTGTAAGAAAGTTCCTGCACCCTTCTAGGAGTCTTCTGTTTTTGACGACCCCTATTCCAGGTGCAAGGGACTGAGGTACAGCTGATGTCTGAACTTGTCTGACTGACATGGTCTTCTAGTGCCAACAGAAGAGCTGTTACATGGCTACAACGACTCATAGCTGAGGACTTGCATGTGCAAGAAGCATCACGGACAAAACCCGAAACTTGAGACAGTGATGCAGTAACGTCATATATTGTGGAAGAATAAGAAGCCTTAATCTTAGCCTTCAAAAAGTAATGGCCAGATTTAGCACAGTCCTGGACTTTGAGAATGTTTTTGCTTTTCAAATATGTTTCCCCTCGCTTAAGTGGTTTAGCAGTGTGAAGATCTTCAATGTCACTGTCACTGTCACTTTCATTGCAAGCTGCCTCGGCATTCAGGAACTGTACCGACTCCACAAGATGTATGCGCTTGATGTGTAACATGCATTTTACATTAAAGGCATACGTGAATGAATCCATCTACCATAGCTGACATAGATTGAGCCATGTCCAGAGAAAACCAGATTTTTTCCTTAGTGAAAACAAATGCCCAGATCAGCTCTGCAGTAACTGCACAGCTAATCAGTGCCTTTGTTTTCCCAACTCTGATAGTACAATTTCTGTTCTTCCTAAATCCAAAATTTCAAGCTCCTAATCAATATCTGAGACCGTACATGCCAGTTTGTGTCGGACCAGGTCAGAAATCCCGAAGACCAGTTTTTCTCACATCGCAGCTCTTCTTATGATGCACATCACATAATTTTTTTTTAATGTAAAAGCAACTAACACTAAAACAGAGCTCTACAAACAGTCTGGGCTAGGCTATTTTTTCCTGATCAAGAAACACACTGTTTTTAGGAGCATTATGATCACAATCTGCACCATTTGCCTATACATACAGATCTGCATCCATTTGTCAAGTCAATATTTGTATGAGTTTTAGGCTAATGTTAATCCCAGCAGGCACATGACGTCAAAATGACGTCATATCAACGTCGATGCGACGTCATGACGTCGCATCGACGTTGATATGACGTCATTATGATGTCATGTGCCCGCTGGGATGTTGTGTTTTACAGCACACTCAATAGCTTTGGTCACTTAGAGGCAAGACCTCAGGTTAAAGTCTCATCCAAAAGTTTAAACCAAACATTAGGGCCCAGTTGTTCAAAACTAACGACGTCGTTAGTTAACGTTTCGTTAAAATTTCAAACATTAATATTACAAATATGCTGTTATTTTTTGTTGAAAAAATGTGAGAATCCTTTGCACTGCAAAGGATTCTCACATTTTTTCAACAAAAAATAACAGTGTATTTGTTACTTTAGCTGATATTTGCTTAACAAATTTATGTCTTAACGATATCGTTAAGCTAACGATGCTTTGAACAACTGGGTCTAGGTCATTATCTCAAATATTTACCAGCCAGTGCCTCTTTAGCCCTGTTCAGATCCTGTTTGGTCTGTATGAGGTCCAGTTTCAGCTCCCCGTAGCTAAGATTGTCGCTGTTCGCCACTTTATGACTCCGCAGCTCTTCAATCTCCCGGGACAGGCTGCGTGTGTTCATCTCCAGTCGAGCGTTCTCCTCGCGGAGTCGGATCAACTCGTTCTCTTCATCAGTTTTCTGTCGTACTGGCTTGTCTGTGGGGGAAAAATATGTTTATCAAGGAGCATCACAATGCATTATCAATTTTGTTGTTTATTGTTCTGTTTGATGTTTACAGTTGCTTTTTATATGCACAAAAATAGCTGCCACCATATTCCTTACCTTGGCTGTTAACAAGTATTCAATGCACATCATTTCAAAGGAAACTGATAACTTAGTCATTTTCATACAGGAACAAACAACAGAAACATTACTGATCATGATTTTTGAGTTTCCAACAAAATGTACTGGTATATTGCATATACACTTTCAACAAACGTAATCAGCTGCAAAAAGACCTTCACAGAACAGTTTCATCTTGCGCATTCCACTAAACTGCCTAATTTACATGTACATGTATTCTTTGTTTTTCTCATGCCAAAAATCAAACTGCTTCTTATCATGTTTACCTTCAAGAATTTCTTTGATAAACTATATATGACTCACACACCTTAACTCAGTAACCCAAACAAAATATTTCAATAAAAACAGTTTAACATCTTGAAAAATCATCTAAATCAAGAAAAAAAGTTGTTATAACAAGACTGGCCGCCTACATAGTTATTTAAATCTTGTGAATTCTTATAAATGCCTTTAGACACTGAGGGTTTGAACTCAAAACATGATGAAAAGATGGTTAGTGTCAGACACAGACAGACAAACTGAAATTTCAATACAATATGTTTTTGTTGTGGCTTGGGTTGGGACTCAAATTTTTCAAATCACTTCTTAATGACCTTTAACTGATGTTGGGTACAAAGATTATTTTGTATATTAAATTGCAATCTGCTGTGTCAAACAGAAGTTCCCCAAACAGCAAAGTACACTGTAGTACTGTAGTAGATATTTAATACTAAGTGCACATTCCTTGGGGAATGACACTTTTGAAAGGAAAATCAAGATGAAATGCCACAAGCTGTCTGTATCTGCACTGTTACTATCTGAATACCCTTATGCTACTTCAAGGACTCGCCTAACTTTTGACGTGCCAGAGGTCAATATCGAGCTTAATCTAAAATCAACAATGATGACGATATTAAAACTTACATTCTACATCGTTTTCATCCACTTGCATTCCATAATCCTTTTTCACAGAATCAGCAGCACTTATTTCCGTCAATCGTTTATTCGTATCCTCAAGTTCTACCCTTAATGCACTAACTTCCTGGTTCGCAGCATTTATAGAACCGTCAATCTTCGCCGCTAACTGCTTATTGTCCTCAACCATGTTTCTGAATTTAGATTGTGCGTCTTGAAGTAAACGTCGAATCAGTCCCATAGACGATTTAAGAGTTTCCTGTTCCTTGGGCTCGAGTTCCTTTTCGATTTCGATGTCGCCATGGTGAAGTGGGTTGAAGATGTACTGTACGATCTGGTCGTTGAGGGAGTCTAGGGATTGGATTGCTGAAAACAGATAAAAAATAAATTTTCATATTTTGTCAGATTGCAATAAACAAATGATCATATATTGCAAATCATCAGAATGCATGGTTGAAATATAAGCTACCTTGAATATATAATTATATTACGTGTATTGAATTGATGTCATTCTCGTAAGGTCAGGGACACACGTGTGGCCACAGATTTAGTGTAAACCCTGTAAGCTTTAGCAAACAGGGGAGCGCTCCTATACTTGTACACTACGATTTCTGAGCAACTGTTTTATAGTACATAGTATAGTGATTTTAGTGTTTCCCTTGGTCACTTGCTTAAGACAGGCTGGACTGTAGTTTTTAGTATGATACTGTAGTAATTGGTTGGCTGATTTCCTGCTTTACGTCCCACTCAACAGCTAAGGTCATATAGAGATGGAACCTCATCAGTTTAAAGACTTGATCATCCAAAGACTGGAAAAGACCCAGATTGAACCAATGATCCCCTGGTCATAGTTTACAAGACATTCTGTGGTAACTACAGTACTGTATCAAATTTTTGAATTATCATTATGTGATTAAAACTTAAATCTTCTTCAAGCCGAATAATATTTCTCTTCTGACAACTCCACCATCAAAGTTCCAATAAATACAAGGTAAAGGTCAGAATACCTGCAAAAATTCAGGTATAAATAAAAGGTTAATAAAAGCATTAATTTTCTTAATTGTGGTTCTGAATCAGGTCCAAATCTATGGCCAAAAATAACAGTTTTGACTTGTGAACTTTGCACAGTAGGCTAGGAGATTGTTATCACAACAAGAAATATGTGTTTTCCCAAGTTTACCCATCAATACCAATTAACCCCAAATCATGGTAAATAACTAAATAACTAAAAACATAGAAACATACGAGCCGTGACGCTAGAAAACCGGTCTTCGGGTTTCCTACCTGGTCTGACACAAGCCAACCTGTACAGTAACAGAAGCAGGCTAGAAACTTGAAATTTCGGATTTAAGAAGAAGTGAAATTGTACTATCTGTGTAGCGAAAACAAAGGCGCTGATCAGCTTCGTAGTCAGCTTCTCAGTTACTGCAAAGCTGATTCTGCACCTTTGTTTTCGCATAGGCAAATATCCAGTTTTCTAATGATGCGGCTCATAGGGCACAAGGCAGCATTTGTTTCTAGTATACTAGTATAGTGGTCAATTCAATATCTTTGTTTCCTTATTGCTGCCTCTGAGTGACCAGAGTCTCAGTAATCTGTGAGTTGCAAGTTGCGAGTTGAAAAAGCGAGTTGAACATTGCATGACTGTTCATAGTGCACATGTTATTAATACATTGGAAAAGGTAAAATGAATTGGCCTTTGAACCCAGGATATCTCAATTCTGAGTTTCAATGCTCCATCACTTCATAAATCACTACTCAAAATAAAAACAAAATACATGTTCATACATTTTAAATCTTTATATTTTTTTGTCTATTCCCTGTTTTGAATCTACTTGCACAAGATCCAGAAAAATTACTACATACCCAATCAGAGCAACTCAAAATCCCAAAACCGTTCACTGACAACTATTCAAATTGTTCAATCTCATTCAACAATCAACAAAATAAAAAGTTTAAGAAAACAAACCAGTCTTTCATCAATAAAATACTTAACTCCTGAATTCCAAAGCAATATGAGCAATGTCTCGAGGAAAACCATCTTTGGCGAGTTTCAACATTAGAGTAAGCTATAAAAAATGAATTAACCGAGCAAAGGAGCTGGTTCAGAGGCTTGAAATTATGGCCTCAGAGAATTGATTCTAGAATGATTGTACCAGTTTTACAGTTACACCATCACCCCTTCCCACACACACACACTCCCTGTATGATGTTATGCTATATGCAAAAGGCAGGTTCTCTCACGATATGGCGCATACTGATATACTGATAAAGTCTACATTTATTTGGATAAAATGCATTTGCTCAGGTAAGACACAACATTACAACACAAACAAAGCAATGTGCACAAATCCAAACATCCAACCATATATTGAGAACCATTAGATAATGTTAAACACAGCACTGACTTACAAAAATTTGCAACATCACTTGTTTGCTATATAAGCACAAGCTGATAATGACCATTTATTCATAATGTTACCATGCATACCTGCACCACAACATTCGCCAATGGCCGTCAAAATGCACACAAGGCTGTAAGAAATAGTCTTAAGTCCAATTCGCATGCGCCAAAAATACACACGTGTAAATATACTCCGGTGTGCAAATTTTACTCGGGGTAAGTAAATGGCGCATGCGAACGCGAATACACACCGGAGTATATTTACATATGGGTAAATTTACTCCTGGGTCTGACCAGATGCAAATTTTATTTTTACAAATACACACGTGTAAATTTACTATTATGTCCCATGCGAACGCAAAGTAAAATTTACCCATGAGTATTTTTATTTCAAGTCAATATTCTGCTTTTAGATAACGAATTTTCACTTTTTTTGTTCCTAACTGATTATATGACAGTTGCTGAAACTGTGGACATTGTTGCTAAATAAGAGTTTATTGCCATTCATCACATTTTAGATCATATGGAGTGCAAACAGCCACACTATTTCTTCATCATTCTTGGTTAGGATTCTTGGGGCATTTTAACGGTGGATGAAAAAAGGGAACTGTATAACTGCTGAGGTTATGCCTGACCATTACATGATTCCCCTCTGCTGCCAAAATCTACATGAACACCTTGAAGCAGCCTCTTACAGAAAACTTAAATGAACAGGTTTTAATCCAGAAATGATAAATTTACCTACAAAAATACTCCTGGCGATAAAAACCATGCGAACGCAATTTAAATTTACTCTCAGGTTGATTTGCACACCGGAGTATAAATACACACCGGAGTATATTTACACGTGTGTATTTTTGGCGCATGCGAATTGGACTTTACATTTTCAAAACCAGGCTTTAAAAACAGTTTAATACAGGAGCTATCTAAATTCTTGATTAAACTGATTATAATTCTGATAAGAGGAAATATCAGTGGGAAATTAATCCAAATACCAGAATTTAATCCTAAGAAGTTCATTTTCCCAGACCTAGCGATGAAACTGAATAGGAAATCAGGAAATATATCAGGGTACAAAGCAATTTTGCCGGTTCAATCTAATGTTTGCAATTTTGTCTGCATCAGTCATTCATAAATGAGCCTCGTTGCAAGAAAACCGGGCTTCGGGGTTTCCGACCAGGTCCGACACTAACCGGTCTTTACAGTCTCAGAAGCATTCTAGAACCTTGAAATTTCGGATTTAGGAAGAAAAGGAATTGTACTATCCGAGTAGCGAAAACAAAGGCGCTGATCAGCTTCGCAGTTACTGCGAAGCTGATCTGCGGCTTTGTTTTCGCATAGGCAAAAATCCGGTTTTCTCACGACACGGCTCAAATACAATATGTACATCCCCCATCCTGGGGTGCATGAGTTTCTGCCTTTGCCACTCACTCCCTATTCACTTTAGAGTAGGCTATTTTTAGGGCAATGATGAAGTTTTATGGGTGAATTTTGGTACTTTCACATTTTCTTAATCTGATCAATCTTAATCTATCTGGATCAGAGAAAATAAGCTCTGGCAACTTAATTATACCTGGATCCTTTAATATACCTGGAAACTATTTTAAAGAAGAAAAAAAAGTTCTGTATCTTCAGAAGAGGTGTGATTTATAAATGATTTTTTTTTTCAAACACATACAGTTTCATTCTAAAGCAAAAATGTAATTTGTATGAGGCAAAATCTTGTGGATTGCACCCTGCATCGGAAAAAAGCAATGATACTATAGACTTTGTCCGAATTATTTCTAGTGCAATTTTTACTACCAACACTGGCACTATATGCACAAAGCATTCCTAGTTTTTGGCACATGTTTGTTGATGTCCCTTGTGATTATGCAATAATAATTACAGAAATAGTTGACATTTACATCCATGCTTTTGAACCTACACCTAATTCTCCAAGGATCCATCAACTCACTTTCCAGTACCAAAATGCATTACATCATAAATGTTACTTTTTATTTTCATCATTAAGAAATTTTATTTTTCAAAGCACCACAACACTTTCTTCACTTTCTGAAATTTAAATGGTTCTTTGCTACATTGAGGGCATAATAATATTTCTCCAATTATTTCCTGAACTCATTAAAACTTAAATTTAATCTTATGCAAAATGATGATAAAGACACATGAAACCACTTCACTTACCACAATTAAAGACTTCGATCTCCATGAGAAATCACAACCAAAAAGGACCAAAAATGCCTTAACAAGACTTTAGTGTCCAACCAATCAATATTATAACAGACTCAATATCCATTGGAATTTCTGTGGAATGTCATGAATTATGGAACTGGAAAATGCATGCATGTCCTCATCTGGCATTGCTCATGAAATTGACGACAAAAATCAATGGGTCAATAATTCTGGCATTCCATCATAGCTGGAGAGCTGGAATTCTGAGAAGCTCTGTCACTATGCTTTTTTAATACACCAGTCATTTGTAACCATGGTACCACCAGCATAGGGGAAGGGCTGAGGGAACCTAGCTTGATTTTGACCTTCAATCTATTCCAAAGTTCCAGGCATCAGCGGTTTTCAGGCATTATTCAGGCAAAATAGGACAGTACATTATTAACATAGTAGCCTGCAGAGGAAAACTGTCATGTTTAATACTTAATGAATGTCCCGTCAGTGGGGGTGGTGGGGAGCTAGTGTTATGCTGGACAAAAGTTAAACTTTCCGCTAGGGAGTGTCATGGTTACAGATGATTATGCACCAGTCATCTGTAACCACTGCCCCCCACCTAGCTATGGGGAAGGGTGGGGGATAGCTGGGCTAAAGTGCAGGGCAATTTGAACCTCAGCGCGACAAAATGTATCTTCGGACATTCTGACTAAACTTGTAGAAAGCAACAAAATGCGGAAAAATGATGTAATGTACGTTTTAGAAATAACACTGTTTTTGTAATCTTACAACACTGTGCTATCAAATGAATGAGTTTTAAAACATATTATCTTTCAATATTTGGAGTTATCTGCCCTTGTTTTAGCCCATAATACACATAATTTTCCATTATCTATCGTTAAACGGTAACCATAGCAACCGAATCATCATAACAATGGACAAAATAATTACAAGAGATTGCCTGTAAGGATGGTATGCTTCTATCTTAACAATAGATTCTGACCAGTGCTTAAACAGTTTTAAGCAAATGCATCGAGTTATGTAAGCTCTACTTACATGCAGAAATGCATTACGTAATTTTGACGTCATTTTTGAGGACAATGACGTCTGTGGGGTTCATATAGTAAATTGGTCATAACTCACAAAATAACTTAAATAATCTGGTCAAATAAAGACTAATAGACTCTAGAAACATTAAACATTCAAAGAAACTTTGTTTTTCTTATACTCAAAAAATTGTTTGAAGGCACATTTTCTCATGTTGTGGCCCATTTACTTTTCAAGTGTCCCCGCAGTGCAGGGGAAACGACAGGGTTTTGACATTAGAATCCTTACCACAGGGAGATTTTCTATTGCGAAGGGCAGGGAAAAGAGCAAAGTTTTGACCTCCAGTTTGCCCCCTGGGGGTGGGGCTTATAGCAGGGCACTGACAGCTGAAAGTCATAATTCCCACCCTTCCCATAGGTGGGGGAGGGGTGGTTACAAATGACAGGTGCATTAGTGCACAATGGTTCAGTGACTAATTAGAAAAGTCTGCACAGTCATGTGCATGTAGTGTGATTCCTGACAGCCTAGAGATAATGAAATACTTTATATGCATCAATCTTGTATTTTCTATTTGATATGAGCCACCTCGTGGGAAAACCAACAATGTGGTTTCCGACCAGGTCCGACATAAACCGACCTGTACAGTCACAGAAAAGAGCTAGAATCTTGAAATTTCGGATTTAAGAAGAAGAGGAAGTGTACTATCCGTGTAGCGAAAACAAAGGCGCTGATCAGCTTCGCGTTTACCGCGAAGCTGATCTGCGTCTTTGTTTTCGCCTATGCAGATTGTTGGTTTTCCCATGAGGCGGCTTAAATACTTTATATGCATCAATCTTGTATTTTCTATTTGATATCTCAACATTACATGTACATGTCTAGACAAACATAAAAACATAATTATACCTGTACATGCATAAATTCAAGGATTGGAATGATGCATGCAGATTAAAACCTGATATGCGTGCATCTGCACTTTTCTGGTATCTATATAGTCTATCTTAAGCTTTTCAGATTGCCATGAAATGCTCAAAGAGTCTGATTTTGATTTCTGAATGATCACAGACTGCATGAAATAGGCATGCAAATGAAATCCAAACAAAATGTTGCATACAATGTTTAATGCATAACCACCACCTGATCAAATTGTTACAGAAGACTAAATCTGTTACAATCCTACTTAACTGTCTTGCCAAAGCCCAGTTATTGTTATATCCCTTGAAAATGATGCATGTAATCAACTTACATTAAATCTTTATCCTTATAAATCAAAATGTTCCAAGATATTTTTACAATAATTTAGATATTTTAAAGATTTTCACTACTTTTTGCACAGCTGTCATTTGCAAAAATAAAATGTGACAAATTTCATTGTGCTTCGTCTGGCAAAATTTACAAAATGATAAGTGCGCCATCAAAAGCTGATCAGCTGATTTTTGTGTGACGGTACAAGCAAGCTTAGGGTAAAGCCATTCCTTTTCCATTCTAGACTTCACACATTTGCTTTCTGCAAACATGGTATGTGCCAAACTGAAACAAAAACTTATTTCGCACCATACAGGACAATAAAGTTCTCTTTTCTTGTGTTGCCTAAATATTAAAACCACTATGAACTTTTGAATGGTTTCAAGTAGACCATTGAAGCTTAGGTCCTAAGTCCTTTGACCATGAATTCACACATTAGCTTGACTAATTGCACCAACAAACCTTTAAAAATATCCTCAAGTACTTTCTTAAACCATGAAGTGTGTTTGTGGACAGATCCCGTGTACTATAACAAGAGTAGTTACAAATCTATAGTAAGCTGTGTGTGTTCAATTTGTTGATAATCGGTCTAAGCCCAGATTATTCTTGACTTTCAGCTTGACATGTTTGAAACCATAGAATATAAACCGCAGATCAAAGCAAGTGTGGTTCCACAAAGATCAGAACACCAACAAAGAAAACTTCAAATTAATTCTATATTACTGATCGTGCCAAGGCTATACTTCTGTTGTGGTTCTAATTGTTTTATGTTTATGTTGTTGAATTTTTGTGCTGTTTGCACTTTATATACGTTTTCATTTTTTAGCTCACCTGAGCCGAAGGCTCACAAGGTGAGCTTATAGGATGGCCATGCTCCGTCGTCCGTCCGTCCTTCGTCTGTCGTCGTCGTCCGTCCACAATTTCAAAGATCTTCTCCTCTGAAACCGCTTGGCCAATCAAAGCCAAACTTCATGTGGAGCATCCTTAGGAAGGGGGAATGAAAGTTTATATAAATGGTCCAGGTCACATGACCAAGATGGCCGCCATGCCTATAAATAGCAAAAACCTTTAAAAATCTTCTTCTCCAGAACCAGTGGGCCGATTTCCACGAAACTTGGTATGTAGTATCAAGGACTCAGGCCCATCATAGTTTATATAAATCATGACCCTAGGATGACCTTGACCTATTTTACGGCAAGGTCAACTTAGGTCGCCAATGCATTTGAATGGGAAAAAATGGTAAAATGCTATTAATGGGTAAAACTTAGTGGGAATAGGCAAGTGGACAGAAGATTAATGTTAATGGAAAATTTTAGCCCCTGGGGGGTTGTCTGCCCCTGCCCCTGGGCTATATACATGTATATTTTTATAATAATGAAACATCTTCTCCCCTGAAACCGCTTGGCCAATCAAAGCCAAACTTCATATGGAGCATCCTCACGGCTAACAAACCTTTAAATGCGTAACCGCCGGTTAAGAAAGAAAATCCGATTCACGCCCTTCCGGTTCCGCATATGAAGACCAAGAAAAGGTAAACAAAACATACACTACTAGGATCGATTGGTGATTATATTTTAGTACAGAAATATATCGATTATCTATGAATGCTATTTTGTCACTTGTTTACTATTGTAACTCAGCACCAAAGTAGCTCGCAAAATAATTCGATGGTCGTTGAGTTATTTATTCCCTTCTTCGAACCTAGTGTTCCAACAAGGCCAAAGTCGGCGAAATACAACTAAAAATTGGACAATTTGCTGGTAAATATCAAATTTTAGTAATTGTTCCACGACAAATTTACAGATATGTATTAACTAAATTGCATCTGATGTCTGTGCCAGTATTTCGTTGTGTTAGTGCCCGTCATTATCGATTTGAAGGGAAGGAAAAGATGGGTACGCATTTAATCATTAAAATATGAAGGATATATTTCAAGATACGTTTGAAAACCGCAACCTGTTCAAGTTATGGTATTTATTTCCCTGTTAAGCGTTTTGAAAGACATATAAAACCAAGAAAAAACAAATTAAAGTATACAGAATGCTGTAAAATCGTCTTCATGAACAGGAATATCATGCATGCGAACTATTGTATTACATGTATTTCATAGACAGTGTGTATTATTCTATACCAAACATTTTCACTGCAAATATCACAAACACACCAAATTTGAGTAAGCAACTATTAAGAAAGGACGAGAGAATGTGACAATAATCTTCAGCGTAAAACAATTAACAAAAACAAAAACTTTAATACATGTGTTCTATAATGACTATATTGCTATCATTCTAATGATTAAATTCGTAACCGAAATGTTGACACAGCTTTTAACCACATGTGCATAGAATGCATTGGCCAGAGGAAACGAAACTGTCACCAGACCTCACACAATGTTAAAATCATCTGCGCACTGTATTGCTTTCCGTTAATATGGACGTAATGAGCGGAAATCTAAAAATATCCCTGCGACTGACCCACATTTTCGTCGTGTACAATGCAATCCCAAGATGTGTTTTGGGGTAGGGAATAAAAATCATGATTATAAAGAAAAATTTCTGGAAATCCTTTTGGGTCCAAATATAGCAATGTCTAACTAATAAAATAGCATTGAGAGAATTAAAATATTTGTCTTCGAATCGAAATATTTTACTCGGAAACACGAGCTGCAAAAGTTTGTTTACCTTTTGTTGGTCATCTGATGCGAAACCGGAAGGACATGAAACGGATTTCTTTTCTTAACCGCGGTTACGCATTTAAAGGTTTGTTAGCCGTGATCCTTGGGAAGGGGGAAAGAAAGTTTATATAAATGGTCAAGGTCACGTGACCAAGATGGCTGCCATGGCTATAAATAGAAAAAAAAACTTTAAAAATCTTCTTCTCCAGAACCAGAAGGCCAATGATTTTGAAACTTGGTGTGAAGCATCAGTGACTGGAGCTCTACAAAGTTTGTATAAATCATGACCCTGGGATGACCTTGACCTATTTTACGGCAAGGTCAACATAGGCCGCTCATCCATTTGAATGGGGAAAAGTGTTAAAATGTCATTTGTAGGGAAAAACTTCCAGGAAATGGGCAAATGGACTTAAGATTGATGATTCTGAAAAAATTGGACCCCAGGGGTCTGTCTGCCCCCACACCGGGGCAATATACATGTGTATTACAGTGATATTCAAAGATCTTCTTCTCTGAAACCGCTTGGCCAATCAAAGCCAAACTTTATGTGGAGCATTCTTAGGAAGAGTGAATGAAAGTTTGTATAAATGGTCAAGGTCACATGACCAAGATGGCCGCCATGGCTATAAATAGCAAAAACCCTTAAAAATCTTCTCCTTCAGAACCAGAAGGCCTATGATTTTGAAACTTAGCATGAAGCATCAGGGAGAGGAGCTCTACAAATTTTATATAAATCATGACCCTGGGATGACCTTGACCTATTTTGCGGCAAGGTCAACTTAGGCCACCTATGCATTTAAATGGGGAAAAGTGGGAAGATGTCATTTAATGGCAGAATACTTGCTTGGAATGAGCAAATGGACAGCATATTTTTGTTTATGAAAAAAAAATTGGCCTCCAGGAACTGGCCCTGCCCTAGGGCTTAAAATACATGTATATAAAAAGCTTACCGTGTATGAAAGATCTCAGGTGAGCGTTTACAGGACCAATGGTCCTCTGGTTTTGTTAAGTTCGGGTAAAAGAGTGGTCACCAATTGCGAAATAGCTGCTCACTCGGCTAACACTATGTTTTCTTAGTATAAATACATGATTGCCAATCTAGTTTTTCCCTCCTCAGCTTTTGGAGTGGGAATTTCTTTCTAATTGCTCCATTTCCAGATCATTTGCCAACTTTTACCGCAACAAAATTATACATGTGTACAATTTAAATTATACATGCGGGTATGATTTTTACAAACATGCTTATACATGGGGTTACTAAAATATTTCATATTGGTCTTAATCAGGAGCCTATAATCTGTAAGAGATTATAGGCTCCTGGTCTAAATAAACTTTTAATAAACTTTTATTTCTTTTATTTATGAATGTTTATTTTAGAAAGTGTAATAAACATGTGTATTACCTAGTTTCTTCAAGGAAAATCACATCCAGTTTAATGATGCCAAAAGAGGTTATCTTGCCACAGTTATTAGGAGTCCTCAAGCTTCACACTCTGACAGTCTGAGGAACAATGTCAACTTTTTGTTGAAAATGAGTCATAGTGCAGCCACATCATCTGAACTCAATAATCACAACTGAACTATACATCTTTAAAGCTTACTTTAGTTATGACCTAGGGGCAATGAGGCATGTAATGGTCCATCATCTGTCAAATTAAACTGTGACCCCTAATGACCCTCAAACTTTCCAGATAAGGTGGAATAACAGTAAACAATTTAGAGATTATTTTTCCTATTTCCCCTTTAAAAAGAATTTTTATGAGCTTCCAAGAATCCCTCATACATATCAATCCCAATGAGTACCCACTGCAAATGTTTTAATGCTTTTGTGGCTAATTTTACTGTCCATAGGAAAAAAAAATGATCAAGTAACCACCAAGATTTATGTCTTACTTTAACCAAGATTGGACATCAAGTAATTAATAGGGATGTTATTACCAAATGTAGGATGTCATTACATCAATCTGTTTACAAAAATGTCCCATTTATTTACTGTCAAAATGATCACCAACCTATATTTACTGTCAATTCATTACAGCACCCCTTATTTTGTAGATGTCAAAAACTGACCAAAGGTATGATAGGTATCTTAGATAAGTATCTCAAATAGGCTTTGTAAACTAACCCATTTAAGTATGGTGTCCCTTTTATGGGACATAGGCAAACAGCATAGCCCCAGATGTGACGCCGCAGAACGCGGCGTCCCATCTGGGGCTATTCTGTTTGCTTGGAGGAATTTCATCGAAAAATGAGATAAAAATTAAAAATCACTCCTAACACCCCTAAAAATGGAAGTGGACTCACCCAATAAATAATGGTGGGAAAATCCATTCATCAAATATGGGTTAAGAAGTATTGTGAACCTGTTACAGGAAATATCTCCCCCCCTCCACCCCACCTCACATCCCCTCCCCCTCAATGCCATCCCAACCACCCCCACCCCATTATGTACATGTATGTATTCAGATGTTGAGGTTCAGTATTCTCTAATTTTCTTGTAATTCTTCAATATGAAGACTGAGTAAAGCTTTAACAAAATACCGGTAGTCAGTATAATGTTATGATAACTTTTATTACTTTTTTGAATATATTATATTCTGGTCTAAATCTTTAACATAATATACAAGTCATTATTAATATACATATATGTTAAATATACAATTAAATATACTATATTTAAAATCACAGATTTTCTTGTTGATGAGATACTACAAAATGCAGAAGTGTGTGGCAAAACACCTGGACAGGAAAGAGAGCCAAAGCTACTGAGATTGACAGGTCCTTTGAATAACAGAAAAGGTAGTCTTTGAGCTTGCCTATACTGTTACCGTAAATACTTTCAAAGAAACAATTGACAGTTTAGAAGAAACTAGTACACCTCAACCTCTTTATAACACTATTGCTGGGGTCCAAGCCAATTTCCGTGTTAACTATCCAATCCATGTTATAATGAGAGTTAAATGTATAGACATATAGCAAAATAGTCCAATTGGGGTCCAACAATGATCAGTGTAATATCCAAAACCGTGTTGTAATGAACCGTGTTATAAAGAGGTCCAGGTGTATGTGGAACTGAACTAGACCATTATTATCATCACCATTATCATTGCAACCACATTCACAATCATCATTATCATCAACAAAATAATTTTCACAATAAAATTCAGTATTTTTTACCTATTTTATGAAGATTCCTGCTTAAAAAATCAATACTTCCTTTGACAGTGTTTATGGTAGGATCAAATAATGTTTTACACCAAAAGAAGACAAATTATGGCCAAAGTAACTGAATGGTTCTTTTATTACTTCTTAATCTTTAAATTGTTTAGGGTGGCCAAACTTAAATTTCCTACTTTTCCTCAATCCAAATCAATTGCAAATTGCTCTTGTCAACCCTGAACAGAACCAACAAAAGGTGGCCAAATCTGCTGATTTCAATTGTGTACCAATCTAACAGGCTTTATAAATCAATCACCACATGAAAATTGTCAGGAAGATTATTTCTATGTTGGCAAGTTGATAGGGTAATCTCTTCACTACTTCACAAAGAAGTCAACAGTTCATCAATGAATTTATATAGATTGTTTGCAACATTAGAAAGAACTTAGGTGTTATTTTGGCCATACTTTGAGTTCCCCAGCTGTAAGTACATGTCAATCATCTAACTTGGTCTCTTTGATGTTTGAATTTTTACCTGGATATGCCACTTCCCAGTAGACTGTTTTTGTTTTCTGACCACCTGGTTTGCCACACACTTATGCATTTTGTAGTAATGACAAGACAGCACACTAACAGGTGCCTGCCTATCATATAAATTTTGGGAATTTGCTGTGCTTTTTATTTCTGCTACTGACAAATCAACAATGACATACTGAACACACGGGTAATAAACAGGATTAGAACAGAAGCAAGAAAAACTTAAAATATTCCCTCTTGCTTCTGCCCTTGCTGCCAAATTAAGTTAACAAACCTTGAAGGAATTTTTCAGGTTCAAATGCAATTCATGATGCCACCCATCAATAAATAATGAAAATGTACTCATCAACAAATTAACCATGAACTGAAACTGGTAGCCAGCCAAACTTCAAGAATGAACCACGTAACAGGAAAACCTGCTTTTTCGCAACTGTGACAGAACTTGGGCTGCATGAATACCACATATCAGTTAATAAGTCCCTTTGCTTTAGCTATGGAGACAAGGCAGTCCGTTGTGCAACTTCCAACTTCAATTAATAGGTTCACAACTGACCTCATGGAAAATTTGAACTGATGTGGCTCCATTATTACTCATCACAAACATCATTAATGTATTAATTTAAATACAACAGTTTTGTTTGTTGTTTGTCTTATATCACCCAGCTACAGGTTTTCAGCCAAATCCAGGCAGTGCACCTGTTTTGTGGGTACATCAATTATTACGGTGCTATAAAAACAAAAATTCATTAAAGAGCATAACATGCCAGCATTACGACATGAAGCCAACTTTTTAAACCAGAATTCTTGCATATATCTTTGTGCATAGCTGTTTGAAGCCGTTTGCAATCAGCCGGAGAGCCGTGTTCAAACTGCAAAACCCGTGTTCTTGGCTAAAATGCTTATATTTCAATGAATTAACATTTGCCGAGCTCTTTGAAGCAGTTTGATCAGAGTTCCTGGCCTAGAAGCCTTGGGTTCAAACAACTGCCTCGAGCGCCAAGCATCAGCAAACATTACTGCATGAAAAGGCATGTTTGATCCCTATATTCACACTGTACATGCTGCTCATTGCTCCTGGGCCGCCATATTGATATTTATAACTTTTACCACTGAGCATGCCAATCTCCGGGACTAGTAATTTCTATTTGAAGCCACAGCAAACATCATTGAAGTTCTCTTGTGATGGGTTATTGAACAAACGTCATGGAAGCAACCAGTACTAGGTGCTAATTATCTTGCCATAAACTGACGAATGGACTCCTAAGAGGCATGCAGCCTACAATCAAGAACATCTTTATATGCTACCATTTTCTAGGAATAGTCACAGTTATACAAAGTAATTCGGTAGGAATGCTTGAATTATTTAGTGTCAGCTACTGGTGAAACACATCTATTAATTAACAAAGTGCGTTGACATTGGCATTTACGCAATAATTCGACTAAAAGACTAACCTGATAATTACGGAATCACCAATTACTTCCTACGCCAAAACATATCACCATCCACAAGACAAGAAATTGTTCGCTATTTTTTAGGAATCTAGCAAGGTAAAAGATCAAATAGATAGCACCTGAGAAATTCTCTCACCACTTGTCAGAATAGTTCCAGGAATACAACAGGTTAAATAAATGAGCCGCGTCATGAGAAAACCAACATTTTGCATATGCAAAAAGAAAGACGCAGATCAGCTTTGCAGTAACTGCGAAGCTGATCAGCGCCTTTCTTTTCGCTACACATAAAGTACAATTCCTCTACTTTCTAAATCCAAAATTTCCACCTTCAAGCCATCTTCTGTGCTTGTACAGCTCCGTTTGTGTTGGACCTGTTCAAAAACCACATTGTTGGTTTTCTCATGACGCAGCTCAAATGATACCAGTGAGCACTGTTAGCAGAAAACATCTTATGAATTAATTCCGACCAGGTAAATCTAAACAACTAAATCTAAACCTACTTCTTTCTGTAAACATAACCTACATGATATGCCATTACAATAATTGCTGGAGATCATCTATGTTTGACCTAAAAAGCTACTCATGACATCACATAAGAGCCTTGAGCCTTCATAAAATATGAACACATGCATTATGTGGTTTGGTTTCCCTTCAGGGTTCATATACTACCTATCACCAATATTGCGAAAGAAGTCTGTTTTTGGCTCAAAAAATATAACTTTGGCAAAAAATTATTCATAAATGGTGACAATTGG
Organism: Rugalucina vietnamica; assembly: GCA_964017185.1. Classification (NCBI taxonomy): domain Eukaryota; kingdom Metazoa; phylum Mollusca; class Bivalvia; order Lucinida; family Lucinidae; genus Rugalucina; species Rugalucina vietnamica. The sequence goes on along the minus strand of OZ024882.1, from coordinate 40,843,723 downwards.
CCAATTGGTCCTGCCAAAAAGTCCATGAAAATCATAATTTGAGCCGCATCATGAGAAAAACTGATTTTTTTCTATGCGAAAACAAAGGCGCAGATCAGCTTCGCAGTAGCTGTGAAGTTGATCAGCTCCTTTGTTTTTGCTACACGGAAAGTACAATTTCTTCTTAAGTCCGAAATTTCAAGCTTCTAGTCTGCTTCTCAATCTGTGACTGTACAAGCCGGTTTGTGCCGGACCTGGTCGGAAATTCCTAAGGCCGGTTTTCTCGCATTGCGGCTCATTTAATTACCTGTAAGTTAGGCTCATGTATATAAAACTAGTTTAAGCTCCCCAGTAACTTTATATTACTGATCGTTCCAAGGCAATACTTCTGTTGAGGTTCCAATAGTTTTATGTTTTGGTGTTGATTTTTTGTGCCGTTTGCACCTTATGCACGTTTTCATATTTTCAGTTAAGTTTGGGTAACTCAGTGGCTGCCTATTGGGAAATAGCTGCTCACTCAGCTTACGATGTTTTCTTAGTAAAAGTACCTGATTGTCAAATTAGTTTTTCCCATCTCAGTTTTTTGGAGTAGGAATTTCTTTCTGATTGCGCAGTTTCCTGGTCATTGCCTACTTTTACCTTTCTAATGAACTGGAGGTAACCATAGTTTGCATTTGCTTCAGAGAAACAGATATACTGCCTCCCTTGACAAAGGCAAGGCACTGGCTACCAATATATGAGCCGCGTCATGAGAAAACACGTTTTTCACCTATGCGAAAACAAAGGCGCAGATCAGCTTCACAGTAACTGCGAAGCTGATTAGCGCCTTTGTTTTCGCTACATGGATTGTACTATTCCTCTTCTTCTTAAAGCTGAAATTTCAAGCTTCTAGCCATCCTCTGTGGCTATGCAGACCGGTTTGTGTCGGACCTGGTCTGAAACCCAAAAGACCAGTTTCTCGCGTTGAGGCTCATATGGTTTTAAAATTAAAAACTTTCTCCAATAATTTATTTCTCAATTTCCACTGATCTTCTTTTAATATCTACTTAGATGTCTGCCACAATGCAGTTTTATTTTTATGAAAAATGGTTAACCGTTATCGAGTGAGCAAGTTGTGTTTTCGACAGAGAAGGATTTTTAGTGAAATATAAACGTTTTATGGATGTTTTAATGAATCTTGGATGTGGTTATCTTGAATAATGATTGGATTCGATGTCGGGGAAAAAATCGGGGAAAAAGCCGAGCCCACAACTCCCTAAAAAGAAGAAACGTCGTGTTAAATCTAAAACTGACAATGGGAACAGTGTATTCCAATATGGCGGATTGAGTAGCTCTCAAGGATCAAATATGACTAGTAACATGGGTACGCAGAACACGAATATGGTTGGAATGTCCGGGGTGCCGGGGCAATTGCCGGGGCAATTTATGAGCATGCAGGCCCCAGCCGCAGCAAACAGTATTCAGGGTCAGGCTCCGACGCCAATGATGTTTTCGACATTCTCGCCCCCACCCCAACCCCCTCCCCCATTCGGTAGCCAAATGAATATGAACACTAACGTGACTGGCCCTAGACCTGATTGGGCAAATGAGATCCTACAGAACATGGCGGAAATGAAAAAGGAACTTTCGAAGCTCGGTGGTATGGAAAAAACTTTGAACAGTATTAATAGAAAGGTGGAATCTTTGGAAACGAAAGTCATTCAAGTAGAACAGACGGCGAATAACTGTGTTAAAAGTTGTGAGTTCCTCAATACGGTATACGAAGAGCAAAAGAAAGAACTTAAAGACGCTAAAAAGTCAGTAAATTCTTTGCGTTAACAATGTGAAGATTCAGAAAAAAAGGCATCTGACTGCGAAGTACAGAAAGCCAAATTCCAAGATAAACTTTACGATTTAGAAGCCAGAAGTATGCGCGAAAATTTACTCTTTCTTGGCATTGAGGAAACTCAAAATGAAAACTGCGCGGAGAAAGTGAAGATATTCTGCGAAGACGAACTCCAAATGGAACATGATACCGTCCAGGGCATCGATATTGACCGGGCGCATAGGATAGGGAAGGTGAAGGTCGGATCAGTGAGACCAATCGTGGTCAAATTCCATCGATATAACGATAGGGAAACTATACGCTTGAAAGCCAACGATCGCAGGGACGCGCTTAAGGCGAGAAACTTCACGGTGAAGCCACAACTACCGCGAGAAGTCCTGGAGAAACGAAAACCATTGTATTCCGTCTTTGAAAACGAATTGGCCAAGGGAAATACGTGTAACTTTGTGCTGGATAAACTATACGTCAACGGTCGATTGTACAAGCCACCGAACAACCCAGATACATCAACGCCAGCGAACGCTGGCGCTGCCGCTCCACGCGCTTAGGGGAGTCATGAGGAGCAACTTTCTATTCTCACATGGAATGTATGGGGTCTGAAACGGAAACTGTCGGACGTTCACTTTATTGAATATATAAAACAGTACGATATAGTGATTCTAGGAGAAACATGGATACCAAAACACGATTTTACCAATCTCGACATTGAGGGTTATTACTGCGATCACGTTTTCGCAAGTAAATCTTTACATACGAAGAAAGGGAGGTATAGTGGTGGAATAACCGTTTATATTAATAACAGGTTAAAAGACCAAGTCACGGTGGTAGAAAAAAATGAGTATGGACTTCTCTGGATTAAATTAGATAAAACCTTACTAAAATACAACATAGATACATTTATTTGCTACTTATATGCTAGAGATAAGTACTCTAGAATATTTCGTCATGAGGATATTGACTATTTCGAGTTATTAGAGGCAGGCATAGACAAGTATCAGCTTCTAGGAAAAGTTCTAGTCACCGGTGATTTCAACGGTCGAACGGGGTCTGACTCGGATTACATCTTGTATGACAGATACTTAGAAGCAGGACTTGACGAAAGTATACGTGTCACTGACATTCCAGAACGTTGTAATAAAGACCGCGTAACTGATACATATGGGAGACGCTTAATTGCTGGAATTGTGTAAAACGACTAACTTCTTGATTGCTAATGGACGACTCGGATCAGACAAAGACGTAGGAAACTTTACATATATCAGCAAGAAAGGCTGTAGTGTTGTTGATTATTTACTTTTACCATTAATTGACTTCAATATTATTTCATCTTTTGTAATTTGTGACGTTACGGAATTTTCTGATCACGTTGGACTTAATTTTTCATTGCAGTGTGCAGAATCGTTATCTAGTGACCATGAGCATCAAAAAGCATATACAGTACAACCTCATTATAACGCTATCTTTGGGGTCCAAAGAAGCAGACCGTGTTATAAGTGAAACCGTGTTATAATGAGGTTGCTTACTATAGACATATAGCAAAATATTCAATTTGGGAGCCATCACATGACCGTGTTATAATGAAAACCGCATTATAATGAGGCGCGTTATAATGAGGTTGAAGTGTACAAGTATCAAAAAGTTAAAATGGGACAATGAAAAGCTAGAAACTTTCAAAGAGAGTGTTACAAGTTTGTCAGATTCATTTCAGTCATTAAGCCTATCTTTAGAACAAGATAATAGTGAAAACAATATCAACGAAAATTTGAATAAGTTTACAGAATCTCTTTACTGTTGTTCACATGATATATTTGGCCAATCTTTTTGCAACGCTAATTTTTCATCACATACAAAGCAGAACAAATGGTTTAATGATAGCTGCCGCTCTGCGAAAAAAGAGTTTAATCGCGCTAAGCATATATTTACGCAAAATCGCTCTGATCAGAATAGAGTTAATTTTGTGAAATCTAGAACGAAATATAATAAGACGAAACGTAGAGCAAAATTTCAACATAAAACCCAGGAAGGTAAAAAGATTGCAGACATGGCAAAATCAAATCCTCGAGGATTTTGGAAAAAATTGAAACGTTACTCCAAAAATACTGAATCAGGTTCCGAAAATTTATCTGCAAATGATTTTTTGCGACATTTTTCAGAAGTATTAGGTGGTGAACAAAGCAATAATGATCGTAACCTAAATTTAGATTTTCAGCTGCAAGCAAATGATATGTTAGACTCAGAAATACTACAGAGCGAGGTCAAATCAGCTATAAAATCATTGGCATCGAACAAATCGCCCGGATTAGATGGTCTTATACCGGAAATTTTTAAAGCTTCAGAACACATTATTACGCCTTTCATAACAAAACTTTTTAATACGGTGTTCAGGTCGAACGTTTATCCCCGCGCATGGACCGAAAGTTTCATTACTCCGATTTTCAAAAAAGGAGATGTAAACGATACGAACAACTACAGCGGCGTTGCTTTGATAAATATCATAGCTAAGCTTTACTCAAAAATTCTACATGACCGCTTAATTCAATGGGCAACTGAAAACGAAAAAATTACATCAAGTCAATATGGATTCCAGAAAAATAAGTCTACAATCGATTGTATTTTCATTTTTCATTCTCTTATATGCAAACTTCTCAACAGTGATGAAAAACTCTACTGTTCATTTATCGATTACCAAAAAGCATTCGATACTGTCGATAGAAACTTAATGTGGTATAAATTATTGCGTGATGGTTGCAGCACAAACATGGTTAAAGCGCTGCGAACAATGTACGAGTCCGTGCGAATGTGCGTTAAATATAAGAACGATTACTCAGACTTTTTTAGCGCGAATAACGGCGTCAAACAAGGGGATCCGTTGTCTCCTATTCTTTTTATATTTTTTATCAACGACTTAGTTGCAGACTTGGATACAGATGACGAAAATTGTGTCAAAATCAACAATATAAACATACAAATGCTATTGTTTGCCGATGATGCGGTATTATTTTCCAAATCATACCAATCCCTACAGTTAATGCTAAATAAGTTGAAAAACTATAGCGCATTCTGGAAACTAAATGTTAATACACAAAAGACTAAAGTTATGATATTTGAAAAGGGTGAAGCAACCAACTTAAGATTCTACTATGATAATGAAGAGCTAGAGACTGTCGATTCGTTTAAGTATCTTGGAGTTACATTTTACAAAAACGGAAATTGGAATCGGACTCAAAAATGTATTGCCGAATATGGTACATACGCTTTACATAATTTATACAAGACATTGTCGAATATTGAATTGCCAATCTCAGAACAATTTAGGTTGTTTGATTCTTTAGTCGGTTCTGTCTTAAGTTATGCTTCGGAAGTCTGGGGATACCATAAAGCAGAAAATATAGAACGAGTACACACGCGTTTCTGTAGATCTAAATTGGGCGTTAAACGTTCTACAAATACTGCAGGACTTTATATGGAATTGGGTCGTTTTCCACTCATGATATTTCGACAAATTAGAATGCTTACTTATTGGACTAAATTAATCAAATCAGACGATCCGCTTTTACGAGCTACATATACGATGTTACGAGATGATGCAAACCAAGACATTAAGTACTATGATAATCAGAATTGGGCTTTCCATATAAAATCGCTGCTTGAACAACTTGGTTTTGCAAACGTATGGCGCGAACAAGACCTATTAACAGCCATTCCCTTGACACAAATTAGACAAAGATTGATAGACCAGGCAACGCAATCGATAATCGCATCAGTAAACGATTCTCGTAAATTAGTCTTATATAGGCGATATAAAAAAGATATGAAGATAGAAAAATACTTAAGTTCAATCAGTAATAAAAAGTATAAAATAGCACTAAGCAAATTTCGACTAAGCTCTCATTCCCTCTCTATAGAAACGGGCCGTTATGCTGATATATCTGTCGACGAACGTATCTGTAACTTCTGTAATATGCGAAAAATAGAAGATGAATTCCACTTCCTACTTGTCTGCCCACATTATACTGATTTACGCAGAAAATATTTAAAGAGATATTTTTGTCGCTGGCCAACATTAAACAAATTTGATCAACTAATGTCTACATCTTCGAAGAAAGATATTACTAATTTAAGCAAGTATATATATTTTGCTTTTCAAAAACGAAACAATATTTAGTTACATTGCTATTTGTTAGTACATTTGTACATAATTTACCTCCTATGCCACATGTGCTTCTCTGCAAATCTGTTGTATTATGTATTTGAGCTCACTTGTGTATATTGTATTTTGGCTAAAAGCCTTTTGTGTTTAATGCCAATAAAATATTTGTATCTTGTATCTTGTATTTTTCATTTGATCCGCAGTTACCAATTGATCCCTATTACAAATGATCCCTATTACAAATTGATCCCTATTACATCCTACCTTAATCTGATCAAAGTTTTTATCCCTTTGAAGTTTTTATCCACATGTACAATGAAATGTGTGTACCTGATCACACCTTGCCTACATTGGTAAGCCTAGATGTCAAATAATTAGTCAATTTGAATGACACCTAAAACATTTTTTTCTCCCATCAAACTGACCAGATTGATGGTCATTTTAGCCCTTTCCCAAAAATACCTGTCTATCGGCTGATTTTCCTTCATCACATGAAGCCAGCCACAGGCTTGAAATAATGGATAATTATAAAGTCAGTTACAAATTTGCTAAAAGATCAATTATAGCTGATCTGCACCCAAAGCAAACTAATTATCATAATAACGCCAAATGAAGATTTCCTCTAGACAACACAAGACAGGGTTTCTTATTGTGTTGTGACACATATGATCCATGTCTCCTAAGGCATTATTTTCATATCATATCACAACCTTATCTGCAGGGATAAAAGGATTTTTGTCAAAATGTCTTCATGACATGAGGCCAACAGTAGCCACTTTGTTTCATATCAAAACATCCTTGGGTTCAACAAATGGATAATTTTGCTACTTCAATGGATTTATAAAAACATCAAAGTTTATAAAATTGTTGACCCCTGTAATATTAATAGGAGCTTACCACAGAAAATTTGTCTTAAAGTGAAGCAACACAACACAAATGAGCCGCCACAAGGGAAAACCAACAGTACACCTAGGCGAAAACATTTAAGGCGCAGATCAGCTTCGCAGTTATCAGCGCCTTTGTTTTCACTACACGGATAGTGTAATTCCTCTTAAGATACTACTTCAATCTGAAATTTCAAGCTTCTAGTCAGCTTCTGTGCTTGTACAGCACGGTTTGTGTCGAACCTGTTCGGAAACCACATGTTGGTTTTCCCACGAGACGGCTCAAAAGCCAACAGAGCCCTGCAAGAGTCGGAGTGGAGCCGGTAAAACTTTAAGAGAATCTTTCGTTTCTTTGTTTGTCTATTTGGGGTAAACACAGTCCATGTCTATGACCAAGGCTCTGCAACACTATTTTGACTGAATCCTTGTGAGTGGTGTCCATATTTTCTCTAATTTTGCACATGGTCACTCCATACTGACTCAAAACTCCACTCCACTATTATTCCACTACTCCACACCATAATATACAAATTACCCTAAACAGTGGCAAAAACCTTATTTAACCTTTGGCAGTCTAGGCTATCAACCATCTTAAGCCATGTCTATTAACCTACTGTTGTTGACACTATAGATAAAGCCATTTAAACTCACATCATTATTTTCCCATCATTTTCACTGGCTTCTGGTCACTAAGGTGAGAAAATGGGCAAAGGGAGCAAATTTTGGCTGCATATCACTTTGTTTCTTTGCTAGTTATGCCCCTTTTAGCAAGATTCCTACTGCGAGGACAGCAAAGACACCCTTACACATAAGTCATTTGTAACCACTGCCCCCCCCCCCCCCTCACATACACACCCACGGGGAAGGGCGTGGATAATGACTTTCAGCTTTCAATGCCCTACTATAAGCACCACCCTCAGGGGACAAACTGTAGGTCAAAACTTTGCTCTGTGCTTGGTCCTAACGTGTAATGTCAAAACCCTGATTCCCTTGAAGATCTTGAAGTGCTGGACAATCAAAACAGTAATTGCCCCGCACTACAGCCTGGCTAGCCCCACCGTTCCCCGTAGATGGATAGGGGGATAATTACAAATGACTGGTGCACAAGATACCCGTAGATGGGAGTTAGGGCATAATTATAAATTACTGGTGCATAAGACAGGAACAAAATATTGCGCCACACCTTACCCCAGTATCCAATGGGCGGGGGCCAGTACATTTCGAAAATTTATGTTTTGGAACAAAAATAAGAAACATATGTATATATTTTTTTGCAGTTTTGCTATATTTAAGTGCGGTTTGAGGGGGTACACATTTCACGGATGGGGCAGGGGCCAGCACAAAGAAGAATACAAAATTCAAGCTTACCTGTCTGTGCTATGAGATTCTGTTTGTCGACCGCCGCCGAGAACTTCCGCCGAGCCTTGTCCGAAATTAACAGTCCATCGCTTATATCCTCCATTATGTTGAGAACAGACATATATATATTATAGCCGTTTGATCGAATTAAAACCTCCAATTCTCTTTAAAAATCACAAAATGTAAAGTGTATTAGTTCCAAGCCCATTAAATAAATTTTTAGATTTTTATTTCTGATTTCACAGTTTAATGCTTTAAAAGCTCCAAGCTATGTAAAACTCATAACATTATGAATAAATTTTATGTCCATTTGTAGAATTTTTGTCCTTGTATCAAAGATTTATTTATCAACTTTTACTGTTTTTTAAGTCGAAGAAACCAGTGCAAGTTGACTGTATAGTGTATTCCGAAAATAGCAATGTCGCCCTTTTAACATTACTGCATGTTCACATGAAATGCACGTAATCTTACATTATGTTTGCCCTATGAAATTTCATGTTTTTAACCTTCATTTATTGTAAAAATGATTTATTACTGATCTGTCTGCAAAGCTTGAAATGTCTTCCCACACAATACGAGCCTAATGTCATGAGAAAAACAAATTTTTGCCTATGCGAAAACATAGTCGCAGATCAGCTGTGCAGTAACTGCACAGCTGATCAGCGCCTTTCTTTTCACTACAGGGATAATACAATACCTCTTCTTCTTAAATTCGAAATTTCGAACCTCTAGCTTTCTTCAGTGCCTGTGCAGGCTGGTTTGTGTCGAACCTGTTCAGAAATCCCGAAGACCGGTTTTCTCATGTCGCGGCTCATACAGTAGTTACTAGATCAGACAGTTTATTGATTAATCACAAAAGATAAGACAATGCATGTTGAATAGATAACAAATTGCAAGGTGTCTGTTATTCCAACTAATAGAAAGTATATTCCGATTTTCTTCCCATTAATGTTTTCCGGTTTTAGTATACCACTACCTGCAAATTCAATTTATAATTCATACCTAATTAACATCAAAAGTATGCCCTACTGTGTAATATAATTGTCACCTGTATAAAGTAGTGTGCAAAATAGCTTATTTTACAGCTTTAATTTGCCACTTATTTTTCCTGCCTTTTCATCCTAAATTCTTTCTATGTCCATGGCAAGTATTTTGTATCATTAAAGACACAATAGATAAGGTCTTCTATTTCTCATTATCTTTTCTTTTGTATAGGAGAATTAAAGTAAGTTATGGGCTGGAGTGCTGCACAGTGAAATGGAACTGCAGAAGAGTAGGTAAGATTCTGTTCTCCAAAGGTTAAGATACTTGGCATACCAGTAACCATTAGCAAAGAAGGTGAGTCAGTCTTAATCAGTACTGTTCAGTCAACCAAGTGTACTGACAGTTATATAGTCTGGGTCCACAGCGAAATCACCATTTGAGCCGCATCGTGAGAAAACGGGATTATTGCCTATGCGAAAACAAAGGCGCAGATCAGCTTCGCGGTAACCGCGAAGCTGATCAGCGCCTTTGTTTTCGCTACTCGGATAGTATAATTCCTCTTCTACTCATAGCCAAAATTTCAAGTATCTAGCCTGCTCCTGTGACTGTATAGACCGATTTATGTCGGACCTGGTCGGAAACCCCGAAGACCGGTTTTCTCGCGTCGCGGCTCATTTACTATACAACTTAAAAACAGTCTGTTGACAGCAGTGTATGCTGCTGACTCAGTCGACAGAACAGAAGACTGATTCATTTGTCCCAACCCCACTCCGTTGGCAGCATTTTGGTCTTACGCTAGAGGAATAACATTCTAATTTCTATTTAGAGTGTAATATTACAGAATCATTGATTACATTCGATTAAAAAGACCATGCACTCCAAAACTCCACTCCAATACTCCAACCCAGCAACCCGACCCGTAGTTTCTATCATACCTAATTGCAACAACAAAATAGGTAGCTCATCTTATCAAAATCTGGTTTTATCATTTGCCAATTTTTATCAGTAATTTTAATGCTCAATCAAATATATTTTTCTCCTCCCAAGCAAGTGTTTCTGTCAATTTTAATTTGGATTTTCAATGCCAAATGAAACTTCAGACCTACCAACATTACCCAAAATTTTATCGAAATACTCATTTCATTGGAATTACAAATTTTTGTACCACCTTCAACATCCTGAATATGAACAAGTCATACCATTATTAACTTTAACATTTGCAAATCCAAGGAGCCCAAGGAACAACGACATTACAAAAACTTGCCCATATAGAGAATTTTTTCAGCTGTAAAAATTGAACATTTCACCAGAAAAATTTTGATAACTTTAATAATATTATTGCTCAAAACATAGATTGTGGGTACACGTTAGAACCCGAGCGGTTCTAACGTGTACCCATAATCTATGGTTTGGAGCAAAAATAAGAAAAATAGGTACCGGTATACCCCTGCATACCCCAGTTTCACTATATAAAAGTGGGGTTTAAGGGGGTATGCATTGCACGGACATGTTTTCCTGATGGATGAAATCAAAACTCTTCAAAAGTAACATTCAAAGGACTGCTATTATAAAAACCCATTGGCCCATGCCACCCAAGGCTCCATTGGGGGTAGAAAAGTTTGGGCATGTAGGGCATCAAATGACCCATCTTACATGCAGGCAGGCGGCTGAGGCTTTTGCAAAGTCATACAATCAATTTACAAAGAATAAACTTAGTATGCTCTTACGTAAAGAAATCTTGTAATCCTTATTTTACAAACACTTTATTGATGTAGAATAATTCATTTACATTATTATCGAATAAATAAAATCCAAAACATTTACAAACGAAATATATCCGAACATATAACGAAATACACAATCCATACTGTACTCCATCAATATTTGTAATATTCCGAAATCCAACTATGATCTAACAATCGAACATGCTGAAAGGAAGTCAATAATCCCCGCAATTAGTTTTGCTAATGATTTCAAATTGCTTTCCGCTGTTGAACTAATATAATAATCATACTGTTCTTATGTGCAAGGTGCATCAAAGTTTTCTATAGTTCATAATAATTATTATTATGAGCCTGTTGGCGAAATAACTTCCTATCCGACAAAATTACGGCACAAAGCAGATTTAGGCACAGAAGCTATATTTATATATATCTATAGGAGCTAAAAAGAATAACTCTAAATCAATATGTAACATACAGTGGCGACTGATCTATAATTCTGTATAATTATCCATCCCCCACACCACATCCCCTACCCCTACAAAAAATTATTTGAGCCTTCACGTGGGAAAACCAACAATGTGGTTTCTGAACAGGTCCGACGCAAACCGGCCTGTACACTCAAAGGCGGTGGCTAGAAGCTTGAAATTTTGGATTTATGAAGGAAAGGAATTGTACTATTGTAGCTGTGTAGCGAAAAACAAGGGCGCTGATCAGCTTCGCAGTAACTGCAAAGCTGATCTGTGCCTTTGTTTTCGTATATGCAAAATGTTGGTTTTCTCACGACATGGCTTATTTCTCACATAGTGGCTCAAACCTAGACTATTACAACAGAAAAACACTGGAGGGCACTATATTCATCATAAGTTTCTGATAAAATCTGGTCAACATTGCAGCTGATGATTTGAGCCTATGCGTGCGAAAACCAACAATTTGGGTTCCGACCAGGTCTGACACAAACCGGGCTGTACAGTCACAGAAGATGGTTAGAGGCTGGAAATTTTGGATTTAGAAAGTAGAGGAATTGTACTATCCGTGTAGCGAAAACAAAGGCGCTGATCAGCTTCGCAGTTACTGCGAAGCTGATCTGTGCCTTTGCTTTCGCCTATGCAGATTGTTTGTTTTCCCATGCGGCGGCTCATTTATGATTTATGTATGAATTTACTTCTTATGACACCAGACTGTACTGTAGCACAGATAGGCTCCAAATTTGGATGACAATTTTGGAATAATTTTTCTACGTATCCATAAAATGACATTTTAAGGGTATTCATTAAAATTGCCTCACCGAGTTAAATCAAATGTCTGCCTACATTACACCCTTTTTAAGGAAAACCAAAAAACTTATTATGAAAATTATCAACATATCAGAACCTAACCAGATGTCTAGAATTTATTTATGATGGCACAAGACAGAATCAAATGGAAACAAACCAAGATCAATGAATTCTGAGGAAAATCTCTGCAATAATATAGAGCTACTGCCAACCACTTTGCTTAAGCAATATGATGTGTGTTGTTGTTTACATGTAACATAATAGTCAACGATTTTTTTGGTCATGTCTGGATGGAGCCATCACTTTCTGGGTAAATAACTATGAATATAATGAGGAGCTCAAAGTTTCTTGCTCAAGGACTCAAAATGACCTCTCACTGCAAATCAGACACTTTACAACTGAGCTACCATGATACCCATTAAACATTAATGTAGGACACAATACAACTACATAGTCATAATCAGACTGCGCAGTTTCGCAGACATATCTTCATCTTTTAGTTGGCATACCCAAAACACAGCTCATTATTTTTATTAGACAGGTATTCAGGTTATTTGGCATTTTGCTGTTTTAGTATGTTCCCCATATATCTAATAACCAGTCAATGCAGGCTTTAATGCTATTAAGAACACTATGTTATTTCCTGTGCATGCATGCCTTGTTAGTTTTGGCAAGAGATGCACTAATTATCATATTTTGTTCGTATCACGCATAACATTATCTTGACATAGATTTGGGCCCAGAAAGTTACGAAAATATTTTCTTATACCAAAAAACAATATTGTTTCTGCACTAGACTTTTGTAACATGAAGCCACACCTCTCCCCCCTCTCCTCAGGCCCAGGGTACAGGTGACAAAGCCGGGGTATTTCCTCCACACCTGGGGACAATGCAAAAGGCAAATCCTGGCTCTCCAAAGTACTGCACAAAAAAAAAATGAGCCGCCGCATAGGAAAACCAACAATCTGCCTAGGCGAAAACAAAGGCGCAGATCAGCTTCACAGTAACTGCCAAGCTGATCAGCGCCTTTGTTTTTGCTACTCGATTGTACAGTCTCTCTTCTACTTATATCTGAAATTTCAAGCTTCTAGCTCTTTTCTGTGACTGTACAAGTCGGTTTGTGTCGGACCTGGTCGGAAACCACATTGTTGGTTTTCCCACGAGGCAGCTCAAATCATAAATAGTTGCCAAATTAATTGGCTATTCCCCACAAGTGGTAGCCAAAATTAACACCTTTCAACCCATTAGCCAGTAACAATAATTATGACTGACTATAATAATGATTTTGATGTAATCACATGTAACCACATAAACACTGATGTAACCAAACTAATCTTGATGTAATCACAGACAGATCACTGGCTGGAGATCATTTTCTGTTTATCAGAACACCAGGTCCCAACTGCAAGGCAATAAAACTTTTTTCATGCTCAGATCAGCTGAGACTAAAATTTATGCAACTCTTAAATTGAATTGTTGGCATTTTTTTATTAGCAGGATAAATTACTTTGGTGATTTATTAATAATAAAATTTCAATGTATTTGGGCTATTTTATAATTTAATAATAAAATTTCAATGTATTTGGGCTATTTCGGTATTTATGAGCAGTTAAAATTTCATGCTCAGTTGAGTTGAGTATGAAGAAAGTTTTCATCAGAACACCAGGATAAGGAGGGTGATGTTTGCACAGTGGTGGGTGGGGGGAATGTCCCCGTAGTGCAGGGGTTTTACCTTTAGGCTTAATACTGATTTTACTGGACAAGTCCCTGCTATTCCCAAGAGCTGGCAAAACTGCAGGCCATGCCATTCTGTTCACGTTGTTCCTGTGTATGAAGTCATTCACAATACGCGCTTGATGCAGTCTGGCATTGTCATCTTGGAATATTGGGTCAGGGACTGGCATCTGACACAGGAATGGCAGCACATGGTGCGTTAGAACTTCATTGATGTACCGTTGTCCGTTCAGATTTCCATCAATAAAGACCAAATCTGTTTTCGCAGTGGCAGAAATTCCAGCCCATACCGTAACTCCCCCTCCTTGAAAGGCTACCGTAGGGATCACCATGGCTGGAACATGTCGCTCTCTACATCGTCGCCAGACCCGTTTCCTGCCGTCAACTCTATTGAGATAAAACTTTGACTCGTCGGAGAACATAACCCTTCTCCATTGTGGATTATTCCATCCTGCATGAGCACGACTGAAGGTCAAACGGGCATCCTTATGGCGTTGGGTAAGTTTTGGCTTCTTTGCAGGCACCCTTGACTTGAATCCACTTGCATGGATGCGATTCCTCACAGTCTGAACAGATACAGGCCGGGCTCCTGGTCCCCTAACTGCATACAGTTGCCTGGGAGTTTGTGGTCCTGTCACAAAGCGATTTCTTGCAACAGTGGTGGCGATGTAACGATCTTCAGCCCTTGTTGTAACTTTTGGTCGGCCTGAGCGTGGCATGTCCTTAAACTGTTTGTCTGTACCATTGTCCTATCCTGTTAATTGTCTGATGGCTAGTGTGGAATCTTCTGGCTACTTCTCTGCTTCTCGTACCTGCGTCTAGGCACCCTAGGGCTCTAGCATGATCAGTTTCACTTAGCTTGTTGTATTGTCCTCTAACAGGCATCTTGTTAATGAATGTGCAACACAGAACTGATGCTTATAACTTTAATTGGTCTTAGAGCATAATTTGCATGCTTTTGGGAGTGATTTGTTTTTGAGTTTAGAAAAAAAATGCATGCAAGATTGCTGAAACAGTTGCCTTGGTTGCAATAAAAAATCATGATTTTGAAGTTAATTCTGGAGACTCAGGTCATGAACTGCATGAAATTTAAACTGAGATGTCCTCTTGCATCAATGTCATCAGAAAATGACAGAATTTTCAATTGTTTATAAGGAAATTCCTAAAATTGTGATATGCAAGATTTATCACCTTGTCTGACCACCTTGCAAATTTTGGCCACTTTGGTTCACTTTTTTTTGACACCCCACTGTACTTTAAAGCACCGTCACGGACTATTGATTTTGCTAATGCTTATGTTTCATACCTTTCTAAAGAGTTTTAAAGTTGAAAAATTATTTGAGATCCAGAAAGGCACAAAATATGTTACTATAAACAAATAATTATGAAAAACTTGTTGGTGGTCCAAAACTTTTTTTGCCGAGTATAGTATGATGACCTCTGATGACATGGTGCACAAGTTTATAACATCTCTCACTACAATAGCCTGCTGGCCAGTCAATAGGACAGAATATGAGTAAAACAGTTATAACTAAAAGTGCAAAGTTGTTTTGTTAATAGTAGTCAAATTATCACAAAACAAGTAGCCCAAGGGCAACGATCGCTCACTTGAGAGTCAACAAGTACAGTCACTGGACAAAGTGTTGTTTTTTTCCATATATGGATATGACGGTCATCTTGGTCAAGTTTCAGGCCTATGGCTGCAATGGTTTCCATAGGATCATTGGTCCTGTAAATGCTTACCCGAGACCTAGTTGTCACTTTTTTCCATGTTTCCATGTTTGCCTATGTTTCCAAAATCGACCTTTAAGCCCCGTTTACACATTCACGATTTTCTCTACGATTCACCACGATTCACCCCGATTTCTCATGGTCAGAAAAATCGGGATGGATCGTAATGAATCGTGGCGAAAAGTGGAAATATTCAGTATCTCTACGATTCTAGTAAGAATGTCCACGATCTTAGTACGGTGTCTGTAAGGTATCGCTACGAATCAATGACGATTCATGACGGCAACGCTAGGGTCAATGAGGATTAACCACGATGGCACAACGAATGCTCACGGTGCTTGTACGGTTCGATACGGTATTAGTACGATTCACTGCGGTAGCCGTCGTGGCCAATCGTGGAGCTCCGTAGCGAAACCGTGGATGATTCTTAGGACAACCGTACACAATTCGTGGTGAATCGTGAGAGTTCGTGGTGTAAAAGATTCCACGGTTTCGCTACGGAGCTCCACGATTGGCTACGATCTCTCACGAATAGCCACGAATATAGCTACGGTGTCAGTACGAATAAGCAAGATTCCGCTACGGTTGCGCTACGAATAAGGCCACGCCCATTTACCACCACGATTCGCCACGGTACGCCACGAATGTTTTAAACAGTTTAAAACTTCCGTAACGCTGCCGTAGAGTTCCCGAATCATCACGATTCATCAAGATTCACCACGATTCACTACGGTTCTACTACGAATGACCACGGTACACCACGGTACACGACGATTTTACAAATCGTGGCGAATCGTAGCGGCACCGTAGCCAAAAATCGTGATTGTGTAAACGGGGCTTTACCTACATTAATCACATACCTTCATCTACTCTATCAGTTGTTTGCATCTATCACTTTTCAGTTCTCAGGCTGCAATAGTTTTCAAAAAATAACATTTTAAACGCAGATGGGCTCCTTAGGGTCCATTTTTTTCAGAATCATTAAATTTCAGTCCTACTGCCCATTTCCTGCAAGACTTTCACTTAAAATGACATTTTAAAAGTTTTCCCCATTCAAATGCATTGACGACCTATGTTGACCTTGCCATAAAATAGGTCAAGGTCACCACAGGGTCATGTTTTATATATACATTGTAGTACTTGAGTCATCCATACTTCATGCAAAGTTTCTTTGAAATCGGTTCACCGGTTCTGGAGAAGATATTTTAATGGTTTTTACCATATATGGGCATGGCGGCCATCTTGGTCATGTGACCTGGATTATTTATATATACATTGGTTCCCACTTCCAATAGATGCTTCATATAAAATTTGGCTTTGATTGGCCAAGTAGTTTCAGAGAAAAAAATCTTTGAAAAGTGTGTATGGACGACAGACCGGCCAAGGGGTCCCGGGTTGTTTCGCCCGTGAGTTGTTTCGCCCGTGGGTCGTTTCGCCCTGGGTCTTTTCGCCCTGGGTCGTTTCCCCCGTGGGTCATTTCGCCCCTATTTGGTGAGTCGCTTGCCCTTATTTTTCTACCATGCCCAAAAGTGTAATCTGGTGTATTATTTGTTATTTTGTCTTGGGCTGATCATTCATAACTGTCTTTTGGGTATATGTACTAAAGGAGGTGGTTGCGATGAAGATCGTTTCTTTTAGAATAGAGGATATTTCGGCAAAAATAATTTTGAAAAGAAAATACAACCAGCCTGCTTAAATTTCATACCAAAACAGGAACGTCAACGCCAGTGATTTACGTCATACAGTATGATTTCAGTCGTCACCAAAAATTCAACAAAAATAAATTATGAGGACGAAAAATATTCACCAGGTCCAACACGGTTTCTGGAAAGAAACACTAAAAGCCAAGTGACTTTCAATTGCACTAAAACTGTGGTTATTACGTCACATGAACGTTTATGAATAAAACTTTCATTTTTGCGTGTAAAATGAAACGAATTCGAAAGTTTTCAAACACAATAAATAAGCACGGACGTGTGCGAAAATTATCCTAACTTTTGGCGCTGTAATCGTATATATGTCTGTGTGTTTTGACCACTTTACGAAAACGCTAGCTCCTTAAATGGCATTAAACGAAAGTCATTTTTATTTAATTTCTTTTCTTGTGCTTAAGGTTACACGCTATCATCTGAGTCACGTTTTATTCTTTTACCTTTTGACATTTCAAGAATGTCGGCCATCGGTCACCGCCAAAGACAAAGCATTCACACATCGCCTTTAATTGACAAACACGATTATTATCACCTAACGTGTGATTAAAGGCGTAAACTTATTAATGGACTATCGCATTAATCAATTGACTTAGACAAATATTACACTTCTGTTAATTGTTTGATTAGTTTAACAGACTGTCGAAATACCAGAAATACCACATCTATCTATCTATCTATCTATCTATCTATCTATCTATCTACCTATCTATCTATCTATCTATCTATCTATCTATCTATCTATCTATCTATCTATCTATCTATCTATCTATCCTTCCTTCCTTCCTTCCTTCCTTCCTTCCTTCCTTCCTTCCTTCTTTCCTTCCTTCCTTCCTTCCTTCCTTTCTTACTTCCTTCCTCCCTTCCGTTATTTTTACAGTATTAAAAGCTACAGAAGCGGGAGCGCTAAAATGTTTAAATAAGTATTATATTAACAAGATACGTCAAGATACTCCTTTTAACCAAATCTATCTATCTATCTATCTATCTATCTATCTATCTATCTATCTATCTATCTATCTATCTATCTATGATTTTCCTTCCTTTTTTCCTTCCCTTTTTCCTTCATTCCTTCCCTTTTTCCTTCTTTCCTTCCTTCCTTCCATATGATTTTTCTACAACATTAAAAGCCACCGTGACAGAAGCGGAAGCGCTAAAATGTTTAAATATTTATTATATTAACAAGATACAATGTACGTCAGGATACTCATTTTAACATACCTACCTACCTACCTACCCACCAGTATAATCAACAATAGCAATATCAATAACAACAACTTCAATAATAATAATAATAATAATAATAACTAGAAAAAGTGCCTTGAGAGGCACGTATACCCCCGGCTGGTAGCCACAAAGCCCCCTCCCTATCCCCTACCTATACAACCCTGCACATGCTCACCCCTGACATTGAACCTCAAATCCCCAATGAAAGACAGTACCCTTATCAAGTACACTTTAGAAATAAGCACTGTAAAGCATATTGCATACAAACATGGGGAAGTGGTGTTTTAGAATGACAGATCTATTTTAGAGCAGTATACAGAGCTGACGTGTATACTCAATCTAGGACATAATCCACGGACATTGTGGGTCAGGTCCTCAGTCCTAGATTCGAATGAAAATAGAGTGTCATTCTTAAAAAAAAAAAAAAAAAAAAAAAAAAAAAATTGCCCCAGACCTTGACCTCAAGTCCCACCCCCACCCCATGCATAGACCCTTGGGTCCATCCCACCCCACCCCCCATGCATGGACCCTTGGGTCTAACCCTTATGTGGTACCTATGTTGTAAGCATGAATGCTTTCTGACAAATGGTTGTCAAGATATAGACCTACAAAATATTAATATTGGTAACTATTGTATCTTATAAATGTGTCCTAGATTTTGACCTCCAGCCCCACCCCTAGAGTTTGGTGCCATAAAATTTAATTCAACCCTAAAGGGTATCTATGATCCAAATAGGAATACATTCCTATAAGTCTTTGTTAATATATGAACTTAGAGAAGAAAAAAAACACTATGTAAATAGCACATTTTCAAGGTGACCTAGATTTTGAACTCTAGCCCCACCCCCCGAGCATGGACCCTCAGGTCTGAACTCACGGAAACAAAGCAAACCTTATAGGGTACCTAAAGTCCAAATATGAATGATTTCTGAAAATTGGCTCATGAGATATACACCATTAGAGAAACTTTGACGCAAATTAAAGGTGACCTAGATTTTGAACTCTAGCCCCACCCCCAGGCATGGACCCTGGGGTCCGAACTCTTGGAATCAAAGCTAACCCTATAGGGTACCTAAAGTCCAAATATGAATGATTTCTGATAAATGGTTCTTGAGATATACACCACTAGAGAAACTTTAACCAAAACTTTGTCGCAAATTAAAGGTGACCTAGATTTTGATCTCTAGCCCCACCCCCGGGCATGGACCCTGGGGTCCGAACTCATGGAAACAAGGCAAACCCCATAGGGTACCTATGGTCCAAATATGAATGGTTTCTGACTTTAACTGCATGAGATATACACCACTAGAGAAACTTTAACCAAAACTTTGACGCAAATTCTACTGAACTAACGAACTAACGAACGAACGAACAAACGAACTAACGAACATACGAACGGACAAACGGAAAAGCGAAAACTATATACCCGTCGGCATAAATGCCGGGGGTATAACAATAATGGGCGAAACAACTCACGGGCGAAACGACCCACCTAATAAGGGCGAAACGACCCACCCATAAAACCAGGGCGAAACGACTCAGGGCGAAACGACCCGGCGAAACGACCCACGGGCGAAACGACCCGGATTCGGCCAAGGTCAAGAGATGACCTTGACCTAAATTAATCATATACCTTCATCTAATCCATTAGTTGTTTGCATCTACCACTTTTCAGATCTCAGGCTGCAATAGTTTTCCAAAAATAGCTAATTTCCACTTTTCCCATTATAAGTCTATGGAAACTTAAAGTTACCATAGCAACCAGAGTTCTTATCCGACTGGAATAAAAAACACAAATTATGTAGAGGCTACTGTCAGGAACATGTATACAAAGTACAGGATTCATCCACTTGACAGTTTCTGAGGAGAAGATTTTTGAATGTTTTTTTTTTTTTCAAAATTTTGTCCTTTATGGGGCCCCAGCAACCAATCAAAATAAAGGAATAGGACAAAACTCGCAAGAAACATCAAACACTATTCAATAAACATTTCTGCAAAAACAAAATTCAAGTGTCTGCAATTTTAGCGGAAAAATAGCCGATTTCCACTTTTCCCATTATAAGTCTATGGAAACTTTAAGTTGCCATAGCAACCAGAGTTCTTATCCGCCTGGAATAAAAAACACAAATTATGTAGAGGCCACTGTCAGGAACATGTATACACAGTATAGGCTTCATCCCCTTGACAGTTTCTGAGAAGAAGATTTCTGAATGTTTTTCGAAATGTTGTCCTATATGGGGCCCCAGCAACCAATCAAAATGAAGGATTAGGACAAAAGTCACATGAAACATAGAGGACTACTCAATAAACATTTCTGCAAAAACAAAATTCAAATATCTCAAACAAGACAGCAAAAATAGGCAATTTTCACTTTTCTCCATTATAAGTCTATGGGAAGCATAAGTTGCCATAGCAACCAGAGTTCTTATCCGATCAAGATAAAAAACACAAACTTTCGTTCCCCCTACCCATGGATGCTCCACATAAAATTTGGCTTTGATCGGCCAAGCGGTTTCAGAGAAGAAGATCTTTGAAAATGTGGACGCACGCACGGACGCACGCACGCCGGCTCGACTACCATACTATAAGCTCCCCATGAGCCTTCGGCTCACTAAAAGTGAGAAAACAGCCTAAAAACTCAGTCAGACAACTTGACAAATTTAAACTTGTAATATTGTTGTCTGTGTTGACAATCTTTATGCAATAAGGGACAACACTCTTTCCTGAATAGCCCCCATTTGTGGTCATGTTAAAATCAGAGATGAGTTGCAACAAAAACAATAAAGGTTTGATGATTTGCATTTGTTGTGAAGTTTAATATGACATCTTGTATTGCTACCAAGAAAAAATGTTGAAAAGTGAAGAAAAATAAAGGTGAAATTAAACAAACCATGCTCTCCGTTCCTATGGTAAACAATTTGGTACAAAATCATCAATCTGTGTATAAGAAATAGGTTTCACAATATACAAATTCACTATTAAATGGAGCCAGCTGCTTTATTAAAACAACTTTGTCTAGATTTAGAACAATGAACGGCACATGGCGAAAAATCAAAGAAAAACAGATGCTGCCAGCTACGCTATCAATAATAAAGTATACTGTCCTAAAAAGTTATGTATCAAAATCAAAATAATGATGACAATTATAATGTACTAGTTTGTTGTCCGTACTATATTAATTGCAACTTTTTCTTCCCTAAAATTCATATAACAATTGAAACAACAGTTATTTTGTTAAAAAGCTTGAACCTAAAAATAGTTTGCACGCAAATTAGACCTTATTTTAAACGTCCTTCAAGTAATTCTACAGTAATTTAGCCACTGTGTCTTATGGTTTCTTTTGCGCTGGCATTTCAAAGCGTGTCATGTATTTACATATTTGCCACAAAGCTTGATCACCTTAATAGCTAGTTCTGGGACTCAAATATAGAACTTACTCCTACTTTCAGACTTTAGTCAAGTTTTTCATACCTCCCCAGACAGTATCATATTGCCAGAGGTAATCAAGTAAGGTGTAAAACAAAGAAAACACCTGTCGATTTTTAAATTAATCTCCTGATCATTCCTCTGGAAAACTGTCAAGATATATTACCCTATATTTCAATAAAAGATCAAAATAATTAAGACTTATGATGACTCAAGGGTTCTAAAACACACTCTGGGACCACAACATTGAACCTTTGGGATGGAATTAGGCCCCATACCCTGTGACTACACAGTCTGACACTGTAGCTCTGATGGTTGAGTTGACTGAAAGCACTCTGACATCCCCAAAGCTGACCCCAACCCCTAATATGCACTTAGTACTGATAAACTGCAGAATAAGGCTTGTCATTAGATACAAATCATACTATGTGTCTTCCATAATTCAAAACACCATTTTATTTGTATACAAATTCAAAACATGATAATGTTCTTCCATGATAAGTTTCATCTGATATTCAAAGCAATGCAGTTTTATTTTGCTGATATGGGATTAAATGATGTGGCAAATTAAAACCACAGTAGTTTATTTTATTACATTTATTCATCTTAAGGTTAGAAGCACAAATATGTGAAATGAGAGCTGTGGTTACAAACAAAAAGTTCATTGTACCTTAGTTAATTATAATTTATGGTATCATGAGAAAATAATTCTATTGGCGACCATGTGATACACTAAAAATAAAATTGTGCGGCTTTAATTACAGACTTTGATAAGTGAAATCATTCACAAAACCACTAACTGTTTGCTATCTGCATGCTATTACTTACAAAAATACTGATCTGCACATGGATTGTCTGCACAGTGTCACACAATATTTTAAGTGTCAAGTTACCTTTAATATGCACGTCAGTTTGCCAGATGTGCATTTTCGTTTTGATATAAAACATTACTTAAAGTTTGTAGACAGATCAACAAAAAACCATTTCAACACACCAAAAATTAAAGGGTATTATTCCAATTCTGGCTGACAGAAATCTAGAATTGAACCCATGACCCCTAGCTTTCGAAATGATTATTGCTGCTGTCCCCTTTTAATAAAAAAAATAAAAAAAAAAAAAAAAAAAAAAAAAACTTTTAATATAAAAAAAAGAGCATACATTTTTTGGTTTGGTTATTTCTTAACATATCAATCAACAATATTTCAGTCATGTTGGGACGTAGCCACCACTTCCTTGGTAAACCATATTAACCAGTACTGTGGGAAGCTTAAATTGTCTCGTTCAAGGATGACTACCGTGCGGAGGTAGGGTATGAAACCCAGGACCCCCTCGCTCTGGAGTCCTGCACTCTACCACTACTCCACTGGATTCTCTAAAATGTGGAAATTGTCAAAAAAGGCACTGACAGTAGATCTAGATTCAAAGCAGGATTAGAATCATGATACATGTATTTCAAGAATGCAAAACCTTTTTACTTGTTTCATCACAAAGACTATTTTAATTGTAAGATCCAAATTAAAAATCCCTGTGTAACCATTACTTGCATATTTTCATCCAAGACAAATCATATTTGCCATTTATCTTTTCAATCATTATTGTAATGACAGCACAAAAGATTTTTGTTCCTGATCAAACGAGCAAGTAAAACTGCAACAGGTGTCTGTCCACAATACAAAATGTCTGTTACATAAATTCCTTTATCACTGGATAAAACATTAAATCTTAACTCTTACATCACACACGAAGTTTACTTTATTATTAATCAGTATCTGCTATGTATTTTTCCGCATTAATCTGTCTGCACATGAACAAACAATGACAAGGGCCGTTGAAGATTAATTGAGGTGGGTTATGAGAAAACTAGCTTTTTCCATTAGGGAAAATGAAGGTGCAAATAAGTTGAGCAGTAAACACTTAGTGGTTTTGTTGTATAATTAGTGCAATATTACTCAGTACTTTCTGAATTCGAAATCTCAAGCAATCTTCTTAGCTGTACAACATGGATTGTGTCTAACCTCAACCTAAACAAAAGGAAGTTTTTCTCCCAATCTGACTAAAATCTTGATGAACTGCACCAAAGTACAAGAGCACAGGTGAGATAAAACTGACTCTCTACAAAACATACAAAATAATGAAGGCCAGCAAAGTGCATTTACCTATTCACTGCTGTGAGCAAAGATTTTATCTTTTTGTTGATTTTGACAGCAAGATAAAAAGTTCAATGATAATTACCACTAATTTTAAGGAAATTGTGTGATTATATATTCATACAAAATTCCAAAGAAAATGAATGTCAAAAATCATGAAGACCAATGTGGATTAATCACTTACTTTTGAGCAACATCATGAAAAAACCTACTTTTTGCATTTTTGGTTAGGTTTACTACAAATCTATTGCAAAAACATTTGAGCCACCTCATGGGAAAACCAACAATCTGCATAGGCAAAAACAAAGACGCAGATCAGCTTCGCGGTAACCACGAAGCTGATCAGCGTCTTTGTTTTTGCTACTCGGATAGTACAATTCCTCTTCTAAATAAATCCGAAATTTCAAACTTCTAGCTGTTTTCTGTGCTTGTTCAGCCCGGTTTGTGTCGGACCTGTTCGGAAACCACATTGTTGGTTTTCCCACGAGGCGGCTCATTTCATTTTTTTCACATGACAATCCATCTACTTCTTAGCAAACCTTTGCCATCCTAAAAGTTTTATTTGTTTGTTTGAATTGATGCTCCCAGTCAAAGGCTATGGTCATGTCCTGTGGACCTTGCTTCCATTTAATGGGACTTTTATACAAAAAGAGGATGTCATGACATACAAGTGCTTGAAATATAACCATCCATGTGAGCCATAAAGACTTACATGTACAGATGGTTTTTCCTGGGTAGGCTCATACCAGAGCGGTTAAACAGTAATAAGATGGCCATTCAGTGGGTGGGGCTGCGGGGGCCCATGCTCCCACCCGACATCATAAAAGTAAGCCCAGTATTCTGTGGCTACACAGCTTGGTTTATGTTGAACCGAGCTGGAAACCCAATATACGTTTTCTTGTGACATTTTTATTCAAACCCCGTTACCGCTGAATGCACATATCACTTCAAGGGACACAACCCCTACTTGATACACTAACAGACTAGAAAGAGTTGTAGTTCACTAGTTGAAAAGAACAACAACTGAAAATTTTTGTGGCTAGGTTTAAGTTTGTAAACATCCCAGTCAACAATGTTTTTAATAAGTCCATTCAAGACAATCTGTTGTTTTCTGCGTAATTAATCAGTACATTTAGCATAGGGATACGGTGGTAGGATATGAACCAAAGACCTCATGTCCAACAGTCTTTGTTTGTTTTTGTGGTTTAATCTTCCAGTCAACATTTTTTTCAGATATGCTGGGATGGAGACACCACCAGTACTGTATGTGCCTTGTTCAATGATAGTGGGGTTGGAACCCTTAACCTCCAACATGGGAGTGTACCGCATTGACCACAAGGTCTATACAAACTCTAAGCATATGAGCCACCACACTTATGTAGCCTTACACCAACCCCATAGCCTGGTCATCTGTCCATATGATAAACTACTACATGTATTCTTCAGCTTCTTTTGAAAAGCTAATACTTGTACAGGGATATTGACATAATAAAATGGATATTTATTATTGTGTTTCTAAGCACAACGCCCCTAAAAGAATTCAAACATGTCATTAAATAAACTCCATCTGTTCATGACAAACTACAATCCCAAACATACAACCTCTGTACAGATATGACATGATGAAGTTTTGACAGGTGTCTCCTCAAAACTGAAAGTAGAAACGTCTCACCTTTCACCATATTGACGCTGTATTGTTTTTCTTCCGCCATCTTTACCTAGATAAAACTGCGATCTATGTCACTTTGAAAAATATCAATATGTTTCTCACATTCTGTTGTCATGGCTTTCAATTGAGCGCAAGAATCTCGAAGATCAATAATCATTGCCGGCAACTTGTTGACAGTTGTGTATCGGCTCGCGCACGTGCTGCTTTATTGATCGATCGATAACGCTAATTGGATGAGGGTCGATCAATAAGTCACCAGTCCAGTGAAAGCGCGGAAGAGTTGCGAGCGCGCTAAAATACGAATAAAACACCCCCTTCGGATCCTAGGCAACTCCTAACATTGCCGTTCGGTATGGAAGGAAACGTTATATCATTTAGTTAGCATTCTTTAGAACATTGGTAAATTTCAACCAATGTTCGAATGGTTTGGGTAATCACAGGTTCGAACGTAAGTCTAATGAGGCTTGTATTCACCATTGTTGCATTATCGGCTGGTTACCTGCTGACAAACAATCAATATTGGAAAAAAAACAGGTAACCAGAATCCCCCTCAGGGGGGGGGGGGGTGGGTTACCTGTATTTCCAATATTGATTTTTTAAAGCTGGGAACCAGCGGATAATGCAAAAATGATCAAAAATGGTGAATAGGGTATTTTGGGATACGGGATATTGGCCTATTCTTTAAGGGATATTCAGTAATTTTGGGATATCACCGGTTCAGTAATCAAAGGTTTTAATAACTGAAGGCACGGACCGAAAACTAACGTCTAAAACTATGATCACCCTACAGGTGAGCATATTTTTCACATGAGCCTGGGAAATGAGTCTCCATCTGAATCTGAATCTGAATGGTTTACTAGACACAGGTGACACGCCAAATTGACAATACCTCACCAGGGGTGGGGGGTGGGGGTGCGCCAGGAGGGAAATTAGTCCCTGGCTCTCACAAGAGATGCAAACTTGGACACACAGTCATCAGACATTTCAGCAGAGGAGATCAGAGAATCAGGGAGGTCATTCCAGTCCCTGATAGTCTGTGGAAAGAAAATACTTTGTACGCTTCTTTGCTAGCTGAAGGTATCTGAAAAGCCAAAGAGTGTTGATTTCTACAGCGCCTATTCTTCGGGATAAGGTCATCTGTGGGTATTCTGGCTTTACCCTTTAGACCTTTGTATAGCAATATAAGTCTACTATCCTTCGTCCTTTTCTTAAGAGATTCCCATTTCAGTTGACCTAAAATGCCAGTCATGCTCCCAGTATCAAAAACATAATTTCCAGTCACAAACCTTGCCGCACGATTTGGACTTTCCTGGAGGCCATGAGGGTCCCAAACTGAGCTTCCATATTCCAAGACCGGCCGCACCAGTCCTTTATATGCTGCTTCTTTCACAACTGGGGGACAAGAACAAGAATCCGAGAGTTCTGTTAGCCTTGTACAATAACTGAGCCCTCACACTGTTCAGATGTCTTAAGTGTTTTCAAATCCTGATTTGTTCAAGATATATGCACCTTAAATGGTAGACGAAATATTTCCATCGGTGTTCCGTTGGGCCTCTCTGTCCCGATAGTGGAGCGAGGTCACGAAGTGTATCGGAGTGCAGTTTAGCCAACAGATCTACTCAAATGGTATCTGGCATAGGTTTAGACCTATCGGGGAAGTGTTTGGTTTTTCTTCAGTATGGTAAATGATCAAGTACTTTGCATTGACGTTTAATCATCAAACATTGCTTTGGTGTATGTTCATGGTAAAAATAGCTTAAATTGATTTGGTTATTTTTTTTCATAATAGGTTTTGAACTTTTTTGAAGACTATGGACATGTATGCCCAGGCTATTTGGGAGTGTGGTAGAGGTGAGCAAAGATATCTTGGGGATAAGACAGCCGAAATGCAAATTGTGGAGATAAGTTAAAGAGCCCTTACACAGTAGTATTGTTACCAATGACATTTTTCTAAAAATATTCTTGTTTACTATAAACCAGAAGAAGCCAAGATGGCGAAATGTCGGATAGGTGAAAAGTGAATAAAACTGGACACCAGTTCGTCTTGTTGTTGTAAACCTACCTACCTACCTACCCACCCACCTACCTACCTACCTACCTACCTACCTACCTACCTACCTACCTACCTACCTACCTACCTACCTACCTACCTACCTACCTAACTACCTACCCACCTACCTACCTGCCTGCCTGCCTGCCTGCCTGCACGCACGCACGCACGCACGCACGCACGCACGCACGCACGCACGCACGCACACACACACACACACACACACACACACACATACATACGTGAGAAGATGGTTAACACAGATGCAAGGTATAACCACGCCCACCCATATTTCCTTAGACAAACATTGTGTTTTTGCACCTATATTTACCTGTAAAAAGCACGTGTTGGTTTGTTTGTCACCCCCTTGTTGTCTAACCGTCATTGACCGTTAGCTAATGTGCTGATTTGAATGGTCAATTTAAAAATGAATACCGGTACTAATGAATATATGTATTGATTTTGGATAATGAGGTGGTTTATAGAGACAGGTCGGTTTCGCATTTTAGAACTACCCAGTATAGCGTAAGCCAAGTAGAAAACGGCGTTTTGTGTGTTTGGTGAAACAAGTTCAACCAAAAGTGGGAAGAAACAGAAAATAGGAACTGTTTACAAAAATTTACTATTTGTTGACAGATTGTTTATGGTTCAATAATCTTACGTGTTAGTGTTTTATTCACATTCTCTACCACCATTTAGAAACAGTTTTGTTACTTAATTGACTGTGGTATAATCTTCTCTCATGATACCGTGTCTTCCAAGGTACCGTTACAACAAATGAAATCGCGAGATTTTCATACAGCGCCACCTACCTGGATGTTGACATAACCACTCCAGCAACCCGGAAGCTGACCTTTCATTTCATGTTACTTCTTTCAATAATGTCAAGATTACTGATGAGTTTATCTCAGATTTAATGATTATGATGGTACCTTCGAAATTCGGTGTAGTTAATGTTTAGTTGTAATGTACAGCTCTCTCTTAAATCCCAGGTTCATTACAGTTCTTGCACACATACAGTGACACATACTGTACCAAAATAGAATCGAGAAATTGTTCACTTTCATGTGTTTAGCTGCTCCACTGCATAGTCATAAGACAACAGCAGTAACAAACCAAATTTTACTTGCGGAAAACCTGTAAGTGGGTCAGCTTTAGCGTGGGTATTTTCTCAGAGAAGTGTCTGCTAGAGAATCTAAATATAACATATTGTTATAACCTATAGTAGCTGCTGAACTTTTGATAACCTAGATACAAATCTGCAATTCTTTGGTGGGTTAGTAATAAATATTTTGAGCCAACGCACTGCAGTACCAACAGAATAAAATGTGTACATAATGCATTTCAGATTAGCTTGGCTATCTTACATTTAAACTGCCTAGATGCTGTATGCATGAAGCCTGCCAATGGCAAATGCTCTCACGAGGCTTATCTTTATCTATATTGGTCCACTCTTGCACTTGTTTTAAATTCTATTTTGTGGGTTTCACTGTAATGTTTATCTGGGGAACTGAAATATTTGGATATTCGTATTCAGACTGACTCTTCATCTGCTCTATAAACAGAACAGGAAACTTGCAGACGCTCAGATATGACGTTGTGTTTACCACTGCAACCAGCCAGTAAAAATCTAGAGCTGGCAGGTTAAGCAAAGGTCAACATTGGTTTGTGATAGTCTTCTATTTTATTGAAGATATGGAATGGTCTATTTCATGTGTCAACATAAGTATCCTTGATTATAATCACTAAGGTAGGATTTTCAGCCAGACGAAAAGTCCCTTCTAAATTCGGTGTAGTAGTAAACAAAGCTCAAAATAAAATTATCCAGTGATGACAGAACAGAATGATTAGCAGCAATTTGTAGCGCTGGATATCCCTAAAGTACTCATGGTAATTAGAATCATCCATTCTGTCTGGTTTGAATTTGGGATGAATTTAATCACAGGGACTACATTTCATCAAGAAATAGCTTTTGTTCCATGTTGAAAAAATGAGTGTGTGAATTTAAACTCTTGTGGGCTTGCACAAAATTGTTGCTCAGATAACAATTTTCATACCATTTCAAAGTGCAAACATCAAGTTTTTAGCTGGGGTTAAAAACTTCTCAGAACACTTCACACAGAGGGAGAAACTATGAAAAACATAAATTACCCCGAATTTCGAATTGCCCCGAATTTCGAAGGTTCCGCCATACCTGTTGAAACTTAGTTTTCTTCATTTCTTCTCCACCCCCTGTCTCTTTAAACCCACCCTCCAGCGTGCTAGCAGGCTTCAAATATTTTGTTTACACTGCAGAAGTACTCGTTTGGAATACCTCTGCAGCCATTAGGTCAGAGGTCATGTTTGCCATATTTGGAAGTGATTTCCCACAAGTCAAAAATATGGGCAGCCGTTAAGACATTATTTTATAACCTTCTGAAACCATTGAAAACAATGAAAAGTTCCTTGGTAGACACTTGTGTTTTGTCCTGTTTTTAAGTACAAGAATGTTGCTGCCTATCACATATACATTCACTGGGTATTGTTGCATACACATGGACTCCAGATATCCATATGCTTTACAACTTTCATTATTTTATCAAGTGGTAAGTAAGGTGTTCTGTTTGTATTGAAATAGTGAAAACTGTTGCAGTGAAATCCTTACACTGGATAACAAAACCCAAGGTTTAAACACATAATGCATTCAGTGAGTCAAAACCCTATACATCATTCAAAAGAAAAGGTTGCAAGCCAATTGTTTTTGCAAGTGTAGTAAAGATAGTGAGTATCAATATGATATTTCAGAGGAGGAGAAATGTTGTATCTGTCACATATATGAAGCTTGTTATCATAAGCAATATCCCTATGTTTCTTTTGACAGTAAATGAAAGAGTCACTTTTGTCTCCACTGTTTACTTTTAAAATCATGTAGTGAGGTAAGGGTTGTCAGTAGAGGTGATATGTTCTGTTGCCCTAATTGCCTCACTAAGTAAATCATCAAAAACAGAAATGACAATACTGTAAATATGTTGCAGTTTGGAGTTTTCAAACTGTTTTAAGTTAGTATTCAACAAAACTTTCATGTTATATGTTAATTCTTTATGAAGTATAAAGATAACTTATTCAACTTACCCATGATGCAACATTTTTTCATCAGACACCAGTGGCTTCCCATACTTTGTCATTTTTAGAAGTACTACGGTACCAGGGGAGTATTTCAAATTGGTCCAGAATCAATATGGCGGACAAATTGAAGCGATGTAAACACAGAGAAAATAGAATTTAATGTTTGAATGCAGTGATGTGTAGAGGAGATAAAGTAGAAAATAACTGACACAATAATTGCAGGTGTGTTTCTTTTTGTATTCTATTCCATCATCTTAACATTAACTACTACGGTACCTTGGAAGACCAGGCTATTGTCAGTTTGACGTTTCACCAGTAAACTGTTCTGATTCTAAAACCTCAATAAAATGTTCAATGCTTAAAAAAACATTTTATATGAACCTGAGCAGTTGAACTGTTGAAGCATTCCTGAAAAACCGTCACATTTGTTTGTGACGGTATTTCGTCCCATTTTCTGTGACGGTAAATGGTCACTTTGTAAAAAGTATGATTGAATGTCAGTCTTCACGAAAAGTGTCAGTCTCTCGGTCATTTCCGACAAATTTTGAAACTGACCGGCGATATCTGTCATGTTCCCGGTTGATCCGTCCGACGAGAAAAAGGCCAATTCATACTATAAAATTGTCATAATATTAAAGTAAGTAAGTAAGTAAGTAAAGACTTTATTTATAAAGGGTAACAAAATTTAGCACATACGAGGGGAAAACAAAAAGTTCGTGGACTTTGTCAATAAAATCAAAAGTATCGATGCGATTTCTCTGAAATTGCCGTATGTTTGCGATCAATTTAATACAAACAAGCATAGAAAGTTTCAGACAAATCGCTTGATAAACATCATTTCTATAGCAATTTGTTTGATGCGTGTTAGCGCTACCCGGAGCACGCCAAAACGTTAACGTCATTTGCCAACGGGGTTTCTGTATACGCTGGCCGAGTCAAAAGTTCCTATAAAAACATTATTTCTCATTCGACTTCAAGCAAATTTTCATATATTTATTCCCCATCCGTGAAGGATTACAGTAGAAAGTTTAAGGCAAATCGCTAGAAAAAATTAGTTTTTATGACAATTTCTGCGACAGACGCTAGGATTATACAGGGCATGCCATGACGTTAAAGTTGTTCGCGTAGATTTTTGTGCTTACTTGTTGTTTTTAACAGCTATTTTGTTGTGACTAACGCTTTGCACATCATTGAACACTGTTGCATGCTTCAGTTCTGATGTGTCTCTAGCTGTATGTAACAAATCAGACGTTTCTGTAGATTTTATTCGGAAGTCTCGCACAAATTTAATCGATGTGTAAGTTTCCGCCATTTACCAGTAACGTCATTTTTACTAAATTTTTGCTTAGACTTGTCTTTCAAAAAGTGTCGCTGTAGCGTTGTGACTTGTCTTTCGAATGCGAGAACTGCAATTTCACATTTCAAGCCGAATTACATCATTATCAATATTTCCATAATTTAAGGAGATTTAGAAATGACATTTTTTAAAATATTTTTATATTCATAAACACGTAAACAGAGATTTTACGGCGTGCTCCGGGGTAGCAAACCTCACGTGTTTGTCGATGTAATTTGACCAATCAAAAATAAGATTCGACAAATAACATTTAACATGAATGTCGACAAACGACCATTATTACACTTGTGTAAATACGAAAACAATCGGACGTCAATTATAAAAGTTATTTAGAAAGTCCACAAACTTTTTGCTTTCCCCTCGTACATATATACAAAGACATGTAATAGCTAATCTTCCATGAGGCCCTCATAAATATATATTTACAAATATACAAGTGAACAATGAGAGGGTACATTAAACTATATGCCTGTTTGCAGCTTGAGTTCATGTAATATTGCAGGATAAAGTAATAACAGTTCAAGATATCTTACCGAAACGAAATGCAAGAAACCTAGTGAAATTACGGTGCAGCATGATTTTAATATAATCAAATAGCAATGTTTGTATGTTTTATAAGAGAACAATATGAACGACCAAACTGCAATTAGACAGATAGTTACTTGTACTGCAATGACTGATGACAATTTATAGAGAAACAAAATAATAATAATGAAAATACACAAACAATACTTACATTAACTGAACTTATCATGTATAAAACAATTAAAAATTAAGAATGTGAGAATTACAATACAAGTTTAATGTCTTATACATGAATTAGGCATTTTCATCTCTGTTACCTGACCATTTCATGTATCTTGCATGTATTAATGGTTTGGGCTGTTTTGATTTCCTCTGGAAGATTATTCCATACAAGGCAGCCAGAGTATCTCATGCTTTGTTTAAAGTATTCAGTCCTAGGCTTAGGTGGGATAAAGCAAGCCGCAGAAGTTGATCTTAGATTAATACTTGTATTGGCACTGTTTCTTAAAGTAAAATTTTCTGATATATATGTAGGTACTAAATCATTATAGACTTTAAACATAAATTTGGCTTTCCTTAAATGGATGCGGTCATATATTGACATGATTTTCAATGTATTCATAGCTTCATCCCCATTATCAACATTGAAATCAAGAATTATCTTACATGCTTGCTTCTGTAACTTGACTATCTTCTGTTTATTTGATTCTGATGAACTTCCCCATACAATATTGCAAAAGTCAAGGTGTGGCTGAATATAAGATTTGTACAATTGAACTCTGTGGTCTGTAGATAAGAATCTTTTAATTTTTTACAATAACCAAGTATTTGAAGAGATTTTCTTTGTTAAGAATTTAATGTGTTCAGACCAAGTCAAATTATTGTCAACAAAAACACCTAGCGTTTTCAGCGACGAATGATAAAATAGATCAACTTTGTTCCGATTGTTTTCTGCAGTTTGTTGAGATATGTGCGGGCGACCATGTTGGTTTCATGTTTACAATTTTGATTGGTCAGCCAAGAATTTCAGCCAATCGAATACATTCGTACAGAAATATTCGGTCAGGTATGAAACCTTTGACCGCGCTGTGCCTGCCATGCTGGGTATGCCGAACCTAGAATGACCATTTAAAGTGTTAAAATAATACACAGTTACAATATAACTAACACGGTTTTTATAATTATTTTGAAATATTGATACACACGGAATAATGTAAAATCATTTTATTTCGTGAAAATACACATGAATATTATAGCTGGTTCGGAAGAGCAGGCACTGCGTGGTCATGGCTAGCATAACTGACCCGAAGAGAAGTGAAATAACTCTTAAAGCACTGGCCTTGACCTTCCTCCGATCAAAGTCGCGTAATTTTGTTGTGAAATTCTTGAATAATTTGAGCGCTGCCGTAATTTCCCTACAGGTAATTCGAATGCCCTAAAAAGAGGTTCAGACGATACTGTTCAAAGAGTAGTAAACAGGAAAACAAATTAATTCTTTGCTCATTCGTGGAAAACAACGAGCTTACGAAGCTCTATTTTTTTTTTTTTTTTGGGTCATTTTTTCTGTCCTACAAATTTTTTTTCTGACCAGCAAAAATTTTCAGTCTGTCATACAGCTGTCCAGCAGCTGTTTTGAAGTTTTCGGGAAGACTGGAATGTGACGATTTTTAGTCACATTTCCAAAAACAGGAAGTATTACAAACGTGACCATTTACCGTCCCACTCAGTAAAAAGTGTGACCAAAAACCGTCACAACAATTTTTTAAAGTTTTTAAACCGCGTAATTGGCATTATTTCTGGCGTAATTAAGCATTTGAGAAACAGCTATCAATACTTCAAACATTTAAGTTTGTGAAAAATATCAGTGGACACTCCTCAGCTTCTGTAATTGACATACATAAAACGTCAAAAGCATACCCCAAAAAGTTGCCATTTGCGAAGTTTGGAGCCATTTTAGACCTACTTATTGGGCAGGTACCTGTATGTTGTCTGGTTCCCAGGTCCATAACCTTATGATTTATCTTCCTAGCTTTTGTTTTGCATTTTTCTGGTAACAAGTATGGAGATAAAGGACAAATAGGGCGGAAAGTAGACATTGAAAAAAGACAAAAATGTGACCATTTTTGGTCACAAAAAATGTGACGGTTTTTTAGGAATGCTTCAACTGCTGAGATAAAGATGAAGAGATTAGAAAGTCCACCTAGTGGCCACTTTTGGTTTGACGCGCGTGTACCTGTGGCGCCACCTACGATCCGCAGCCATATTGTTACGAAGACAAAACCAATGCTATAAATATCGACATTCATTGGCAATTCCAATGAGATAATATTTTAGTTCTATAGAAACTGTAAACATTTTATTTTTTATTTACGAACCAGATTTTGATGTTTGTAGTGTTTTTATTGGATTTTTAATTGTTTATTATACGTTGATAAAACACTGAATTCCTTGTTCCAGTGCTTGCACTAGTGGACGTTTTGGGCGTTTTTACGTCTTGAAATGAGTCCCGTATGTCGAAAAATGACACAGCAGACGTCATTTGACTTCCACAAAAATCCTCCTACGCCCTGCAGCAAGGCATGCGACATATCGCCAGAGATGAAAATTTACCTATTTCAGTGTATTGAAAACCATCTTAAAACTGTTTATCTAGGGATTAGTGACAGCAGACCATGCCTTCAGGGTGTAAAGGTGTCTCATTTTAAGTGTTGAGTAGAGTATTTTGTGTCAAAACAATAAACAGATCAAGGTCAAGTGTGATCAATATTTACCGCTTTGCATTAGTTTGGACTCATCCATTAATATTGGTGTGACGAAATAAGAACTGCATGCAAGCCAAACTAGGCAAACTTACCGTCTATGATGGTCACACCCAGTCTCCCGAATGAAGCCCTCTGTATTTTATTGTACAGTAATTTATCCGGTTTCGAATCTTATCCAGTTCCGAATCAAATGGCCGTATCGTCACGAACTACACAGCAGTTGTTCGATTAAAAAACAAATATTTTATATGGTCATGAAGTCCATTTATTTCTCTTCCTCTACACGAAGTCAGATTTCGAAAACTTATCTGCATGCTAAAAATAAGTCTGTTCTTCAAGATGACCTGTCGAACTAGAATGTATATTGCACTTGTGTAATTATCCGCAAGGTGCAGGTTTTCGCAAAATGCATGAACCTGGAACATTATTTTTTTACACTTTTGGTTCCAACATACGTTCAAACATTGATTAAAACACACCAGGAAAACTGAACTTCATTTATTGATTTTCTGTTGCGTAGGAGCTTGTTAATTTTATCTACTAATTTAGCTAGTTTCGGGTCAGTTAAAATCCACTGTGTCGACATAGTACATGAACTCGTAAATCTATTAATATCGCAGTACACGTCTTAGCGCTTAACCTACAGGAACTGAGGAGGGAGTGTTTAAATCTCAGTAAGTATTTTATTTGATGTGTGTGTGTGTGCGTGTGTGCGTATGTGCGTGTGTGTCACCACAATACCACAGTCTTTCATTTGCAAAGCAGTTTATTTGTATTGATGCTTAACGTTCTAGTCCACAGCTATCACATGAGCTATGGTCATGTCAGGACTTTGCCCCCATTTTATGGGGCTTGTGCCCAAAGCTCTCACCGCTGTGTCTGGTGTGGGTTCGAACCCCTCTCTGGCCATGTGAGACAAACCAAGTTCTGCTTGCGAGTGTGTCAGGTGGTTTTGTTTTTCTCGGGGTTCTCCCGTTTTCGTCCCACCTACTGATTGATGCGTCTCATATGAGCTGAAATAATCATGACAGGGTCGTTAAACTGAATAAAAAATGAGATCCAAGTTAGGATGCCCTGACATCCTAAACTAAACGCGCTTCAAATATAACCACACACAAAGCCAAGAAGCCGGGACAGGCACTGGGTTCGATCCTCACGTTGAGCGCCGAGATATGCTTTTTGGTAAGACAAATGCTCCTCAAATACGGAATCTAGCATCTCTCTCTCTCTCTCTCTCTCTCTCTCTCTCTCTCTCTCTCTCTCTCTCTCTCTCTCTCAAAATTCTTCTATCTATTATTTTGATTTATTCTTTTGACACAGTAGTCTAGTGAGTAGCTGTTTCCCTAAAAGTGGCTATCCAGTTACCAAAACTTAATTAAATGAATGTCAACCCCCCCCCCCACCCCCCCCACCCCACCCCGTTGCCGAGTGGTGATTTCATTAACACGTTTCATTCGATCGTCACGCTCACCGCTGCGTTTGTTGTGGGCTCATGCGAGACAAGTTCTGCTTGAAGATGTGGCATTTTTCTTCTTCTTTTTCTCGGGGTTCGCCGTTTTCACCACACCAACTGACTGGCTCGTCTCATATGAGCTAAAGATCTTAAAAGGGACGTAAACTGACCCAAGATAAATAAATGAATGAATACGCAAATACAACGACACAAACGGCATAAAAACGACACCAAAACACGAAACAAATTGAATTACAAGTACATTGGAATGGTCATTTGTATCCACGGCCCCTCTGGTTATAGCGGGGCTTTTAACTTTTCAGGTTTAAAAGCCCGGCACTGCGGGGTCATATTTGTGGTAAAATCCCTACACAAAAGCCCCGGCTGACAATAATATGGAACAACAGCTGGTACTTATTCTAATGAAAACATATGGGATAGGGGCTTGAATTTCCCGAAATCCGTGAATGTTTAAATCTCTAAATCTCCAATGATAAGAATTCCCCCCCCCCCCGAAAAAAATCAAATGGTCGTTTCCTTGCGCAGGTGATTCTTTGTGCAGTCGATCTACATCGCGAACAAAACATGCTGTCTGGATTTCTAGTCTAGTTGACATACTCCTGTTAGATATCCCTGTTTGTGCAAAATTCAATGTTAATCAAACAGGTGAAAGTTAAACTCACAAAACATCAAAAACAAAACAAACAAACAAATAAACACAAATGAAAATAACCAATGCACAGCTCATGATTACCAGCATTTAACTGCAAAAATCTGGAACCAGTAACGCCATTATCGACTTAGAACATGTATTTGTTTTCGATTGACGCCAATATCCAGAACGTAAGTTATACGTCGTATACATGTACACAGTTTTTGGACACTTTTACTATCTGAAATGGTAAACTGTGTGTAATTCTTGTTTTATAAAGAAGTAATGAAGCTACAAAAATCAAAATCATAACGCAATAGCGCTAGTGAGTTTCTTGTTTAAAAATTATCGCAAGTGATTCGGAACTGGACAAATGATTCGGAACTGGATAAATTGGTGGTCTGCTTTAAAACCATCGTGTGGCACACAGAATATTTACAATTAATCAGATTGAAGTTCATTATTTAGAAGAAGGATTATACTTTCTAATGGTAAGGTCGAAACCTTATTTGGTCTGAGCAATTATCTGGAAACCACTTCGAAAAAAAGTGACCCGGAACTGGATAATTTACTGTATTTTTATTCAGAAATTGCTTGGAATATCTTTATATGCATGTTATTTCCTTGTTTTCGTGTTGAATTTCACAAAGTTCATGGGGGCCGCCATGTTTTAATCAGATCAATAGACGCTTGTAATCAAACGCCTCGCTCAATGAATTGATAATGGACAGAACCATTTTATATTAGGAAAACAAGACATGTTTTCCAAAGATTTAATTCTTTAAAATATGAAAATGCAAGAAGCATTTAGCAGAATATCATGTATGCTTACGAATCATTTGCTTTCTTGTAGATTTAAGGTAAAGAAACCTCCAATTATCATACTTAACGGATTTATGCGTTCAACCTGTTCCCCATGATGGCTAATGGTACAGCCCAAATATGGGTATAAAAGCGAGCGAAAATTGAGAATTGCCGTCTTGCTGTCCAGTTATTCAGACGGTGCAGATCGAAAAAACAGCAGGCAGTAGTGATTGTCAGCTGGTGAAAGCTTCGTGGCACGAACTGAAGGCAGTGTTAGGTTTCTAAGGGATCATTGCGATACCTGGAGGCCAAATCATTGCTTAAGTTCATCATAGTGCTGAGCACACCCGAGGCCTATACGGTTTAAAGGACCATTGCGGTTCTTGAACCGGCTGGTCTCAGACAAGTCTCAGACAAGCTCTTGGGAAGCTCCAGAAACATATTGGCTATAGAGAGATAGCCATATAGACGTTTAGGCTATAGGATAGCCTTGCAACTAGGAGTTGCAAACCGTAGAGTTGTGGGAAGGTTTGACTTGGATAGTCTTTGAGCAGCAAGTGGTCTGGGAGGTTTCAGACCATCTCAGTTGAGAACAGCTTGAACTCGTATATATGTTTTCTGGTGATTATTCTGTGATTCTTTTATTGCTCAATGAAATCCTAATCAAGATTGTAGACAAAGTAGTCTAGTTTTTGTTGTATAGTAGTTATATGCATAACCAATCATTTGACAATCAGTCCTGTGGAAAATTTATATAGTGTTTTTAATTGTTGAATTTGTGGATAGGACCGCTCGGAACAATACCAAAACGTTACAGTGGTGGCAGCGGCGGGATAATGACAACTGCCAGAACGGAGTTGCCTTGCCCATGTAGTCCCCAGGCCAAGACTCGGGACGAGTCTTCTCGGAGGGGGAAGTAATGTGACGGGATAGCCTCCCTTGGAAATATGCAAATTTCAAACTCGAGACTTTGTGAATCGAGTAAGTGTTGGGTATAATTATAGCGCAGTAAACCACCTTTGGTGGATGAGCATGCTTTTCCACCGACGGGGTTTCTGTGGTTCTGCTCGGCTGCACGTTACATTGGGTAAAAATGGAAGCTGCAAGCATTGGAGGTTGGAATGTCAATATTCACAAGGGATTTCATCAGAATTAATCAATACACATCACATTTTTTTTTAAATATTTCAACTTTGTGTTGTTGTTTTTTTTTTTTTTTTTTTTTTTTTTTTTTTATCTTAGTCTATTTCCCACTTTACTTATTGTCACATGGGGATATATGAAAGACAAGTTTTGGTGGATTTTTTCTTAGCAAGTTTTTTTATTATTATCTTTTTTTTTAATTTATTAATTTTATTCATTTTTTTTTCTTTTACTTTTTTTTGTTCAATAAAAAATATCCAAGAGAGGTAACTCAATACCTTGACCAGACAATTACAATACTAATAATAATGTAAATAAAAATAAAATATATATACTGATAATAATTAAGATAAAAAATAATATAGATATAATAATAATAAAAATAAAATAGATATAATAATAAAGAAATAATAATAATTTTCACATATTCATCAACTTTATTAAAAGTCTGCATCAAGACATTAGCTGTAACTATACTGGTACAAAGAATGCATACCCCGAGCACAGTAAGAGACTATTTCCCTAAAGGTGGCCACTCATTACAATCTTACATAGACTTAATTAAACATACGAATACATGCATCAAAGGTGCAAACAGTACAAAAATGACATTAAAACATAAAACAAATAGAACCTGAACAGAATATACTCCTTAGAAGTCTAATAGATGCAGTGACAAAATAATTAAATGTGTGCATGTACACTTGTCATGCGGCACCGGAAGTAATCTCTGACTTCCAGATTTTGGGCCTGTGACTTCCAAATCTTAAAGGGTGGAAGTCATGACTTCCTGATTCAAAAAGTGAGTGCAAGCACTGTTGTTCGGCGTTTCAAAATGGTGACCAAGCGTAAAATAGTCGGTACTTTTTGACTAAAACATGTTGTTATTAAAAGGCTAGGTAATCTTTAATCAACAAAATATGAAAGAGGAAAGATATAAAAATCGTTTGCTTTGTTAACTATCACACAATCTATGACTGTGTTTGTCTTACGATCGTATAAATATTGACTATTTTTGTCATTTTAGCAAAAACGGTTTGGTCCGATCTCAAAACGATGTGTAATTGTTTTTATTAAAAGGTTTCTATTAATGACTTTTCTTTGACAAACAACATCAATTTTCTCAAAGAACAATTATGTCTTACAAATCGTTTGATTGCCCTTCGATACAGTTTGGGTATTTTTGAAAGCGTCAAATCGCCCTAATGAATCAGCTGTTTTTCACAACTTTCGCCACTTTGGAGTCAAAATGGAGATTTTTCTACACATTGATTGGCATTGCAAATAAGACCAAAAAGTTGCATGTGAATGCAGAATGACATATTATGCTTTAACAGATGATCTCCAGTGATTGGTTGTCTATTTGGTCGATAGTTTATTTTGTATTTGTAACCACACACCCTCCCCATGTCCCGTGCCTGGGATAGGATTTGGGATAGCCATGCCCGGAAATGTGATATTAGTTTCCACATTTTTCGAAATAAAAACAGTGACAAAAGAAGAAATGACAATTTGCGTAGCATAGTGAAGGAGTAAATACGTTAAGCCCGGATTCGGGAAGAAAAAAATAGGAACTGGGGAAAGGCGCTGTGATTGCATTTTGACTTTGATGCTTTTGTAAAACATCCCATTGTTGCGTTTTCGTGCAATGTGAAAACTGCGAGACCGCGCTTGAAAACAGACACCATCGCAGCTATTGAAAAGAAATTGTTGCTCAGAGCACGGGCAAGTATACATATAAAACTAGCGTATTATTCTTTTAAAAAATTTGAGTATGACTCCATCATGATGAGAGCTAACATTGCAAGAAATGTGTGGTCGCATGTTGGCCTAGAGTTTATGATTATTTTTTCATAATGTATTTATTTAATTATGTTTCCAAATACAATCTTCAATCAAGTTACATTAAACTGTGTGAGGTATCGGTCATTAATGCGGCACATGCCTGCAACGTGACATAATTGCGAATGATCTTTACCAGCTCTAAGATCAAACAAGTCACCGAATCAACAGGTATTGCAAGGTGCAATACAGGTAGCTGGTAATACAAGTGTCATTTGCTTCTTTTGAAATCTGGCGGCAACTTCTTAGAATATACATGAATGCAAGTATGAAAGATAGAGAGAAAAAAAAAAGAAAAATATTCGAGTTCATGCCTGACTGATTCCATTAATTTCACATAATCCCTTCCTCCACTGCCCTTTTGTAAAGAAAAGTGTAAAATAAGACCATAGAAAAGAGCAAAAAATGAATGTTGCACCAAACGCATCTCTCCAACGTGGGCAATTGAATTATATTCGGATATTGGGGGTATTCTTCATTGAACGTGATAAATAGACTTGATGCGTCAAAGAACTGCTGATTGTGGCTAGAATTGATATAGGGCAATCTCCTTGCGCTCATTCACGTCAGGGACAGCATCAAAATCGGTGTTGTCATCCATAATTTTGAAGGTTTAAAGCTTAAAAAAGATGCTTTAATTTGAATTGAAGCTTTCACCTTGTTCTCTAATTATCGTTATTTTTTTCGGTGTTAAGTATGATCAGTGATATGACGAGATTACTCAGTTGGCGTTTTCTTTAATCTAAAGATAATCCATTAAGAATCGTTGTATGTGTCCAGTGGCGTAGAAAATAAGCATAATTATAAGCGTAATTCGTAAGAAAAAAGAACAACAGCTTTTGCAAATCGAAGGATAATTGATGATAATTATGTTAATAAAAACAACTAAAGAATTGACTCTCTCTCTCTCTCTCTCTTACAAAATGCCAGTCGCGTTCAGTATCTATTTGTTGGAAATTTGAAGCTCTATTTAACAGAAATAAAATCTTCTACTATTATATGGATAATGGCGAAGAAAATTTAAACGTTTTATTTTTGCTAATATACAAACTTAAGGACCACATTCAGCGGCCGATAAAAATATTGATTTTTTTCGCCGATTTACCTGTCTACCTAAGCGACAGAGGCAAATATCAATATTCAGTAGCAGTTTCAAGTCTCTGTATCTGTATATGTCTCTGTATGAATGCAATTAGTCCCATTAAATGAGACTTCACTATTTAATTATTATCATTCACATTTTTATTTTACGTTTTCATTGGTCATTTTCATTTTATGTTTATGTTAATGTTATTTTGATGCATTCCTCAGAATCAGAATAGTTTACTGGTGAAACGTCAAACTGACAATACCATTTACCTATTGATTTTCGTTGAAATTAAGATTTCCGCAAGAATAAAGGGCTAATAATAAGAACAGTATATGGTAAGAGGAGGCATCATAGAGGTTCCTATAACATCGCCATTTGTCAAAGAGATTCTGTATCTGCTAAGTACTCCATGAGATTCTGCTAAGTACTCCATGAGATTCTGCTAAGTACTCCATGAGATTCTGCTAAGTACTCCATGAGATTCTGCTAAGTACTCCATGAGATTCTGCTAAGTACTCCAAACACCTCTACTGAGTATTACATGGAGTGTGTGCACAAATAACGGACATTCAAAAAATAATAAAAGGTCTGGTACCAAAAATTGGTTCATATGGAAATGTTTAGTAATTTTCATAAATACATGTAACTCAGAATTACTTTAAGTTCTTCAGTACAAGTTGATTTGGGTGATGAAATAGAATGGTATGATTTATGTTTGATGTGAATAACTTGATGGATGATGACGATGATTAATGAATTTGATAATGGTATATGAGACTGTTGGGATTATAGTGATTTAAGGAGCCCTCCTCGGAATGATCCAAGAACATGGCTACTGCACAAGTCAGGTGGGAGGCTGTCAAGAGCTTGGCAGTTCTTGGGAAGAATGACTGTT
Source organism: Rugalucina vietnamica (assembly GCA_964017185.1). Lineage (NCBI taxonomy): Eukaryota > Metazoa > Mollusca > Bivalvia > Lucinida > Lucinidae > Rugalucina > Rugalucina vietnamica. The sequence continues at coordinate 40,800,223 of OZ024882.1, read as the reverse complement.
TGTGAGCATTTATTGTGGAGTGTTGAACTCTGTTTGAAGGCATAACACCTATCTGCCTTCTTATACTGAGTCAATATGTATCTGATCACATGACCATAGTTGTTGACATAGGACATATTCATGTATTTGCATGAAGAAACAAAGACAATTTATTTTTCAGATTGTAAAGAAGAAGCAAAACATTTTGAGAATTCAACGTTAGAACAGCTGACAGGGATAGCGCTATCACAGATCTTACCTGTAACTGAAACAGTACTTAATTTATTTTTCAGAATGTAAAGCACATTACAGATGATATAAAAGATCTGAATTCTGCTGTACATCAGAATGGGGAATCAGCTGACAGGAATAGCACCATCACAGATCCTACCCGTGGAACAGTACCTCACGGATATACACGAGTACCAGTTTGACTGCAGGTAATACATGATTATCCAGATATACATTGATGAGCTTCAACATGGATAAACCAGTCCTCGGGGTTTCCTACCAGGTTTGATACAAAACAGCCTGTCTGTCACTGAAGAAGGCTAGAGGCTTGAAATTTCAAACTTAAAGTTTGAAGGCATAACACCTATCTGCCTTCATTGTGCACAATACTAAATGTGCAGAAAACAACAACAACAAAAGTGTGATCAGCTTCAGCACAGCTGATCTATGTCTCATATTTTGGAGGGTATCTGGTCATTAATGAGACCCTGCCTTAGTCCTGTTATTCAGTGAAGGCTGCAAAATAGGAAGTTTAGAAAACTAAGATGTTTAAGATTTATATCACCAATCCTTGTGATTATAGATAATCTTTGCGTACCATAATTATACCCCCGGCATTTATGCCGACGGGTATATAGTTTTCGCTTTTCCGTTCGTCCGTTCGTATGTTCGTTCGTTAGTTCGTTTCTTCGTTCGTAATTCCGGAACGTTCGTAGAATTTATGTCAAAGTTTTGGTTAAAGTTTCTCTAGAGGTGTATATCTCATGAACCAATGGTCAGAAACTATTCATATTTGGACCATAGGTACCCTATAGGGTTTGCTTTGTTTCCATGAGTTCGGACCCCAGGGTCCATGCCCGGGGGTGGGGCTGGAGGTCAAAATCTAGGTCACCTTTAAAATGTGCTGTTTACAATGTTAATGTTTCTTCTCTTAAGTTCATATCTTAACAAACAATCATAGGAATGTATTCTTATATAGTTCATAGATACCCTTTAGGGTTTGCTTTCATATTCAATGTCACCTGGTTACCGTCCCCAGGGGTGGGGCTAGAGGTCAAAATCTAGGACACATTTTTATGATAAACTTTCTGTAAGTCTGTTTTCTTGACATCCACTAAGTCTTGCCAGAACGCATTCATACTTAGACCATAGGTACCATGTAAGATTCAGACTCTAGGGTCTACGTGCGGGGGGAGGGGGGGGGGGCTAGAGGTTAAAATCTAGAACTTCTTTAATAATTGTATTTTCTGTACTTTTTTTTACTATCATGTTAAGAAATCATTCATACTTGCCCCATAGGTACTCTATAAGGTTTGTCTTGTTTCTAATGACATTAGACACTAGGGTGGGGGTGGGGCTAGAGGTCAAAATCTAGGACATCTTAATTTTTTTTTTTTTTTTTTTTTTTAAGAATGACATTCTAATTTCATTTCAATCTAGGACTGAGAACCTGACCCAAAATGTCCGCGCTTATGTCCTAGATTGGGTATACACGTCAGCTCTGTATACCGCTCTAAAATAGATATGTCATTCTAAAACTACACTTCCCCATGTTTGTGTGTAAAGTACTTTACACTGCTTATTTCTAAAATGTACTTGATGAGGGTGCTGTCTTTCGTTGGTGATGTGAGGTTCAATGTCAGGGGTGAGCATGTGTCGGGTTGTTTAGGTAGGGGGTAGGGAAGGGGGCTTGGTGGTTTCTAAAATGTACTTGATAAGGGTACTGTTTTTCATTGGTGATGTGAGGTTCAATGTCAGGGGTGAGCATGTGCCGGATTGCTTAGGTAGGGGGTAGGGAAGGGGGCTTGGTGGCTATCAGCCGGGGGTATACGTGCCTCTCAAGGCACTTTTTCTAGTTTTCAAATGACTCTTCTAGTCATGATGATAAAATTCTTTCACAGTTTTTCTTACCAAAGTTTAATATATTTGGGCCCGTTTGGATTATACTAGTCTTTGTATCGACTACCCTGTTGAAAGACGCAAAATTACAGTAAGTCTTTAGCTCCATGCTGCCAGATCTAAAAGGTCACTGAAGAGGTTTGAGTAGCCGAAACTGCGGCATGGCCCATCCCTTTTATCATGAATTTGTTCGCTGCTCTTAAAGGATCTCAGTTTTATTCAAGGATTTTTACAACCTATGTAATACAATATTGCAGCCTAGGAAGTACCAGATTTTTCAAGGTCGCTAGAGCTAAGACAGAAGAAGGCCATGCTGTGGTGAAAGTGTTTGTGATTCATGACCCGTCTCTGCCACTGTCATCTCACAGGGATAAACTAATTGGTAGGTTGAATTGTTATAAGCTCTTCCATTATAACAAGGACATGTGTTTTGACAACTTTTTTAAAGGCTTGTTGAAATCAGATAAGAAGAATAGTAAGAGCAGTTCTATGAAAATTGATCAAAAAGATGATTTGATCAGGAATTTTTATGCAGTTGAATTATTATACCCCCAGCATTTATGCCGACGGGTATATAGTTTGCGCTTTTCCGTTTGTCCGTTCGTATGTTCGTTGGTTCGTTCGTTAGTTCGTTCGTTATTCCGGAACGTTCGTGGAATTTATGTCAAAGTTTTTGTTAAAGTTTCTCTGGTGGTGTATATCTCATGAACTAATGATCAGAAACCATTCATATTTTAACCATAGGTACCCTATAGGGTTTGCTTTGTTTCTGTGAGTTTGGACCCTGGGTCCATGCCCGGGGGCGGGGCTAGAGGTCAAAATCTGGGTCACCTTTACTTTGGGTCGAAGTTTTGGTTTAAGTTTCTTTTGTGGTGTATATCTCATGAACCAATGATCAGAAACCATTCATATTTTAACCATAGGTATCCTATAGGGTTTGCTTTGTTTCTGTCAGTTCGGACTTTGGGTCCATGCCCGGGGGTGGGGCTAGAGGTCAAAATCTAGGTCACCTTGAAAATGTGCTATTTACATAGTGTTTTTTTCATCTCTAAGTTCATATCTTAACAAATACTTATAGGAATGTATTCCTGTTTGGATCATAGATACCCTTTAGGGTTGAATTAAATTCCATGGCACCAAACTCTAGGGGTGGGGCTAGAGGTCAAAATCTAGGACACATAAAATACAGTAGTTACCAAGATTAATATTCTGTGTGTCTATATCTTGACAACCATGTATGAGAAAGCGTTCATGCTTACAACACAACATAGGTACCACATAAGGGCTAGGCCCACTGGTCCATGCATGGGGTGGGGGTGGGACCTGAGGTCAAGATCTAGGACATGACATTCTACTTTCATTTCAATCTAGGACTGAGGACCTGACCCAAAATGTCCGCGCTTATGTCCTAGATTGGGTATACACGTCAGCTCTGTATACCACTCTAAAATAGATATGTCATTCTAAAACTACACTTCCCCATGTTTGTATGTAAAGTACTTTACACGGCTTATTTCTAAAATGTACTTGATAAGTGTACTGTCTTTCATTGGTGATGTGAGGTTTAATATCAGGGGTGAGCATGTGCCGGGTTGTTTAGGTAGGGGGTGGGGAAGGGGGCTTGGTGGTTTCTAAAATGTACTTGATAAGGGTACTGTTATTGTCCCCCGCCTTTTCGAAGAAAAGCGGAGGGACATAGTTTTTGGCTTTCCGTCCTTCCGTCCGTCCGTCCGTCCGTCCTTCCGTCCTTCCGTCCTTCCGTCCCCCTATTGGAGTATGTACCTTGTGTGCGCAACTCCTCCTACAGTTTTATTCCAATTCTTTTGAAACTTTACAGATGTCTTCATCATGCTTTGAAGATGTGCATGTGGTTTGGATATAATCCTCAGATTAATTTTTGACACTTTTTTTGCAATTTGAACTTAGTCATTTTTCGGGCATTTTGATAATTAAAGTGAATAGACAGTGGGGACCTTGTGTGCGCAACTCCTCCTACAGTTTTATTCCAATTCTTTTGAAACTTTACAGATGTCTTCATCATGCTTTGAAGATGTGCATGTGGTTTGGATATAATCCTCAGATTAATTTTTGACACTTTTTTTGCAATTTGAACTTAGTCATTTTTCGGGCATTTTGATAATGAAAGTGAATAGACAAAGGGTACCTTGTGTGCGCAACTCCTCCTACAGTTTTATTCCGATTATTTTGAAACTTTACAGATGTCTTCATCATACTTTGAAGATGTGCATGTGGTTTGGATATAATCCTCAGATTAATTTTTGACACTTTTTTTGCAAATTGAACTTAGTCGTTTTTCGGTATTTTGACAATGAAAGTGAATGGACAGTGGGTGCCTTGTGTGCGCAACTCCTCCTTCAGTTTTTAATTCAGATTCTTTTGAAACTTTACAGATGTCTTGATGATGCTTTGAAGATATGCATGTGTTTTGGATATAATCCTCAGGTTAATTTTTGACACTTTTTCGCAATTTGAACTTAGTCGTTTTTCAGGCATTTATACAATGAAAGTGAATGGACATTGTGTACCTTGTGTGCAAACTCCTCCCTCAGTTTTATTCTGATTCTTTTCAAACTGTACAGATGTCCTGACCATGATTTGAAGATTTGCATGTGGTTTGAATATAATCCTCAGTTTAATGTTTGACACTGTGACATGAAGTAAATGCATGTGATTTGGATATACATTATTGTCAGATATATTTGTGTAACTAAACAATTAAGGCGGGGGACATAAATTCTCTGAATTTGCTTGTTCATTGGTGATGTGATGTTCAATGTCAGGGGTGAGCATGTGCCGGATTGTTTAGGTAGGGGGTAGGGAAGGGGGCTTGGTGGCTACCAGCCGGGGGTATACGTGCCTCTCAAGGCACTTTTTCTAGTTTTTGATAAAATTTATGTAAATTCCCTAATATTATTTCAGTCAAGGTTACAGATGAAATGCCTCAGCTCTGAATGTTATAATAATGCTTATTTTATAATGTGCAAGTCTCCAAAATTTTCCATTTTGTCATGCATCAAAACTTTCAAAAGTAAATTAAATGAATTTATGTGGTCTTTTCATATTGTGCAATATGTGTCTTGTACACAATTTGCATGTAAATAACATGATATAGTTATACAGATCTATATGTGATCTTTTATTTCAGACATTGGTAAAACACTACAAGGAACATCCAACTGCTTGCCTTTTCAACACCCTGTAGTAAGTTTGTCAGATAAAATGTCTTTTTAAGTATTTTAAAAGCTTTAGTTTCCAAGTGTGTGCATCAATTGTTCCAGAAAATGATCATCAACAAAATTACAAATGCAGTACATCATATGTGAATCAATTTTAAATGGGTTAAGTTTACTCATATACAAGGGGTGATCGGAAAGTACATATAAATATGTTATAAAATATGTTTGCATCAACCGATTGATATGAAATTTTGTACAAATAAACATTGATCCTTTTGCAATTAAATGCCTTTGTCATTTTAAAACAAGGATGTCAGACATTTGACAGCACAAGACAGCGTAATGACGTCACTTCAGGTGACCCGGCGCACCTGTACCCCTGGGCTGACTTTGTAAGTGTATTTGGAGGGTTTGGGAAAGTTGGTCGACTTTTTTTAACGAAAAATAGTTTTCTAGCATTAACTGACCATTTTTCGAAAACATACGGTATTCTGATGCTTTATCTACTAATACGACGAAATTTAATTGAATAGGTTTTGAAAAATATGCAAGAACGTCGATTTCATTTTGTAAACTTAAACCCAATACCTTGTTTTCTGGTCGATGTTTAACTAAATGATAAAAAACTGGCATAAACTATAACTAGTAGAGACAATGTCAAGAATAGATATGTTTCACGCTTGCAGTAAATGTATACTTTTAAAAAATGACTTCCCGAAAATGCAACATTTTCGAAAATCTTAACAGTTTTGTCTACGTGACAGAGTCGGTCTTTGCAAGGCTCTAGAGACAAATCCATTCGATAAAAATCCTCGTAACTTTAGAAACATAAGCCGTGTATGTTGCAGTTGATAAGTATTAAACAAAATGTGGGCATACGCAATCAAAACGGGTGTTACAATACTTTGAACTAAGAAGTATTTTGAAATAAGAATAAAACTTTGACGTTACATTGCGCTGCAAAACGTTAGGCGGTATTTCCATAACGACAGCTGTAACGCACGTGTGCGTTTTATGCATGCATTATTGCAGTGGAATAACTGCATATGTATTGCTGCATTATTTGATGAAATTTCATCTCGAAATAACAAATGCGAAAGAAATGACATTTTTATACATACTTTCCGATCACCCCACATAGTACATCGTATTGAAGAAGAATATAATTACACTGGAACTTCACTGACCGCAACTTTAAGATTTCTTTAAAATAGAACATAAAAAAAACAAACACAAAAACCCCACATTATGTGTTTGTAAGTTGTTCATATTATATAAATTGCTTGCCTTGTTGATGGTATGGACAAGGAAATTTATTCAGTAAGACTATCTACAATAAATGATTATGCTTTAAGACTTTAAAAAAAACATGTAGACCATGTGTACTGTCACCCTTCTCTGCTCAACTGATTATGTAGGTATTACTTCATGAGAAAACCAGCTTTTTGCTTATGCGAAAACAAAGGCACAGATCAGCTGTGCAGTAACTGCACAGCTGATCAGCACCTTTGTTTTCGTCACACAGATAGTACTATACCTCCTCTACTTAAACCCAAAATTTCAATATTCTAGCTTTCTTTTGTGATTGTACAGGCTGGTTTGTGTCATGTCTGGTCGGAGACCTCGAAGACCGGTTTTCTCGTGACGCGGCTCACTTAATTATTGTTAAACTTACAGCAAACAGACAAAGCAGCATTCCTATTCCGACAGTATGTGAAGGACAGTTTGTACGACAGAATCAGTACACGACCGTTCCTTAACAACATTGAAAAGAAATGGATTGCCTTCCAGCTACTTTGTGCTCTAAACCAGTGCCATAAACTGAAGGTACATGTATTATCATATACAATAAAATGACTGCAAGGGGCAGTCCTCAAATCCAGATACATTTGGACCCAAGTTTCAGCATACCAAGAGAATCAGTTTATGGTGCTATAATAATAGCAATGCTTGTGGCTTCAGGCTAGTACTCTCTGTTTTGCTGACTCCTAGGTTTAGATGATGCAGCCATGCCTAGACTGGCATTGTCATTTTGCTTATTTTTATCGCACCTGCTTATAGCAGGGTGCGATATAGGAGTCCAAATTTCCATCCGTCCGTTCGTACGTCCGTCTGTCAACATTTACGTCAGTTTTGTTTTCGCTACTCAGTGATAGCTAGCTGCAAGTGTGAAACCTTGCATACTAATTGTCCTTGACATACCCTTCAAGCACGCACCTTGACCCGGTGCCATTGACCTATATTTCACTGTCCGTTGACTTTGTTAATTTTAACGTCGAAGTTTTGTTTTCACTACTCAGTGATAGCTGCAAGTGTGAAACCTTGTATGGAAGGCAAAAGCCGTCAAAAGTCCCATTTTTAAATGAAACAGGCAAAGTAGAAATGAACTAATTCATTTTCAAATAAAACAAACCGTAATATCACATAAAACGAGCGAAAATGACACAAAACAATTCCTAATGTGAAACGGACCAATTGATTTCAAAATAAGAAGACACAGTAGAAATGAACTAATCCATTTTCAAATAAAATAAACCGTTATATCACATAAAACAAACGAAAATGACACAAAACAATTACTTATGTGAAACATCAATTGATTTTAAAACCAAACAATCAACTTTGCCAAATGGGACAACTTGAAATCAAACGAAACAAACGTTGCCCAAACCAATCAATTGATTCTGAAAAAAACCTATCCGGTAATAAAAAAGGTGCAGGTCAAACGAAATATTGAAAAATCGAATATTAATAAAATGGACCGGAGTCAGTTCGGCCCAAAACGACTTACTTGGAAAGCGTCAAAGTCTCATCATGATCGAACATCATCACCATCATCATCATCATGATAGATCATTATAATCGATCATCATCATCGATCATCACCATGGCGACCGATAGTCGTCATCATGATCGATAATCATCATGATCGATCATCATCATCATCATGTTCGATCATCATCATGATCGATAATCATCATGATCGATCGTCATCATCATGATCGATCATCATCATCGTCGATGATGATGATCGACGATCATCATCATCATCATCATCATCATCATCTATCATCACCATGATGATCGATCATCATCATCATGGTCGATCATCATCATCATGATCGATCATCATGATGATGATCATCATCATCATGATTGATCATCATTATCATGATCGATCATCATCATCATGATCGATCATGATTATCGATGATGATCGATCATGATTATCATCATGATGATCGATCATGATGATCGATCATGATGGTCGATCATGATGATGATGATTGATCATAATGATGTTTGAGGATGTTGATTATGATGATCGATCATGATGATGATGATTGATCGATCATAATGATGATGGTCGACCATGATGATGGTGTCGATCGATTGATCATAATGATGATCGAGATGATCGATCACGATGATAATCGATCATGATGATTGATCATGATGATGATCGATCATGATGATGATCGATCATGATGACGATGATCGATCATGATGATCGATCATGATGATGATCGATCATAATGATGATCGATCATGAGCGATGATGATGATTGATCATGATATTGATGATCAATCATGATGGTGATGATTGATAATCATGGTGATGATCAATGATGATGATGATCGATCATGATGATGATCAATCATGATGATGATCGACCATGTTGATGATCGATCATGATGATGATGATCGATCCTCATGGTGATGATCGATGATTATAATGCTGATCGATCATGTTTATCGATCATGATAATGATGATCGATCATCATGATGATGATCGATCATGATAGTCATCATCATGATCGATGATGATGATGATCGATGATAATGATCGATTATGATGATGATCGTTCATGATGATGATGATGATCGATCATGATGGTCATCGATCATGATGATGACTATCGATCGTCATGGTGATGATCGATGATGATGATGATGATGATCGATGATGATGATGATGATGATGATGATGATGATGATGATGATGATGTTCGATCATGATGAGACTGACGTTTTCCAAGTAAGTCGTTTTGGACCAAACTGACTCGGGTCCATTTTATTAATATTCGATTTTTCGGTATTTCGTTTGGCCTACACCATTTTTATTACCGGATAGGTTTATTTCAGAATCAATTGTTTGGTTTGGGAAAAGTTTGTTTCGTTTGATTTCAAGTTGTCCCATTTGGCGAAGTTGGTTGTTTGGTTTTAAAATGAATTGGTCTGTTTCTCATAAGTAATTGTTTTGTGTCATTTTCGTTTGTTTTATGTGATATAATGGTTTATTTTATTTGAAAATGAATTAGTTAATTTCTATTTTGTCTTTTTCATTTAAAAATGGGACTTTTGACGGCTTTTGCCTTCCATAACCTTGCATACTAATTGTCCTTGACATACCCTTCAAGCACACACCTTGACCCGGTGCCCTTGACCTATTTTTCATGGTCCATTGAATTTGTTATTTTTATCGCACCTGCTTATAGCAGGGTGCGATATAGGAGTCCAAATTTCTGTCCGTCCGTACGTTTGTTCGTTCGTTCGTTCGTCCGTTCGTTCGTTCGTCCGTCAACATTTACATCGAAGTTTGGTTTTCTCGACATCAATGATAGTGTGAGTCTCAAACCTTGCATAGTAATTGTCCTTGACATACCCTTCAAGCACGCACCTTGACCCGCTGACCTTGACCCATATTTCACGGTCCACTGACTTTGACAAATTTACGTCGAAGTTTGGTTTTCTCGACATCAGTGATAGCTGCGAGTCTCAAACCTTGCATAGTAATTGTCCTTGACATACCCTTCAAGCACGCACCTTGACCCGCTGACCTTGACCCATATTTCACGGTCCACTGACTTTGACAAATTTTACGTCGAAGTTTGGTTTTCTCGACATCAGTGATAGCTGCGAGTCTCAAACCTTGCATAGTAATTGTCCTTGACATACCCTTCAAGCACGCACCTTGACCCGCTGACCTTGACCTATATTTCATGGTCCACTGACTTTGACAAATTTTATGTTGAAGTTTGGTTTTCTCGACATCAGTGATAGCTGCGAGTCTCAAACCTTGCATAGTAATTGTCCTTGACATACCCTTCAAGCACGCACCTTGACCCGCTGACCTTGACTTATATTTCATGGTCCATTGACTTTGGCAAATTTTACATCGAAGTCTAGTTTTCTCGAAATCAGTGATAGCTGCGAGTCTCGAATCTTGCATAGTAATTGTCCTTGACATACCCTTCAAGCACACACCTTGAACCAATGACCTTGACCTATATTTCATGGCCCATTGACTTTGTTAATTTTTATGTGGAAGTTTTTTCTGCATCCATCATAGCTGCTAGTGTGAAAGCTTGCATAGTAATTGTCCTTGACATGCCCTTCAAGCATGCACCTTGACCCGGTGCCCGTGCCCGTTGCCCTTGAGTTTTGTTTTCACTACTCAGTGATAGCTGCAAGTGTGAAACCTTGCAAACTAATCGTCCTTGACATACACTTCAAGCACGCACCTTGACCCAGTGCCCTTGACCTATTTTTCATGGTCCATTGACTTTGTTATTTTTTATGTCGAAGTTTTGTTTTCACTACTCAGTGATAGCTGCAATTGTGAAACCTTGCAAATTAATCGTCCTTGACATACACTTCAAGCACGCACCTTGACCCGGTGCCCTTCACCTACATTTCACGTATTGCCCGATGCAGGTGCGATATCGACTTCCGCGGAGTTCTTGTTATTACTGATTATTTATAGCAAAGTAAGCAAAGGTTGATGTTTTTGATAAAGGAAAGACTGGTTAGGATGTACACTTTTTGCCATGATGTTGGTGTACATGTCCATGAAAATAAGAAAAAAATGATGGTTTCTTAAAGTGTAGATACGTAAATAATTTGATGTGTGTGTACTTACACTGTTACAACTTATACCAGGTGTTCCACCTGTTGCTGAGTAGTTAAGGAGTAGTTAAGGTGCTTTATTTCAGGCCATCCTAAAATGACCATGAATACAAAACTATACATTTAATGGAGATTAACTGAGCCACATCATGAGAAAACTGGCTTTCTACATATGTGAAAACAAAGATGCAGATCAACTTTGCAGTTAACTGCTCAGCTTATCAGCCGGCATCTTTGTTTTCTTTCGCTTTACAGATTGTACAATATCTATTCTTCTTTGAAAATTTCAAGCTCAAGGCTTCTTCTGGCCATTTTGTGTTCGACCTGGTCAGAAACCCTAAAGACCAGTTTTCTTGTGACGTAAGTACTAACTCAAACTTAAGCAATAGGATACCAAATAATACATTTTTTTTTTTCTCTCAGGTGTGCCATGGAGATATCAAATCTGAAAATGTGATGATAACAGGATGGAATTGGCTACTGTTGACAGATTTTGCTAGCTTTAAACCCACATATCTACCGGAGGTAAGTTTCGTGAATATTTTGTGGGTGAATTAATCTTTCCCGTGGTGTAAACACTATAGAAAACTGAATGTATCAGGTTAGAGCATTTGATAATAATTAGAGATTATCACATTTGATTACGGGCTTATGGCCTGTAGTATCAAACACAAGATATGGTTGAGAGTTGATAGCTTACTGTGGGAATGATAACATCTGCCATTTGAAATGCAGATTTTTTTGTTATCAGCTCTGATCAGCTCTTAATCAAAGGATGGGAAACATAGTATCAAACTTATGGTTTTCGCTCAAAATATAGTTCCAGTATGTGATAAAGGTCCAGAACTGGTTTTGCAGCTATTGTCAATGGTGGGAGCTGTTTGCATTGAGATTTCTTTGAAATTTCAGGACAACCCATCAGATTTCTCATACTTCTTTGACACCTCCCGGCGTAGAACCTGCTATATTGCTCCAGAGAGGTTTGTCGAGAGCAGCAGCAGTAAGCTAGACACAGGGGGTCAGTCCGGTAACCTTGACCTGACCTCGTCCGCAGAGGTCAAGAGCGGGGATTTAACACCGGCCATGGATATATTCTCTGCTGGGTAAGTGGCAATTTAGTGTATTTATGGTGGAAAGAATTGAACTCTTTATTGTATGACCCATATTTGAATAATTATAATAAATAATTTGTGATGATATTGTGTTTTATTTGTGTGTTTACTCATTCTGCTGTTTGCAACACAGACTTTCATGTTTTAACATCTGCCTTTAACATGACAGAATTAAGAAATTTCTTGACTTGAAAATTTTGGCTGAAATAGACAAGTCCTTTAAACAGATGGAATCATCATTTGCAATGCAAAAGCCTCGTCCAAGACTACAAGTCTGTTTCTTTTACATTGTTTGTTTTGGTGAAGATTTGTGTACATTGTACATATAACATCATTTTAAATTTATGACAGTCTTAAGTTATGGTCCAGTGTTTTATGTATTCCAGTTGTGTGATAACGGAACTATTCACCGAGGGGACAGCACCCTTTGATTTGTCACAGCTGCTGGCCTATAGGAACAGAGAGTACAGTCCCTGGAAAGTCCTGGAAAAAATAGAGGATACAAGTGTTAGGGTAGGTTACAATTAGCTAAAGCAGATTTCCTGTCTGTCTAACCTAGTTATACCCCCCACCAAAACGAAGTTTTAAGGGGGGTATACTGTTTTCACGTTGTCCGTCCGTCAGTGCATGCGTCCGTGCGTGTGTCCGTCCGTCCGTCCGTAACATTTTGTTTCTTTAATATCTTGAAGACCCATTGATGGAATTTCATGAAACTTTGCAGGCATCTGCATATCTATGGGGCAAATATGTACATGCAAAAATTAAGGGCTAGGGGCCAGTCCCTTTTGAGTTACTTCCCTTTATAGTTCTTGATGGCTTTTGTTTACAGTGAAGGTAGTGCATTTATGGGCCAATCAACTTCTACCACAGTTTTTGTTGGAACTTTTTGATATTATGCCTAAATCATGTAGACTCATTGGACATTTGCATGGAGAAATGTTATTGCAAAAAAATAATTTTTGACAAAATTACAGCTATGAGAACTTAGGCAATTTTCTTAGTTTTTTAGCTCACCTGAGCCAAAGGCTCACAAGGTGAGCTTATAGGATGGCCATGATCCGGCGTCCGTCCGTCCTTCGTCCATCCGTCGTCCGTCGTCCACAATTTCAAAGATCTTCTTCTCTGAAACCGCTTGGCCGATCTAGTTGAAATTTTATGTGGAGCCTCCTTGGGTAGTGGCATTTCAAGTTTGATCGCGAAATCCAGGTCACATGACCAAGATGGCCGCCACGCCCATATATGGTAAAAACCCTTCAAAAATCTTCTTCTCCAGAACCGGTGGGCCGATTTCCACGAAACTTGGTATATAGCATTGGGGACTTCAGCCCATAGTAGTTTGATAAAATGATGACCCTTGGATGACCTTGACCTATTTTACAGCAAGGTCAAATTTGGAAACATAGGCTTTTACATGGGAAAAAGTGAAAACTATGGATTTTTTGAAAACTATTGCAGCCTGAGGCCTGAAAAGTGGTAGATGCAAACAACTAATGGAGTAGATGAAGGTATGTGATTAATATAGGTCAAGGTCATCTCTTGACCTTGGCCAGTCTGTTGTCCATACACACTTTTCAAAGATCTTCTTCTCTGAAACTGCTAGGCCAATCAAAGTGAACTTTTATGTGGAGCATCCATGGGTAGTTGAGACGAAAGTTTGATCGCAAAATCCAGGTCACATGACCAAGATGGCCGCCACGCCCATATATGGTAAAAACCACTCAAAAATCTTCTTCTCCAGAACCGGTGGGCCGATTTCCACGAAACTTGGTATGTAGCATCGAGGACCTCAGCCCATCATAGTTTGATAAAATGATGACCTTTGGATGACCTTGACCTATTTTACGGCAAGGTCAAATTTGGAAACATAGGCTTTTACATAGGAAAAAGTGAAAACTATGGATTTTTGGAAAACGATTGCAGCCTGAGGCCTGAAAAGTGGTAGATGAAACAACCAATGGAGTAGATGAAGGTATGTGATTAATATAGGTCAAGGTCATCTCTTGACCTTGGCCAGTCTGTCGTCCATACACACTTTTCAAAGATCTTCTTCTCTGAAACTGCGCGGCCAATCAAAGTGAAATTTTATGTGGAGCATCTATGGGTAGGGGAGACAAAAGTTTGATCGCGAAATCCAAGTCACATGACCAAGATGGCCGCCACGCCCATATATGGTAAAAACCACTCAAAAATCTTCTTCTCCAGAACCGGTGGGCCGATTTCCAAGAAACTTGGTATGTAGCATCGGAGACCTCAGCCCATCATAGTTTGATAAAATGATGACCCTTGGTTGACCTTGACCTATTTTACGGCAAGGTCAAATTGGAAACATAGGCTTTTGCATAGGAAGAAGTGAAAACTATGGATTTTTTGAAAACACAGACCGAGGCCTGAAAAGTGGTAGATGCAAACAACTAATGGAGTAGATGAAGGTATGTGATTAATTTAGGTCAAGGTCATCTCTTGACCTTGGCCAGTCTGTCGTCCATACACACTTTTCAAAGATCTTCTTTTCTGAAACTTTTTGGTCAATCAAAGTGAAATTTTATGTGGAGCATCCATGAGTAGGGGAGACGAAAGTTTGATTGCGAAATCCAGGTCACATGAGCAAGATGGCCGCCACGCCCATATATGGTAAAAACCACTCAAAAATCTTCTTCTCCAGAACCGGCAGGCCGATTTTCACGAAACTTGGTATGTAGCATTTGGGACTCCAGCCCATCATAGTTTGATCAAATGATGACCATAGGATTACCTTGACCTATTTTACGGCAATGTCAAATTTGGAAACATATGCTCTTACATTGGAAAAGTGAAACTATGGATTTTTTGAAAACTGTTGCAGCCTGAGACCTGAAAAGTGGTAGATGCAAACAACTAATGGAGTAGATGAAGGTATGTGATTAATTTAGGTCAAGGTCATCTCTTGACCTTGGCCAGTCTGTTGTCCATACACACTTTTCAAAGATCTTCTTCTCTGAAACTGCTCGGCCAATCAAAGTGAAATTTTATGTGGAGCGTCTATGGATAGGGGGAACGAAAGTTTGATCGTGAAATTCGGGTCACATGACCAAGACGGCTGCCATGCCCAACTATGGTAAAAACCACTCAAATATCTTCTTCTCCAGAACTGGCTGGCCGATTTTCGCGAAACTTGGTATGTAGCATGACTCCAGCCCATCATAGTTTGTTGAAATAATGACCCTAGGATGACCTTGACCTATTTTACGGCAATGTCAATTTTGGAAACATAGGCTTTTACATGGGAAAAGGCGAAAACAGTGGATATTTTGGAAACCGGTGCAGCCTGAGACCTGAAAGTTGCTAGATGCAGACAACTAATGGAGTCAATGAAGGTAAGTAATTAATGAAGGCCAAGGTCATTTCTTGACCTTGACCCCAGGTCATTTAAATATCAAAATTAAAATTATGGTTTTCTCAGAAATCACTGGGTTTGGAAACTATTGCAGCCTGAGACCTGAAACTTTGCAGATGCAGACAACTTATGAAGTCAATAAAGGTGTGTGAGTATTCAAGGTCAAGGTCATTTCATGATGACTTAATACACCAAGATCAGGCTTCAGGTGAGCGTTCTCAGGACCAATGGTCCTCTGGTTTTACTGGTAAGGGCTTTCACGGGCCGATCAACTCCTACCACAGTTTTTGATGGAACAATTTGATATCATGCCTACATGATGTACACCCCTTGGACATTTGCATGAAGAAATGTTATTGCGAAAAAATAATTTTTGACAAAATTACAGCTATGAGAACTTTGACAATTTTTCTTAGTTTTTTTACAGGTAAGGGCTTTCACGGGCCGATCAACTTCTACCACAGTTTTTGATGGAACAATTTGATATCATACCTACATGATGTACACCCATTGGACATTTGCATGAAGAAATTATATTGCCAAAATAATTTTTGTGGTAAACAGTTACCCTGCGGGGGGGTATTTAATAAGCATTGCTTATTGACTCTTTTTTCATTTTTCTTGAAAAACAGAAAGATTTGACATTGGCATTGGCATTGATCCATTGCAATTGGAAGCTGATAGAATAGAGCAGACCCATATTAGTCATAATAGTTTGCAAGTCTTTAAAATAAGCTTTCAGGACCCAGTTGTTCAAA
Organism: Rugalucina vietnamica; assembly: GCA_964017185.1. NCBI lineage: Eukaryota > Metazoa > Mollusca > Bivalvia > Lucinida > Lucinidae > Rugalucina > Rugalucina vietnamica. The sequence goes on along the minus strand of OZ024882.1, from coordinate 40,783,762 downwards.
GCATCCTTAGCTTAACGATATCGTTAAGACATAAATTTGTTAAGCAAATATCAATTAAAGTAACAGATACACTGTTATTTTTTGTTGCAGTGCAAAGGATTCTCACATTTTTCAACAAAAAAATAACAGTGTATTTGTAATATTAATGTTTGAAATTTTAACGAAACGTTAACTAACGACGTCGTTAGTTTTGAACAACTGGGCCCAGATTGTCATTAGTAGCTGTTATAAGTCTGAAAATTGAAGCTGGCAATCAGTTTGTCAATGCTGACATCACAAACTTATTTTAAGGAGAAGAAAAGTGTAATAAATTAATTGTTACAAAATACCAAATTCAATTACATGTAGACTACTTTTCATTTTCCAGGACCTAGTGCGTCACATGATGCAGAAAGACCCAAACCACAGATTGTCGGCTGAAGAATATCTAATCCAACAACGTGTCAAGACATTCCCAGAGTATTTCTATACATTCCTGAAGCTATATATCCAGAGATTTGCCACACAGCCAATACTTTGTCCTGATGATAGGATTGGCAGGTACAGATATAGTTTTATGGTTTAGGGTAGTAATTTCTAGCTGACACTGGTTGTCTTTGAAAATTTCTGCCTCACACAAAGGTTTTGTCACACGCCAAATAAAACAAAGTGTAAAAATGAGTGTACATTTGGAAATGAGCTTGGTATTTGCATATTGTATACTTTCTGCAGGGAAAGTGTCATGCTTAATTGGATGCTGTACAATTATGAAGGCTAAAAAGCAACCACAAAATAGTGATGTGAATGTGAAGTTTCCTCTGTTATGCTTTGCAAATACATGCTATTCTATTGTAATGTCACGCGAGTTACTATGCCAAAACTAAGATCTCACTCCATGTAAGAAAATGCATGTAAATGCTAAAATGTTGTACATATTTTGCACAAATGTTTTTTATGTATTTTGCAGAATTAAGAAAGACCTTGACCTTATCTTGAGGACGCTCAAAATAGATGTACATAAGCCTGAGGAGAACACAGCTCTTGTCTTACTTATCTCCCTTGTGGGGTCGTCAGGGAGACTGGCTCATGTAAGTTGGTCCTAGTTATGTCCCTTGTCTCGATGTATAGAGATTGGGGTCACTGTTCTTGCACTGATGATTTGTCTATTTGTCTATCATGCACAAATTTTATGTGCTTTGCTAGTTGAAGGCCTTTGAGGGTACCTTGTTCAAATGTAATCAACATTCAAATATAAATGTTAGGCATGAACAGTAACTCTGAACTGTATAGTTTTTTGAAGTTTAAAAAAGAATTTTCAGTGCGTCTGTGTCACTTGTTTGTCAATAATTAAAAGAAAAATGTTTCTATTTCTCATTGCATCTAAGATTTATGAGGTTGCAAGTGTTTTAACTAGAAGCTTCCTCTGCATTAAGGCCATTAAAAGTATTCAATATGGTACATTGTATGATTTAAAATAACTCCATTTATCTTTAGTAACTTAAAGCATCAAAATAGCTTTGACTGGGAAATGTGTAAAAATGTATACTTGTATGGTAGTAAAATTTCTTATTTTTAGTATTGTAACACCAAGTTGATGGCTCTGAACCTTTTGACAGAACTCTCCAGATATGTTACAGCTGATATCATACTGGACAGAATACTGCCTTATATGGTAAGATATAGTATTGTAACACCAAGTTAATGGCTCTGAACCTGTTGACAGAACTCTCCAGATATGTTACAGCTGATATCATACTGGACAGAATACTGCCTTATATGGTAAGATATATATATATATTGTAACACCTTATATTGCCTTAACTGCCTTATATTGTAACACCAAGTTGAAGGCTGTGAACCTTTTGACAGAACTCTCCAGATATGTTACAGCTGATATCATACTGGACAGAATACTGCCTTATATGGTAAGATATAGTATTGTAACACCACGTTAATGGCTCTGAACCTTTTGACAGAACTCTCCAGATATGTTACAGCTGATATCATACTGGACAGAATACTGCCATATATGGTAAGATATAGTATTGTAACACCAAGTTAATGGCTCTGAATCTGTTGACAGAACTCTCCAGATATGTTACAGCTGATATCATACTGGACAGAATACTGCCTTATATGGTAAGATATATATATATTGTAACACCTTATATTGCCTTAACTGCCTTATATTGTAACACCAAGTTGAAGGCTGTGAACCTTTTGACAGAACTCTCCAGATATGTTACAGCTGATATCATACTGGACAGAATACTGCCTTATATGGTAAGATATAGTATTGTAACACCAAGTTAATGGCTCTTAACCTGTTGACAGAACTCTCCAGATATACTACAGCTGATATCATACTGGACAGAATACTGCCTTATATGGTAAGATATAGTATTGTAACACCAAGTTAATGGCTCTGAACTTGCTGACAGAACTCTCCAGATATGTTACAGCTGATATCATACTGGACAGAATACTGCCATATATGGTAAGATATAGTATTGTAACACCACGTTAATGGCTCTGAACCTTTTTACAGAACTCTCCAGATATGTTACAGCTGATATCATACTGGACAGAATACTGCCTTATATGGTAAGATATAGTATTGTAACACCAAGTTAATGGCTCTGAACCTGCTGACAGAACTCTCCAGATAAGTTACAGCTGATATCATACTGGACAAAATACTGCCATATATGGTAAGATATAGTATTGTAACACCAAGTTAATGGCTCTGAACTTGCTGACAGAACTCTCCAGATATGTTACAGCTGATATCATACTGGACAGAATACTGCCATATATGGTAAGATATAGTATTGTAACACCAAGTTAATGGCTCTGAACCTGTTGACAGAACTCTCCAGATATGTAACATCTGATATCATTCTGGACAGAATACTGCCGTATATGGTAAGATATAGTATTGTAACATCAAGTTAATGGCTCTGAACTTGCTGACAGAACTCACCAGATATGTTACAGCTGATATCATACTGGACAGAATACTGCCGTATATGGTAAGATATAGTATTGTAACACCAAGTTAATGGCTCTGAACCTGTTGACAGAACTCTCCAGATATGTTACAGCTGATATCATACTGGACAGAATACTGCCGTATATGGTAAGATATAGTATTGTAACACCAAGTTAATGGCTCTGAACCTGCTGACAGAACTCTCCAGATATGTTACATCTGATATCATTCTGGACAGAATACTGCCGTATATGGTAAGATATAGTATTGTAACACCAAGTTAATGGCTCTGAACCTGCTGACAGAACTCTCCAGATATGTTACAGCTGATATCATTCTGGACAGAATACTGCCATATATGGTAAGATATAGTATTGTAACACCAAGTTAATGGCTCTGAACCTGCTGACAGCACTCTCCAGATATGTTACATCTGATATCATTCTGGACAGAATACTGCCGTATATGGTAAGATATAGTATTGTAACATCAAGTTAATGGCTCTGAACCTGTTGACAGAACTCTCCAGATATGTTACAGCTGATATCATTCTGGACAGAATACTGCCTTATATGGTAAGATATAGTATTGTAACACCAAGTTAATGGCTCTGAACCTGCTGACAGAACTCTCCAGATATGTTACAGCTGATATCATACTGGACAGAATACTGCCTTATATGGTAAGATATAGTATTGTAACACCAAGTTAATGGCTCTGAACCTGTTGACAGAACTCTCCAGATATGTTACAGCTGATATCATTCTGGACAGAATACTGCCGTATATGGTAAGATATAGTATTGTAACACCACGTTAATGGCTCTGAACCTTTTGACAGAACTCTCCAGATATGTTACAGCTGATATCATACTGGACAGAATACTGCCATATATGGTAAGATATAGTATTGTTACACCAAGTTAATGGCTCTGAACCTGCTGACAGAACTCTCCAGATATGTTACAGCTGATATCATACTGGACAGAATACTGCCATATATGGTAAGATATAGTATTGTAACACCAAGTTAATGGCTCTGAACCTGTTGACAGAACTCTCCAGATATGTTACAGCTGATATCATACTGGACAGAATACTGCCTTATATGGTAAGATATAGTATTGTAACACCAAGTTGAAGGCTCTGAACCTGTTGACAGAACTCTCCAGATATGTTACAGCTGATATCATACTGGACAGAATACTGCCTTATATGGTAAGATATAGTATTGTAACACCAAGTTGATGGCTCTGAACCTGCTGACAGAACTCTCCAGATATGTTACAGCTGATATCATTCTGGACAGAATACTGCCGTATATGGTAAGATATAGTATTGTAACACCAAGTTAATGGCTCTGAACCTGCTGACAGAACTCTCCAGATATGTTACAGCTGATATCATACTGGACAGATTACTGCCATATATGGTAAGATATAGTATTGTAACATCAAGTTAATGGCACTGAACCTATTGACAGAACTCTCCAGATATGTTACATCTGATATCATTCTGGACAGAATACTGCCGTATATGGTAAGATATAGTATTGTAACACCAAGTTAATGGCACTGAACCTGTTGACAGAACTCTCCAGATATGTTACATCTGATATCATACTGGACAGAATACTACCTTATATGGTAAGATATAGTATTGTAACATCAAGTTAATGGCTCTGAACCTGTTGACAGAACTCTCCAGATATGTACATGTAACATCTGATATCATACTGGACAGAATACTGCCGTATATGGTAAGATATAGAATTGTAACATCAAGTTAATGGCTCTGAACCTGTTGACAGAACTCTCCAGATATGTTACATCTGATATCATACTGGACAGAATACTGCCATATATGGTAAGATATAGTATTGTAACACCAAGTTAATGGCTCTGAACCTGTTGACAGAACTCTCCAGATATGTTACAGCTGATATCATACTGGACAGAATACTACCTTATATGGTAAGATATAGTATTGTAACATCAAGTTAATGGCTCTGAACCTGTTGACAGAACTCTCCAGATATGTAACATCTGATATCATACTGGACAGAATACTGCCGTATATGGTAAGATATAGTATTGTAACACCAAGTTAATGGCTCTGAACCTGCTGACAGAACTCTCCATATATGTAACATCTGATATCATACTGGACAGAATACTACCTTATATGGTAAGATATAGTATTGTAACATCAAGTTAATGGCTCTGAACCTGTTGACAGAACTCTCCAGATATGTTACAGCTGATATCATACTGGACAGAATACTGCCTTATATGGTAAGATATAGTATTGTAACACCAAGTTAATGGCTCTGAAGCTGCTAACAGAACTCTCCAGATATGTTACATCTGATATCATTCTGCACAGAATACTGCCATATATGGTAAGATATAGTATTGTAACACCAAGTTAATGGCACTGAACCTTTTGACAGAACTCTCCAGATATGTTACATCTGATATCATACTGGACAGAATACTGCCATATATGGTAAGATATAGTATTGTAACATCAAGTTAATGGCTCTGAACCTGTTGACAGAACTCTCCAGATATGTAACATCTGATATCATACTGGACAGAATACTACCTTATATGGTAAGATATAGTATTGTAACATCAAGTTAATGGCTCTGAACCTGTTGACAGAACTCTCCAGATATGTAACATCTGATATCATACTGGACAGAATACTGCCGTATATGGTAAGATATAGTATTGTAACACCAAGTTAATGGCTCTGAACCTGCTGACAAAACTCACCAGATATGTTACAGCTGATATCATTCTGGACAGAATACTGCCATATATGGTAAGATATAGTATTGTAACACCAAGTTAATGGCTCTGAACCTGTTGACAGAACTCTCCAGATATGTTACAGCTGATATCATACTGGACAGAATACTGCCGTATATGGTAAGATATAGTATTGTAACACCAAGTTAATGGCTCTGAACCTGTTGACAGAACTCTCCAGATATACTACAGCTGATATCATACTGGACAGAATACTGCCGTATATGGTAAGATATAGTATTGTAGCAACAAGTTAATGGCTCTGAACCTGCTGACAGCACTCTCCAGATATGTTACATCTGATATCATTCTGGACAGAATACTGCCTTATATGGTAAGATATAGTATTGTAACACCAAGTTAATGGCTCTGAACCTGTTGACAGAACTCTCCAGATATGTTACAGCTGATATCATTCTGGACAGAATACTGCCTTATATGGTAAGATATAGTATTGTAACACCAAGTTAATGGCTCTGAACCTGCTGACAGAACTCTCCAGATATGTTACAGCTGATATCATACTGGACAGAATACTGCCTTATATGGTAAGATATAGTATTGTAACACCACGTTAATGGCTCTGAACTTGCTGACAGAACTCTCCAGATATGTTACAGCTGATATCATTCTGGACAGAATACTGCCGTATATGGTAAGATATAGTATTGTAGCAACAAGTTAATGGCTCTGAACCTGCTGACAGAACTCTCCAGATATGTTACAGCTGATATCATTCTGGACAGAATACTGCCATATATGGTAAGATATAGTATTGTAACACCAAGTTAATGGCTCTGAACTTGCTGACAGAACTCTCCAGATATGTTACAGCTGATATCATACTGGACAGAATACTGCCATATATGGTAAGATATAGTATTGTAACACCAAGTTAATGGCTCTGAACCTGTTGACAGATCTCTCCAGATATGTTACAGCTGATATCATTCTGGACAGAATACTGCCATATATGGTAAGATATAGTATTGTAACACCAAGTTAATGGCTCTGAACCTGCTGACAGAACTCTCCAGATATGTTACAGCTGATATCATACTGGACAGAATACTGCCATATATGGTAAGATATAGTATTGTAACACCAAGTTAATGGCTCTGAGCCTGTTGACAGAACTCTCCAGATATGTTACAGCTGATATCATACTGGACAGAATACTGCCTTATATGGTAAGATATAGTATTGTAACACCAAGTTAATGGCTCTGAACCTGCTGACAGAACTCTCCAGATATGTTACAGCTGATATCATACTGGACAGAATACTGCCATATATGGTAAGATATAGTATTGTAACATCAAGTTAATGGCTCTGAACCTGCTGACAGAACTCTCCAGATATGTAACATCTGATATCATACTGGACAGAATACTGCCGTATATGGTAAGATATAGTATTGTAACACCAAGTTAATGGCTCTGAAGCTGCTGACAGAACTCTCCAGATATGTTACAGCTGATATCATTCTGGACAGAATACTGCCATATATGGTAAGATATAGTATTGTAGCAACAAGTTAATGGCTCTGAACTTGGTGACAGAACTCTCCAGATATGTAACATCTGATATCATACTGGACAGAATACTGCCATATATGGTAAGATATAGTATTGTAACACCAAGTTAATGGCTCTGAACCTGCTGACAGAACTCTCCAGATATGTTACAGCTGATATCATTCTGGACAGAATACTGCCTTATATGGTAAGATATAGTATTGTAACACCAAGTTAATGGCTCTGAACCTGCTGACAGAACTCTCCAGATATGTTACAGCTGATATCATTCTGGACAGAATACTGCCTTATATGGTAAGATATAGTATTGTAACACCAAGTTAATGGCTCTGAATCTGTTGACAGAACTCTCCAGATATGTTACAGCTGATATCATTCTGGACAGAATACTGCCGTATATGGTAAGATATAGTATTGTAACACCAAGTTAATGGCTCTGAACCTGCTAACAGAACTCTCCAAATATGTTACAGCTGATATCATTCTGGACAGAATACTGCCGTATATGGTAAGATATAGTATTGTAACACCAAGTTAATGGCTCTGAACCTGTTGATAGAACTCTCCAGATATGTTACAGCTGATATCATACTAGACAGAATACTGCCGTATATGGTAAGATATAGTATTGTAACACCACGTTAATGGCTCTGAACCTGTTGACAGAACTCTCCAGATATGTTACAGCTGATATCATACTGGACAGAATACTGCCATATATGGTAAGATATAGTATTGTAACACCAAGTTAATGGCTCTGAACCTGCTGACAAAACTCACCAGATATGTAACATCTGATATCATACTGGACAGAATACTACCTTATATGGTAAGATATAGTATTGTAACATCAAGTTAATGGCTCTTAACCTGTTGACAGAACTCTCCAGATATATTACAGCTGATATCATACTGGACAGAATACTGCCATATATGGTAAGATATAGTATTGTAACACCACGTTAATGGCTCTGAACTTGCTGACAGAACTCTCCAGATATGTTACAGCTGATATCATACTGGACAGAATACTGCCATATATGGTAAGATATAGTATTGTAACACCAAGTTAATGGCTCTGAACCTGTTGACAGAACTCTCCAGATATGTTACATCTGATATCATACTGGACAGAATACTACCTTATATGGTAAGATATAGTATTGTAACATCAAGTTAATGGCTCTGAACCTGTTGACAGAACTCTCTAGATATGTTACAGCTGATATCATTCTGGACAGAATACTGCCTTATATGGTAAGATATAGTATTGTAACACCAAGTTAATGGCTCTGAACCTGCTGACAGAACTCACCAGATATGTTACAGCTGATATCATTCTGGACAGAATACTGCCGTATATGGTAAGATATAGTATTGTAACACCAAGTTAATGGCTCTGAACCTGTTGACAGATCTCTCCAGATATGTTACAGCTGATATCATACTGGACAGAATACTGCCATATATGGTAAGATATAGTATTGTAACATCAAGTTAATGGCTCTGAACCTGTTGACAGAACTCTCCAGATATGTTACAGCTGATATCATTCTGGACAGAATACTGCCGTATATGGTAAGATATAGTATTGTAACACCAAGTTAATGGCTCTGAACCTGTTGACAGATCTCTCCAGATATGTTACAGCTGATATCATTCTGGACAGAATACTGCCATATATGGTAAGATATAGTATTGTAACACCAAGTTAATGGCTCTGAACCTGTTGACAGAACTCTCCAGATATGTTACATCTGATATCATTCTGGACAGAATACTGCCTTATATGGTAAGATATAGTATTGTAACACCAAGTTAATGGCTCTGAACCTGCTGACAGAACTCTCCAGATATGTTACAGCTGATATCATACTGGACAGAATACTGCCATATATGGTAAGATATAGTATTGTAACACCAAGTTAATGGCTCTGAACCTGCTGACAGATCTCTCCAGATATGTTACAGCTGATATCATTCTGGACAGAATACTGCCGTATATGGTAAGATATAGTATTGTAACACCAAGTTAATGGCTCTGAACCTGCTGACAGAACTCTCCAGATATGTTACATCTGATATCATTCTGGACAGAATACTGCCTTATATGGTAAGATATAGTATTGTAACACCAAGTTAATGGCTCTGAACCTGCTGACAGAACTCTCCAGATATGTTACAGCTGATATCATACTGGACAGAATACTGCCATATATGGTAAGATATAGTATTGTAACACCACGTTAATGGCTCTGAACTTGCTGTCAGACAGAACTCTCCAGATATGTTACAGCTGATATCATTCTGGACAGAATACTGCCGTATATGGTAAGATATAGTATTGTAACACCAAGTTAATGGCTCTGAACCTGCTAACAGAACTCACCAGATATGTTACAGCTGATATCATTCTGGACAGAATACTGCCATATATGGTAAGATATAGTATTGTAACACCAAGTTAATGGCTCTGAACCTGCTAACAGAACTCTCCAGATATGTTACAGCTGATATCATACTGGACAGAATACTGCCGTATATGGTAAGATATAGTATTGTAACATCAAGTTAATGGCTCTGAACCTGCTGAAAGAACTCTCCAGATATGTTACAGCTGATATCATACTGGACAGAATACTGCCTTATATGGTAAGATATAGTATTGTAACACCAAGTTAATGGCTCTGAACCTGTTGACAGAACTCTCCAGATATGTTACAGCTGATATCATACTGGACAGAATACTGCCTTATATGGTAAGATATAGTATTGTAACACCAAGTTAATGGCTCTGAACCTTTTGACAGAACTCTCCAGATATGTTACAGCTGATATCATTCTGGACAGAATACTGCCTTATATGGTAAGATATAGTATTGTAACACCAAGTTAATGGCTCTGAACCTGCTGACAGATCTCTCCAGATATGTTACAGCTGATATCATTCTGGACAGAATACTGCCTTATATGGTAAGATATAGTATTGTAACATCAAGTTAATGGCTCTGAACCTACTGACAGAACTCTCCAGATATCATACTGGACAGAATACTGCCATATATGGTAAGATATAGTATTGTAACACCAAGTTAATGGCTCTGAACCTATTGACAGAACTCTCCAGATATGTTACAGCTGATATCATACTGGACAGAATACTGCCGTATATGGTAAGATATAGTATTGTAACACCAAGTTAATGACACTGAACCTGCTAACAGAACTCTCCAGATATGTTACAGCTGATATCATACTGGACAGAATACTACCATATTTGGTAAGATATAGTATTGTAACACCAAGTTAATGGCTCTGAACCTGCTTACAGAACTCTCCAGATATGTTACAGCTGATATCATACTAGACAGAATACTGCCGTATATGGTAAGATATGGTATTGTAACACCAAGTTAATGGCTCTGAACCTGTTGACAGAACTCTCCAGATATGTTACAGCTGATATCATACTGGACAGAATACTGCCATATATGGTAAGCTGGGCAGTGCTTTAATGTTGGAAGTTCATTCCTCTATAGGTTAGAAGTCCCCTCAAAAATTCAGGGGACATGCCAACATGACCATAGTTGTTTACGGGGATATTAAGCAAAAATTCAAACTGTTATGTATGACAGTTACTTGTTGAAAGATGTGCATTCAGTACTGGTAAACTTCCCAAGGGAGTATGCCCAGGAAAGTATGATGTTATACATATGATGTTTACTTGTTGTCCTTAGCAATTATTTACTTGTAGTGTCCCAGATATTGGACATAAACAGGTTGTTTACTTCAGAATTTTCTAGAAATTTCAAATTGTTCTTTGACGGAAAAGTCCGGAAAAATCTGGAAGAACCAAAGATGTAGAATCTTCTAGAAAATTTTTTTTTTATGTCAAAAGAATATTGTGGAATTTTCTGGAAGGATAATGGCCTCTCTAGAATATTCCAAAACATTAAATTTTGGTAAACAACTTGTTATTTTTAGTATATGATATCATAGAATTTGCTGGAAGAATCCTGAATGTTCCTCAGTGCTATATAAGGGCTACAAATTTTCATAAGGACAATCTTTGGGTACTGTTACTATTAAGAAGTCAAAATCTATCTTACTGGAATTTAAACTTATTCTTGGATTACTTTGTGATATTCGATTCTGGATTGGGACATAGTGCTATTTTGAAACAAACTTTAATTCTTGGGATCAGAAACTGATACAGACTTGTGTTAAAAAAATTCTGAGGGACATTCAGACATTCTTTAAGGGAATTAACATCTTGAAAGGTATTGTACATTCATTTTTGTTTGATTATATATATGCTTTTGATTGTTTCACATGTAATTACTGGTTAAATCACTTCTAAATAGATTTGTTATAGCCCCGCTTTGAAAAAGTGGGGGCTATACTGGATTCACCCTGTCCTTCCGTAGTTCCGTTATTCCGTTATTCTGTCCTTCCGTCCTTCCGTCCTTCCGACATTTTTGTTTCCATTCATTATCTTGAGAATGGCTTGACAGAATCTGACCAAATTTTGTATGCACATCAACATTGACAAGATCTAGCTTGAGATTGTTACCCGTCATTTTTCGCAAAATTTTGACGGAGTTATGGCCCTTGATTGATGTCAGAATTTCGTTTCCACTCAATATCTTGAGAACGAATTGACAGAATCGGACCAAATTTTGTATGCACATCAACATTGACAAGATCTAGCTTGGGATTGTTACCCGTCATTTTTCGCAAAATTTTGACGGAGTTATGGCCCTTGATTGACGTCAGAATTTCGTTTCCGCTCAATATCTTGAGAACGAATTGACAGAATCTGACCAAATTTTGTATGCACATCAACATTGACAAGATCTAGCTTGGAATTGTTACCCGTAATTTATCGCAAAATTTTGACGGAGTTATGGCCCTTGATTGACGTCAGAATTTCGTTTCCGCTCAATATCTTGAGAATGAATTGACAGAATCGGACCAAATTTTGTATGCATATCATCATTGACAAGATCTAGCTTGGGATTATTACCCGTCATTTTTCGCAAAATTTTGACGGAGTTATGGCCCTTGATTGACGTCAGAATTTCGTTTCCGCTCAATATCTTGAGAACGAATTGACAGAATCCAACCAAATTTTGACAGAATCGGACCAAATTTTGTATGCACATCATCATTGACAGGATCTAGCTTGGGATTGTTACCTGTCATTTTTAGCAAAATTTTGACGGAGTTATGACCCTTGATTAACGTCAGAATTTGGTTTCCGCTCAATATCTTGAGAACGCATTGACAGAATCCGACCAAATTTTGTATGCATATCAACATTGACATGATCTAGCTTGGGATTGTTACCTGTTATTTTTTGCAAAATTTTGACGGAGTTACGGCCCTTGATTGACGTCAGAATTTCGTTTCCGCTCAATATCTTGAGAACAAATTGACAGAATCCAACCAAATTTTGTATGCACATCAACATTGACAAGATCTAGCTTGAGATTGTTACCCGTCATTTTTCGCAAAATTTTGATGGAGTTATGGCCCTTGCTTAACGTCAGAATTTCGTTTCCGCTCAATATCTTGAGAACGAATTGACAGAATCCAACCAAATTTTGTATGCACATCAACATTGACAAGATCTGGCTTAGGATTGTTACCCGTCATTTTTCACAAAATTTTGATGGAGTTACAGCCCTTGATTGACATCAGAGTTTCATTTCCGCTCAATATCTGGAGAATGAATTGACAGAATCCGTCCAAATTTTGTATGCACATCATCATTGACAAGATCTAGCTTGGGATTATTACCCATCATTTTTTGCAAAATTTTGACGGAGTTAACAGCCCTTGATTGACTTCAGAATTTTGTTTCCGCTCAATATCTTCAGAACGAATTGACAGAATCCGTCTAAATTTTGTATGCACATCATCATTGACAAGATCTAGCTTTGGATTATTACCCGTCATTTTTCGCAAAATTTTGACAGAGAACGAATTGACATAATCAGACCAAATTTTGTATGAGCATCAATATTGATGAGATCTAGCTTGTGATAGCCTGTGATAGTTACCTGTCATTGTTTTTTTCACCCTGCAAAAAAAGCTGAGAAGCGGGGCTATAGTCAGATTCTCTGACAATTCTAGTTAAATTTTAAACAAAGCTTGTTGCTGGCTAACCAACTTGTTGGTTTCCTTAATCTTCTAGTTACGCCTGGCACGTAACAGAATTGGGGGCTCGAGTCCGGGATTGAAATTTCTTGTGCACCAAATTTATTTAAAATTCTAAAGTATCTTCACTGTTTGCTGTTTAAATAGCTAAAGCCAGCAAAACGCAACCATGTCATTCAAATTAGATTATGATACAGTAAAGGAATTTATTCTTAAGGCTTATGAGTTGGTCCCTGAGGCATACAGGCAGAAAGTTAGAGACTGTAGAAAAGAACATGACCAGACTCATGTTGAGTTTGCTAGAACAAAAGAGCAACTATTTGATAGATGGTGTTCTTCAAAGAAAGTAGGGTCTGATCATGCAAAGCTAAGGCAGCTCATGCTTGTTGAAGAATTCAAACGGTGCATAAATTCTGATGTTAAGGCTTTCTTGAACGAAAGAGAAGTTGAAAACTTGGAAACAGCAGCACGTTTAGCTGATGACTATGCTTTGACTCATAAGGCTTCATTTGTCAACAAGCCATATCCTAGGAAACCATATAACCCTCAATCAAAGCAAATTACCCCTCAGTCAAAACCATATTCCCCTCAGTCCGGTCCCAAAGCCAATCCCAGTAATCCAACTGACAATTCCAGTCCAAAACCCAAATTTTCTAGTGAAAACAAAGGACAAAATCCCTTATCCCAGCCAATTTGTAATTATTGTAAGAAAACTGGCCACATTATTTCTGAATGTTTGGCACTGAAACGAAAGAAAGAAAGAGAAAATCTAGATAGTGCTAAACCGACAGGTCTCACCTCCTTAAAGGCTAAACCACAGTCTTGTATCCAGGAAGAAAACCCTATACTGACCAGAACTTGTAAAGAGTCAGTCTCTGAGGATTCTATTATGGAGATTTATGAACCATTCTTATCAGATGGTTTTGTGTCACTTAACAGTGACTCTGCCCAGTCTACCCCTATCAAAATCTTACGAGATACCGGAGCTTCTCAATCCCTTATCTTGGCAGATACCTTGCCATTTTCCGAGAAGTCTTCTTCTGGGACAAGTGTCCTTATCCAGGGCGTAGAGTGTGGATTTGTTAATGTACCGCTCCATAATATCTATTTGTCCTCAGACTTAGTTAAAGGTCCCGTGGCTGTAGGTATTAGACCTTCCTTACCCTTTAAAGGTATTCATTTGCTGTTAGGCAATGATTTGGCAGGAGATAAGGTTGTGGTAAACCCACTTTTGACCAGCACACCATGTGTTGATCAACCGCCTGATCCCATTGAGCAGGAAATTCCTGACCTTTACCCTTCTTGTGCTGTCACTAGGGCAATGGCAAAGAAAGCCAAATTATATGATGGGATGCAGGACATAAATTTAACTGACACTTTGATAGGTCAGTCCTTTAATAAAGAGATTTCAACATCTCTTTCCCCTAGTCAGTCTGATATTCAGACTGACCCTAGCAATCCAAGGTCGGGGTCAGAAAATGACCTTTCACCCACAACGTCAAATGATCAAGGTCATGACCAGATGTCAAGGTCACAGCTTTGTAAAGAACAACACAGTGATTCTGATATCTCACCTTTATTTGAAAGGGCTTTTAATGAAAATGAAATATCCCAGGTTCCTGTTTGCTATTATGTCAAAAATGGCATTTTGATGAGAAAATGGCGTCCTCCGGATGTCTCCGCAGAAGATGAGTGGACTGTTAACCACCAAATTGTGGTTCCTAGGGTTTATCGCCCTGAAATCTTAAACTTGGCTCATGAAACACCCATGTCAGGCCATTTAGGTGTAAATAAGACCTATCACAAGATCCTTAATCATTTCTACTGGCCAGGAATAAAATCTGATGTATCTCAACACTGCAAATCCTGCCACACTTGTCAGATGGTAGGAAAACCCAATCAGACTATTCCTAAAGCTCAGTTACAGCCCATTCCTGCCTTTGATGAACCTTTCAGCAGAGTGATTATTGATTGTGTAGGTCCCTTACCCAAAACAAAGAAAGGTTGTGAATATCTTCTGACCATAATGTGTGCTTCAACTCGCTTTCCTGAAGCTATCCCACTCAGAAATATCAAGGCTAAAACAATAGTTAATGCACTTGTGAAGTTCTTCACATTTGTAGGCCTCCCAAAATCTATCCAGTCAGATCAGGGCTCAAATTTTATGTCAGGAATTTTTCAGCAAGTTATGTACGAACTTGGAATTAAGCAATACAAGTCATCGGCTTACCACCCTGAAAGCCAAGGTGCCTTAGAAAGATTCCATCAAACTTTGAAAAACATGATCAGAGCTTACTGCTTTGACACTGAAAAAGATTGGGATGAAGGCATACACTTGCTTCTATTTGCTGTAAGAGAATCTGTACAAGAGCCTCTGGGGTTCAGCCCATTTGAGCTTGTTTTTGGGCACACTGTACGTGGACCGTTAAAACTTCTAAAAGAGAAATTTCTCTCAGATGATGACAGTTCTTTGAACTTACTTCAGTGTGTGTCTGATTTCAAAAACAGACTATCAAAGGCCTGTGATGCAGCTCGGTCCAATCTCAAATCTGCTCAAAGCAAAATGAAGATTCGTTATGATGAAAATGCTAAAGACAGAAATTTTGAACCTGGAGACAAGGTACTTGCTCTCTTGCCCATTCCTGGCAGACCTTTACAAGCTAGATATTATGGCCCGTATACTGTTGATAAAAAGTTAAGTGACGTGAATTACATTGTTTACACTCCTGGGAGGCGCAAGCAAAAACAGCTATGTCACATTAATATGCTCAAGAAGTATATTGATAGGGATAGTTCTGTTATTTCATCAGTAAATATAGTTAATTCTGTCCCTCATGAACAAAATCAAATGGACTCTGAGGACTTCAACTTGGAGAAATCTGATCCCTCGTCATCGAAACTCCAGAATTCTGACATACTACAGAATCTTGATCAGAAACTGTCTCACCTTGATTCAGACAAAAGACTTGAACTGAAACAGTTAGTTCTCGAATATGAGCACTTATTTCCAGACATTCCATCCAGAACTGACAAAATCTATCATGATGTTGACATTATTGAAGGTTCAAAACCTGTAAAGCAACATCCTTACAGAATGAACCCTGTAAAACAGCAATATCTCAGGGAAGAAGTTCAATATTTGCTGGACAATGATTTCATTGAACCCAGCCAAAGTGAATGGAGTTCTCCTTGTATTCTTGTACCAAAGCCAGACGGGACATTTAGAATGTGCACAGACTATCGAAAAGTCAATTCTGTCACTAAAACAGACACTTTTCCCATCCCACGAATCGATGATTGCATTGATAATATTGGACATGCCAAGTATGTTACAAAGTTCGATCTGCTAAAGGGATTTTGGCAGATACCCCTCACGGACAGAGCAAAGGAGATCTCGGCATTTGTTACACCAGATGGACTGTACCAGTATAAAGTCATGCCATTTGGAATGAAGAACTCGCCTGCGACTTTTCAGCGGCTGGTCAACAGTTTGATTTCCAATCTGGATGGCTGTAAAGCCTATATCGACGACGCTATTATCTTCAGTGAGGAGTGGCAACAACACTTGCAGACAATCAGAACATTCTTTGACCGGCTAAGTGATGCTAAACTAACTGTGAACTTGGCAAAAAGTGAATTTTGCCATGCAAACTTGACATTTCTTGGACACATTGTAGGTCAAGGTCAGGTAAAACCTGTAGAAGCTAAAGTTGAGGCTATCTCAGATTTTCCTGTACCTACGAGCAAAAGACAACTGATGCGCTATCTGGGTATGGCTGGATATTACAGGAAATTCTGCAACAACTTCTTGGCTATAGCTGAGCCTCTGACAAACTTGCTTG
This sequence comes from Rugalucina vietnamica, assembly GCA_964017185.1. Lineage (NCBI taxonomy): Eukaryota > Metazoa > Mollusca > Bivalvia > Lucinida > Lucinidae > Rugalucina > Rugalucina vietnamica. The sequence goes on along the minus strand of OZ024882.1, from coordinate 40,766,434 downwards.
GTAAGAAGGCCAAGTATGTTTGGACGGATGACTGCCAGAAGTCATTTGATAAGCTCAAGGCCATACTTAGAAGTGCTCCGGTTCTCTTAGCACCAAGTTTTGACAAAGAGTTCAAGTTGGCTGTAGATGCCAGTGATGTTGGTGCAGGCAGTGTATTGTTGCAAGAAGATGACAATGGTGTTGACCATCCTGTTTGTTATTTTTCCAAAAAGTTTAACAAGCATCAGAGAAATTACTCTACCATAGAGAAAGAATGCCTATCTCTAATCCTTGCACTTCAGCACTTTGAAGTTTACTTAGCTTCTTCACATGCACCAATTGTTGTCTTCAGTGACCACAATCCACTGACTTTCATACATAAAATGAAAAACAAGAACCAGCGTTTACTCAGGTGGAGTCTCATGTTACAAGAGCACAATCTTGACATCAGACATATCCGAGGAAGAGATAATATCATTCCAGGCACCCTAAGCAGAGCTTAAGTGCCTCTACAATGCTGATGTCCAGCTTTGTGCTGTTGTATTTGATTAGTTTTGCACAAATTTTGCTAAACATATTGTATACAATTATCCAGTATTGCAAAAGAAAGCTTTATTTTATAAAACTTTCTTTTCTTTGAAGAGGGGAAGTGTTATGTATGACAGTTACTTGTTGAAAGATGTGCATTCAGTACTGGTAAACTTCCCAAGGGAGTATGCCCAGGAAAGTATGATGTTATACATATGATGTTTACTTGTTGTCCTTAGCAATTATTTACTTTTAGTGTCCCAGATATTGGACATAAACAGGTTGTTTACTTCAGAATTTTCTAGAAATTTCAAATTGTTCTTTGACGGAAAAGTCCGGAAAAATCTGGAAGAACCAAAGATGTAGAATCTTCTAGAAAAATTTTTTTTTATGTCAAAAGAATATTGTGGAATTTTTTGGAAGGATAATGGCCTCTCTAGAATATTCCAAAACATTAAATTTTGGTAAACAACTTGTTATTTTTAGTATATGATATCATAGAATTTGCTGGAAGAATCCTGAATGTTCCTCAGTGCTATATAAGGGCTACAAATTTTCATAAGGACAATCTTTGGGTACTGTTACTATTAAGAAGTCAAAATCTATCTTACTGGAATTTAAACTTATTCTTGGATTACTTTGTGATATTCGATTCTGGATTGGGACACAGTGCTATTTTGAAACAAACTTTAATTCTTGGGATCAGAAACTGATACAGACTTGTGTTAAAAAAATTCTGAGGGACATTCAGACATTCTTTAAGGGAATTAACATCTTGAAAGGTATTGTACATTCATTTTTGTTTGATTGTATATATGCTTTTGATTGTTTCACATGTAATTACTGGTTAAATCACTTCTAAATAGATTTGTTAAATTTTAAACAAAGCTTGTTGCTGGCTAACCAACTTGTTGGTTTCCTTAATCTTCTAGTTACGCCTGGCACGTAACAAAACATAACCTCGAGCGTGGAGTCTCCTTGAGAAAGACACTTTAAGCTGCATGTAATACAGTACAACCTCATTATAACATGCCTCATTATAACATGGCTTTCCATATAACACAGCCATGTTTTGAAACATGGCTCCTGAATTGGTTATTTTCCTGAATTGCTATTGTAGATAAGCTCATTATAACATGTTTACACTTAATACGGTCTATTTCTATGGACCCGAAAGATAGCATTATAATGAGGTTGTACTGTTCAGGTAATACCCAGGAAGTGGTGGCTCTGTCCAGACATGTCTTAAAAATATTGAGATGTTGAGCCGTAACCAAAGTCGAACAAACAAATAAAATTATACTAGGACACAATTTTTGTCAGAAGATAACTGCTGGTAAAATCATCAGTTTTTGCCATGTGACCATAATAAGCCGGTGACTCCCCACTTTTATTTCGATTTTAGTCCAAGGATACAATTATTTTGAAGCATAGGAAGATTCATGAAAATCATATGCGGGAATTAAATAGTAATGTTTCCCTTGAAGTAATTGAAGATTCAGATTGAGCCCCGTCAAGAGAAAACCAACATTCTGCATATGCAAGAACAATTGTGCAGATCACTGTGAAGCTGATCAGCGCCTTTGTTTTCCCTACACGGATAGTACAATTCCTCCACTTTCAAAATCCAAAATTTCCAGCCTCTAGTCAACTTTTGTGCTTGTACAGCTTAGTTTGTGTCAGACCTGTTCAGAAACCACATTATCGGTTTTCTTATGACGTGGCTCAGATAGCATTGGGTGATTGTTTTTGTTATTTTGTTACACAGTTTTTCATGAAAACAAGAAAACTAACTATGTGACTCCATTTGACATAAGAAAAATTGAGTTGAATTATTTTTCAGATAACCTTTGCTGCGGACAAGGAGGCCTCAGTCAGGGCTGAGATGTTAGGTTGTATTACAACATGTCTTAAAGATATACATAATGTTCCTAGAAGGTGGGTGTTTTATTCTGATCTTAATCTACTTGGGCATGTCTGAGAAAAATGTAATATCAGGACAATAAAAGCATGTTACTCCTTGTTTATCTATAGGACTCACAGCTTATCAATTACTAGAATCTAGTAAATCCACTATAACCTATAGGGAAATTCCTGCTAACTTGTTTGAATTCTTGGTGAATGTCACATGCCATCTTAACTTCCTGTACAGCTTACAAGGCATTTCAGACATCTTGTGTCAGAGATTTTTGAGCATCAGAGATAGGATGAAACCAATAATTGTTTCCTGCTTTGATAAGCCATTGTTTGGCTTACATTTCCTTTTTAATATCATGAAAGGTGCTAAATAAAAATTCTCTTATACTTTTGATTTTTCAGTGATGCCAATGTGTTTCCAGAATATATCTTTCCAAATTTGGTAAGTATGCAAAGACACTATATTATCTAATATTTCTGTATAGGATATAAGATAATTTGGTTTCTTCTTGACGTCACAGTAACTTCAAAATAATGTTATTTCCAAGATTGTTGCAATGTATTTTAAAGTGAAACCGGTGTTATTCCAAGCACTGACATCACACCATATCAGCGGCAATCGCGAACAACCAATTTGATTAACAAAAAGAGTTCTAAATTGCAAAAAAAAAAGGCGTTTTGGATTGCCAAATTGATGATGTAGAACTTAAATTGAATGTTCACGACTGCCAACACATGCTTTTTTGGCGGTCAGGAACGTAATTTTGTATAAATTCACTCCTTCCGCATTGCCGCTAATACAGTGTCGGCATGCAAAAATATGCCGGAAAGAGGATAAAAATGAGTTCGAAAAGGATAGACAAATCTGTCCTATATGTAAATGTTTGGCATCAGGCAGCATAAACATACAATACTTAACAGTGACTCGGAAGATAGCTCTATCCATACACTTGTGCTAGATTCTCATCTTATTTCTTGAAGTTTTGTAAATTTGAGCCACCTCATGAGAAAACCAACAATCTGCATATGCAAAAACAAAGACGCAGATCAGCTTCGCGGTAACCGCTGATCAGCGCCTTTGTTTTCGCTACACGAATAGTACACTTCCTCTTCTTCTTGAATCCGCAATTTCAAGCTTCTAGCCTGCTTCAGTGTTTGTACAGCTCGGTTTGTGTCGGACCTGTTTGGAAACCATATTGTTGGTTTTCCCACAAGGCGGCTCATTTCTTGAACTCTGCTAAATTTGACTGCTATATTTTCTAGTCTCCACTGACTCAAGATTCTGCTGCTGTAGTCAGAGTGGCCTATGCTGCAAATATTGCCCAGCTGGCTGAAACAGCACTCAGGTACGCATGCAACACAGGTCAACCTCATTATAACCTTTTTGGGAGCCACAAAAACAGACATGTTATAGGTGAGACCATGTTATATTGAGGCTACATACAATCTACCGATACTGAGTTGATAATTTCTAATTATCACCTCAGACACAGACATAGAGCAAATTAATAATTTAGGGGTCCATATCATGGTGGTGTTATAATGAAAAGAACATATTGAAGTGCATTATAATGAGATTGACATGTACTTCGCTTTTAAGATCAAAACATTTTCATGTGCTTCCTGTTTTGTATGTTATCCTTCAGAAAAGTATGTATTGATTTAATAAATGTTAAAAATATATGAACATTTTTGGGACATGACCAAATAGATTTGTCATCATGTCTGTAGATGGTAAGATGTTGCGTATACCGTCCTGTATGGTATCATTTAAGGATTGAAATTCAGATTTTAGCTTTCACTGGATGATGAAAAACATTAGACTGTTTTAATGTCTGTAAAGCCCGAAGGGCTTCTCGGAGACAGGAAAACAACTAATGTTTTTCATCATCCAGTGAAAGCTAAAATCTGAATTTCAATACTTATATTTACATTTTATATTATCAATCAAGTATCAGATTTTTAATTGCACATAGCATCGCTCATTTTCATGTTATTATGTCTCCCCCCGACAGGGTCGGGAGACATATTGTTTTTCCCCGTGCGTCTGTCTGTCTGTCTGTCTGTCTGTCCTGTCTGTCTGTCTGTCTGTCTGTCTGTCTGTCTGTCTGTCCGTCACAAATCGTGTCCGCTCTATAACTTGAAAACCGTTAAAGATTTTTCAATGAAACTTGGTACATTTGTAAACCACGACAAGACGATGTGTAATGCACAAGAACCATAACTCTAGCTTGAGTATTTTTGGAGTTATTTCCCTTTGATTATTTTCGATACAATTTCATGTCTGCTGTATAACTTGAAAACCGTTAAAGATTTTTCAATGAAACTTGGTACACTTGTAGACCACGACAAGACGATGTGTCATGCACAAGAACCATAACTCTGGCTTGAGTATTTTTGGAGTTATTTCCCTTTGATTATTTTCGATACAATTTCGTGTCCACTGTATAACTTGAAAACCGTTTAAGATTTTTCAATAAAACTTGGTACACTTATTGAGCATGATCAGATGATGTGTCATGCACAAGAACCATAACTCTAGCTTGAGTATTTTTGGAGTTATTTCCCTTTGATTATTTTCGATACAATTTCGTGTCCGCTGTATAACTTGAAAACCGTTAAAGATTTTTCAATGAAACTTGGTACACTTGTAGACCACAACGAGACGATGTGTCATGCACAAGAACCATAACTCTGGCTTGAGTATTTTTGGAGTTATTTCCCTTTGATTATTTTCGATACAATTTCGTGTCTGCTGTATAACTTGAGAACCGTTTAAGATTTTTCAATAAAACTTGGTACACTTATTGAGTATGATCAGACAATGTGTCATGCACAAGAACCATAACTCTGGCTTGAGTATTTTATGAGTTATTTCCCTTTGATTATTTTCCATACAATTTCGTGTCTGCTTTATAACTCGAAAATCGTAAGAGTTATTTCAATGAAACTTGGTACACTTATAAAGCACAATGAAATTACGTGTCATGCTAAAGAACCATAACTCTTGCTTGCATATCTTTGGAGTAATTTCCCTTTGATTATTTTCCATACAATTTCATGTCCACTCTATAACTTGAAAACCATAACAAATATTTCAATGAAACTTGGTACACTTATAAAGCACGATGAGATTACGTGTCATGCTAAAGAACCATAACTCTTGCGTGCATATCTTTGGAGTTATTTCCCTTTGATTATTTTTCATTCAATTTCGTGTCTGCTCTATAACTCAAAAACCATTTGAGATTTTTCAATGAAACATGGTACATTTATAAAGCATGATGCACAAGAATCATTACTCTTGCTTTCATATCTTAGTTATTTCCCTTTGATTATTTTCCAAACACTTTCGTGCCCCCTCTATAACTTGAAAACCGTAAGAGATATTTCAATGAAACTTGGTACACTTATAAAACAGAATGACAGGATATGTGGTGCACAAGAACTATAACTCTTGCTTGCATATTTTGGACATGCACGTAGAAAGTGGGGAGACATCAGTTTTCACATAGAAAACAAATTCTAGTTTGAGATTAAATCTGACTTAACTTAATTTTGGAACAGCCAAAACGTCTAATTTTTACGCTTAACATCAAGGCGATAGGCGACCGACGTCACACCTACAAGAGTAAACAAACAACATCACTGGCTGGGTTTGATGTCGCCCCACCCATAGGTGGGGCTTCTAGATCATGTGACTTAATGTTTTTCATTGGGAAATGAAGAACATCAAGAAAGATACTTTCATCTAGGGCGATTGCAATAAAAATGTAAATATGGGGTCTTGCCATCTATATTGGCAGACATTGATTCAGCTGCCTCAAGAATGTCAGTTGCCAGTTACTGGCAAAGGAATATGCACTTTGTTCTGAATGATTGTCAACTTGTATGCTAAAATATTTCAGAGTATTAGAGATGATGCAGTTGAATGAAATAGAAGAATCTGAGGACGGAGAGGCTACTGATCTTGTAAGTTATTCAAATCTTTCATGAATATTTAGACGTCATACTGCTTGTTAGAGTTATATTTAAAAAATAATTTTACTTTACTGTGAATTATTAGCTCACCTGAGCCGAAGGCTCACAGGTGAGCTTATAGTATACCCATGGTCTGTCATCGTCCATCGTCGTCTGTCATTCACAATTTCAAAGATCTTCTCCTCTGAAATCGCTCGGCCAATCAAAGCCAAATTTTATATGGAGCATCCTTAGGAAGGGGGAACGAAAGTTTGTATAAATGGTCCAGGTCACATGACCAAGATGACCGCCATGGCTATAAATAGCAAAAACCTTTAAAAATCTTCTTCTCCGGAACCAGAAGGCCTATGATTTTGAAACTTAGCATGAAGCATCAGGCAATGGAGCTCTACAAAGTTTGTATAAATCATGACCCTGGGATGACCTTGACCTTTCTTAAGGCAAGGTCAACTTAGGTCGCCCATGCATTTGAATGGGGAAAAAATAGGAAAATGTCATTTAATGGCAGAAAACTTGCTAGGAATGAGCAAATGGACAGAAGATTTACGTTTATGAAAATATTTTGGGGCCAGGGGGTTGTCTGCCTCTGCCGCGGGGCTATATACATGTATATGCCCATGATATTTAAACATCTTCTTCTGTAAAATCGCTAGGCAAATCAAAGCCAAACTTTATGTAGAGTATCCTTAGGAAGAGGGGATGAAAGTTTGTATAAATGGTCAAGGTCACATGACCAAGATGGCCTCCATGGCTATAGATAGCAAAAACCTTTAAAATTCTTCTTCTTCAGAAGCAGAAGGCCTATGATTTTGAAACTTGGCATGAAGCATCTTGGAATGGAGTTCTACAAACGTTATATAAATCATAACCCTGGGATGACCTTGACCTATTTTACGGCAAGGTCAACTTAGGTTGCCCATGCATTTGAATGGGAAGAAATAGGAAAATTTCATTTAATTGCAGAAAACTTGCTAGGAATGAGCAAATGGACAGAAGAGTTATGCTTATGAAAATATTTTGGGGCCCATTGGGTTGTCTGCCCCTGCCCCTGAGTTATAAACATGTGTATGACCATAATATTCAAACAACTTCGTCTCTGAAACTGCTTGGCGAATCAAAGCCAAACTTTATGTGGTGCATCCTTAGGAAGACGGAGTGAAAGTTTGGATAAACGGTCATGGTCACATGACCAAGATGGCCTCCATGGCTATAAATAGCAAATACCTTACAAAAATCTTCTTCATCAGAACCAGAAGACCTATGATTTTGAAACTTGGCATGAAGCATCAACGAATGGAGGTCTACAAAACTTATATAAATCATGACCCTGGGATGACCTTGACCTATTTTACGGCAAGGTAAACTTAGGTTGGCCATGCATTTGAATGGGGAAAATGGTTAAAACGTCATTTGAAGGGCAAAACTTGCAGTAGATTGGCAAATAGACTGAATTTTTATTATTTGAAAAAGACATTGACTCCAGGGGTTATTCTGACCCTGCCCTGGGGTTATATTTATATACATGCATATTACCATTCTAGTCAAACAAGTTTATTGGTATATATGAATATATATCTCAGGTCTCAGGTGAGCGTTTACAGGACCATTGGCAGATTGAGGTGTATTAATTGTGGTTGATGAAGCCGGAGTGAATTTATATCACATCTGTCCAACATCGTTAAGCTTTAATTAAAGATAATCCATAGTAAAGTAAAATTATTTTGGTTCTAACACGACCAATAAATTAATGCTTACATTTTGAAATGTTTTCAAGTTGACTCACTCTCGGCCGACATGAATGTTTATGTGCAACTTTCACAAAGTTGCCACCTTTTAGCGCGTATTTTTGTTTATAGTGAATTATTGTGAATTGCACATGGTGACGTTTCCATTAGGTTCAATAGAGAAAATGATAACGGTGTGTTAGAATTAAAGAGCATGGATGCAGCTGAAGACAACTCATAAGCTGAATGAAATAGAATAGTCTGAAGAAGAGAAGCCTACTGATCTCTTAGTTTTTTTTCAGAAATAGACCATAGACATAAACATTAATGCTGGCTGAGATAGAACTATTTGTGTCTATGACTGTAAAAACTTTTCGGACTCCTCGTAAATTTGTATGCTAAGATCAGAAAAGAATAAATTTAGCTCTTTTGTTGGCGACTAAGCAAGGAAAACGCCTCTAGATACATCATTTGTGTAACCTCTGTTTTCTTCCCAAACCTACTAGAGACATTATTTGGATAACCTCTGTTTTTCCCCCAGTCAAGCTATGATATGGAACTGCAAGCTCTTCAGGAAATGATTCAGGAGAAAGTTGTCATGCTTCTCAATGACCCAGACAACTCAGTAAAGAGAACCCTTCTTGATAATGGTATCACTAGACTGTGTGTGTTCTTTGGGAGACAAAAAGGTGGGTATGTTATAATATGTTTGTTAGAATCCTGTAGGAAATGAGATACATAAGTACATGCATACATAAGTGCATACTTCAGTACTTTTATACATATTATACATATATACATTACATTAGCACATAAATGAATAAGTTTATAAAGAAAAAAAAAACAACAACAGAAAAACTTTGATCCTTCTTGCACAGCCTTTTAATCAGAGCATCAAAGTTCTGCTTGCGGGTGTGCCAGGTGGTTTTTCTAGGAGTTCTCCCGTTTTCGCCCCACTTACTGATTGGCCTGTCTCATATGAGCTGAAATAATCTTGAAAGGGACGTAAAAGTGAATGAAAAAAAAGAGCATCAAAGGTGATTTATTTTTCCTATGCTGATGCGACTAGGTTTTATGATCCAAATGATTGCTAAAGTGACCTCTATAAGTCTCACCTGATAATCTAAGAAGCTGTATATGTGAAACTCCTGTCACATCAGTTTGCAAGGCAACTAACTTAACCAGTATTCAAAGGATGTGAGCGTCATTTTAAATAATAATGCTCTCATCAAAAGTATTTTGTTATGTCTTATCATCCTATCGGTATTTTCAGCTAATGATGTGTTGCTGTCCCATATGATCACCTTCTTGAATGATAAAGTAAGTACTCAGCATTTTATTATGCAGTAATTAAATACAACAACAACACATAAACATGTAGATGGCATATGTTGTTCTTTTTGGGATACAAACAGGTATGGATGATTGTTTGTTGCCAATTGATCAAGAGTTGCAGTCAATCTTCGTATGTATCCAACTCCATCTCCTAATTAAAATAACACTGTCATCTTGTGATATCTTGTCATTCCTATGAAATCCATTTTGTAAGCAATTCGTACATTAAAGGAGACATGAATAAAAGTCCTTCTTTCACACCCAAGATCGTAAAAAATAAAAAAAATATGTTATGTTTGAGACATGTTACTGACAAGGCTGTATATCTTGTATGTACGATGAATTATCTTATTTGTACTCATTTTGATAAAGGTATTTCTTGTATTTCCAGGCTGACTGGCACCTAAGAGGCTCGTTCTTTGACACCATTGTCGGTATAGCCGCATACGTTGGCTGGCAAAGCTCTGAAATCATCAAACCCCTGCTGGAGCAAGGCCTGTCTGACCAGGAGGAGTTTATTGTACACAAGACGCTGAGTGCACTGAAACATTTGACAGAGTTGGGGTTGCTACAGAAACAGATGTTGCATCATTTTGTGAAAATTGTGCTCCCCTTGTTGGCTCACCCAGTAAGTGGTTAAAGTCTTTATTTTGGACAAGATTCAAACATTCATTGTTACTTTTTATTGACCATAGGAAAAAAGCAAAATGGAAGGTCTAGGGGGTGCTTCAACCACCTATTGTGAATGAAACCGCATCTTTTTCAATCCTTATATTGAATTTTAGTGTTTTATTCGACAATGTGCTAGCTGCTTAGCCTGGCAAGGAATTTGTTTCTTACAAACACAAGGTAGCATGATTCCTGATTTCATCTTGACACTAGAAAACATTGGGATGTCCTACCATGTTTGACACAAATAGGCCAATGCATCCACAGAGGCAGCTAGAAGCTTGAAATTGTAGATTTAAGATGAAGAGGGATTATGCAGCAAAAACAAAGGGGTTGATCAGTTGTTCAGCTACTGCACAGCTAATCTGCATCTGTTTTCGTACATGCAAAAATCCCACTTTACAAATGCTTTCATGTTGTAGGGAGTTTGGATCCGTCAAGGCAGTGTTGGGTTCATCTCAGCTGTAGCTAGAAGCCTAAACGTAGTAGACGTACATTGTAACCTTCTACCATCCCTACAACCCTTTCTGAAACAGAAGATTCTACAGATTGATAAGGAGGTAGGGTCATTAACATCTCTCTCTGACCTCATGTGTGGTCTACTTAACCTTTAGCATGCTGAGCAATATAGTGAAATCGATATCGCAGCCCTCTGACGTTTTTTCCCAATTTTTTTCGTGTTTTCTTAATTTTTGAGCCATAAAAACAGCTGAATAAATTCAACAAACGCAGTAAACAAATCTACTTTCGGTTTCGGAAGTCTTTGTTACGCCGATTTATAGCATAAAAATTCATCATGCGTACCGTTACGATGTCATATTTCGGGTGTAAATGCACCCAATTTTCCATTTACCAGCGAAAAAAGCGCTGAAAATGCATTTCTAATGCAAAAATAACGAAAATCCGATCAAAATCGGCCGACAAATCGGTCCCAAAACCACAAGCCGCCATGTTGTTTTCATGCGCAACTGTCTGGGCATCGCTCATTAATATTCATAAGTAGGCAGTGGGCGAAAAGTGCGGGAAATTTGAAAGCGGTTTTTCTTGTCGACCGCAGTCGCCTCTAGTTGGCACAGATAGGTATTCCACGGGCGACCGCAGCCGCCTACAGCATGCTAAAGGTTAAATTGAGCCATGACGCGAGAAAACCGGTCTTCGGGGTTTCCGACCAGGTTTGACACAAACCGGCCTGCACTGTCACAGAAGATGGCTAGAAGCTTTAAATTTTGGATATAAGTAGAAAAGGGATTGTTCTTTTCGTGTAGTGAAGTCAAAGGCGCTGATCAGCTGTGCAGTTACTGCACAGCTGATCTGCGCCTTTGTTTTCGCATATGCATATTGTTGGTTTTCGGATGCGGCAGCTCAAATCTCTCTGATGACATATGTGTGGTCTACTTCAATTCATATAAACAATCTTTATTCTATGTTTTTACCATTAATAATGAAAGTGTGTAGATTTATTTTCGAATTGAATACAAGGCTTATGCAGATTATCTTATCGATTTTCAAGAGTAATTTTTCGTAATTCAAAAATGTATTGAAGCAATATTCTATATCTATAAATAGTATTAAATAAAACTTCAGATTTTGTTTTACCTTTACATTTGCGGTGACTTGGCAGTAGAGCACCAGACACTGAATCGAGATGTCCTTGGTTTGATCCCCGCATTGTGCCCCTAAATTATGCATCTTACAGTTGTTAGACGCTAATGACCCATCAAGGTTGACGCTTTGTTAAACATCAATCAATCAATCAATCAATCAATCAACATTGGGCCCCATGTTATGTCCATGAGCAAGACACATTTACACTCTTTAAAACTGAATAAAAACAGACAATTTACATACATTTGACACTTAAACCCCAGGTTCTACTGTTAAATGCCCTACAAGAGCCCATACCAAGATCAGTATTTGACTACATCCTGAGATCTCAGATGTTGGAACGGTCCCAGATGCTAGAGCGACTATTCTCAACTCTACAGGAGAGACATTATATACGGGACACTAGTCGACAGGGACATCAACCTGTGTATCCTGAGCTGGACGATTCAATGTCACAGGTACTGTAAAGATTCTATATTCATATGATATCACCATTATTTAGAGAATAATGCCATATGATACTTCTAACAGTTTCCTGTCCCTATATTGTTTTGAAAGTACTTTTGCATGGTCTACTTCTGCACTATTTGCTTTTTCCAGACTATCTTTTGTTCTGAAAACTTGGGACTGATATATATATTTTTTTTAATTCAGTTTTATGTCCCTTTCAAGATTATTTCAGCTCATATGAGACTGATAAATGAGCCCCATTTCTAGAAAATCCATCTTCCAGTATTTTGATCAAGTCTGACATAAACATGCTAGGGACTTGAAATTTCAGTTGAAGAAAGATTGCATTATCAGTAAAGTGAAAAAAAGCTGACATCTATCTTTCACCTACTGCTCAGGTTGTCTGTGCATGTACAAAAACCTGTTTTTCATATATTTTTTTTTTCTCTCAAACCAGTGAACGGATTTTAATGAAACTTGGTATGTAGCATCAGGGACTATAGCCAATCATATTCTGATTGACCTTGACCTATTTTATGGCTAAGTCAATTTTGGTCACATAGGCTATGATGTGATTCAAATTAATATTTTCAGATTTTTAAGAAGATATCATTCCTTGGTTCTACTGATGGTCATGAGGATAAACTGTTGGCTATGAAAGACTTTATTCTCAAACTACACAGAGCTAGATCAGGGTGAGTTTAACATGGGTTTATGTAAGAAATCTGAAAAAAAGAAGAGATATCAAAAACATGATTTTCCATGATTCAACATTCACAAGGACCCCAGGGAAGCAGGGAAGTACTGAAATAGAGGGCAAAACCTGATGATTTTTAGCACTTTTCAACATATGCAAAAATGTAGGCACAGCTCAGCTGTACAGTTAATATGTAAATTTGGTAAAAGTCTAGGATTTAGTTAGCCGCCGTTCCTGGCCCTGAAAAGTCCCGGAAATGGTCAAATCTCCTTACAAGGTTAATAAGATAACCAAAAAAACAACCAGATTAATGAAAATGTCCATTAAAGCTGTTGAAAATATGAATTTTCAGGGAAAAAAAAGGATATTTTTAGCTCACCTGAGCCGTTAGGCTCACAAGGTGAGCTTATAGGATGGCCATGATCTGTCATTCGTCCGTCCACAATTTCAAAGATCTTCTTCTCTGAAACCACTTGGCCAACCAAAGCCAAATTTTATATGAAGCATCTATAGGAAAGGGGAACCAATGTGTATATAAGAAATCCAGGTCACATGACCAAGATGGCCGCAATGCCCATATATGGTAAAAACCCTTCAAAAATATTCTTCTCCAGAACCGGTGGACTGATTTCAACGAAACTTGGCATGAAGCATCGATGGCTCAAGCACTACAATGTATATATAAATCATGACCCTGTGACGACCTTGACCTATTTTACGGCAAGGTCAACATAGATCGCCAGTGCATTTGAATGGGGGAAAACTTTTAAAATGTCATTTAAAGTCATTTAAAGTGAAAGTCTTGCAGGAAATGGGCAGTAGGACTGAATATTAATGATTCTGAAAAACATTGGACCCCAGGAGCTCATGTGCCCCCATCCTGTCATTTAAAGTGAAAGTCTTGCAGGAAATGGGCAGTAGGACTAAATATTAATGATTCTGAAAAAAAATTGGACCCCAGGGGCTCATTTGCCACCACCCCAGGGCAATGTACATGTGTATTACCATAATATTCAAACATCTTCTCCTCTGAAACCGCGTGGCGAATCAAAGCCAAATTTTATGTGAAGCATCTATGGAATGGGGGAATAAATGTATATATAAATTATCTAGTTCACATGACCAAGATGGCTGCCATGCCCATATATGGTAAAAACCCTTCAAAAATCTTCTTCTTTAAATCTGGTGGACCGATTTCAAAGAAACTTGGCATGAAGCATCAATGATTGGAGTACTACAATGTGTATATAAATCATGACCCTGTGGTGACCTTGACCTATTTTACGACAAGGTCTACATAGGTCGCCAATGAATTAGAATGGGGAAAACTTTTAAAAAGTCATTTGAGGTGAAAATCTTGCAGGAAATGGGTAGTAGGACTACATATTTATGATTCTGAAAAAAAAAAATGGACCTAAGGGCTCATATGCCCACACCCCGTGGCAATATACATGTATATTACCATAATATTCAAACATCTTCTCCTCTGAAACCACTTGGCCAATTGAAGCCAAATTTTATGTGAGGCATCTATAGGATGGGGGAACCAATGTGTATATTAATAATCTAGGTCACATGACCAAGATGGCCACCATGCCCACATATGGTAAAAACTCTTCAAATATCTTCTCTGAAACCAATAGATTGATTTCAATGAAACTTGGCGTGAAGCATCCATGGCTAAAGTACTACAATGTACATATAAATCCCTGTGATGACCTTGACCAAGTTTATGGCAAGGTCAACATGGGTTGCCCATGCATTTGAATGGGAAAAATTGTTAAAATGTCATTTGAAGGGAAAAGCCAGCAAGAAATTGGCAAATGGGCAGAATATTGATTATTCTGAAAAAAGAAAACCGCCCAAGGGCTTCATCTGCCCCTGCACTGGGGTTAAATACCATAATATTCAAACATGTTTATTGGTATATGCAGCATACTCAGGTGAGCATTTACAGGACTATTGGTCCTCTGGTTCTTATTTTCCTAAAAAAATGATTGCGGGTACATGTTAAAACTGACTTTCTGGGGTGGTTTTAATGAGTACCCACAATCAATGTTTTACTGTATACAACTGGGGTTTAAGTAGTATACATTTCACATACATGTTTTCCTGACAGACCCCAGAAAGTTCATTTTCAATATTTTAGCTCCACTGAGAACACCAGCAGTAGTAGCAGCTCATCTAGTATGTCTGACTCACAGCGACCCGGGATGTTGAATATCTACGCCTCGGGTAAAAATCCGACTAGACGACATGCTGACCTACACCAGCACAAGAAAGATAAGCCAGACCAGCCTTCACCCTCTAGGTATTATAGATCTATGCAACAATTATATGTTCCATACATGTGAGTTCTAACAGAATGACAGCCCTTGAATGATTTTGGAACCCCATTCCACTGGGCGGCGTTTCCACTACGTTTCCAAATATGGGCATAAAATACCGTGAAACGTAGAGAGGGCGCCAGAAGCGTTGTCGAAACGCCTTGATCGTAGTAGAAACGTACTAGTAGCGCCTTGAACGCCACCCAAATTTGAAAGTTTTGACCCTGCTCAAAAATTTAAAACTTTAACGTAGAGAGAACTCCGTGGACTCGAAACGTAGTGGAAGCGTAGTAAAAGCGTAGTAAGAACGGCATTAGCGTAGCAGTATCGTAGCCGTAGCGTGCATAACGTAGAAGAAGCGTACCAGCATCGCAGTAAAAGCGTAGCGATATTTGTCCGCGATCCCAGTACGCTTCTCCTACGCTTTGGGCTCTCCCTCTACGCTATGTACGTCCTTGCCACGCTACTCACGCTTTCCACCAAATTACCAATATCAACCAAAGCGCTTCTTCTACGCTTCCAGTACGTTCTTGGCGTTTTGACTAGTTACCACTACGCTTCCACTACGCTCTCGGCGTCTTGACTGCGTTACCACTACGCTACTACTATGCTCTTGGCGTTTGAGCTACATTAATGGCGATTTACAGCACGCACGTGCCAACCAGGGTATAAATATGTCACCTGTTTTAGCATTGTCTTCATTGTTAAATGTTAATTTAAGCAATCCACATCAAAGAAAATGCCACCTCGAAAGGGAAGAAAAGCAAACGCTACTAGTACTGCCTCCCAGCCTCCAACAATTGAACCGCAGCAAGAGCCTACTCCAGAAGATGCTTCGTGTCAGATCGAACAGGATATACCCCCTCCCCAACTCGAAGTTGAACCCCAACTTTATTATCGCAATCTGAAAAAACAGCCACTGGCAACATACGGTTCATCTTCTTTGAAGACTAGTTGTCAAATGCTGAAAAAGATCTTAACTTGTTGAGTTTCATGGACAAAACGCAACAGAAACGCAATGCCTGAGCTCCAAACGTAGAAAGGACGCAGCAGGAACGTAGTAAGCGTAGGCAAAGCGTAGTCAAAGCGTAGACAGAAATCTCTTGACGTGGAAGCGTAGCTGATGCGGCTTGGGGATTCCTAAAGCGCCGTAGAAGCGCTGTAGTAGCGCGACAAGAACGTCGCTAGGGTAGCGAGAACGTAGTCGAAGCGTACTAGAAGCGTACTAAAAGGGTGGGAATCATATTTTTATATTTCATGACGGCACTTCCACGGCGTTTCACAAGTTTTTTAAGAACGCCATGAACGTAGTGGAAACACCGTCCAGTGGAATGGGGGTATTATAGTTGAGCCGCGAGGCGATAAAACCGGTCTTCGGTGTGGCGGATTAGGTCTGACACAAACCGGCCTGTACAGTCACAGAAATATGCTAGATGTTAGAAATTTCGGATTAAAGAAGAAGAGGAATTGTACTATCTTTGTATTGAAAACAAAGGCGCTGATCAGCTGTGCAGTTACTGCACAGCTGATCTGCGCCTTTGTTTTCGCATAGGTAAATATCCAGTTTTCTCATGGTGCGGCTCAGTTAAAATATTCCAAACATGTGATACCTCCTTGGTGATCTGGGAGCCACCTGGTAATAAGGGCCATCTCCGGGCCTACCTTTAGAATCTCCCAGATGCTGAATTTCCCTGTCAGTTTCATTTCAAAACTTGCATTTTGGGCTGAAAATTTATGGTAACCACTTTACAGGCATAAATTAGAGGGATTAAGTTTCTGTTATGTAATTACATGTACTTTGTGGGGAATGATAATGGTTCAAAAAATTATTGTTGAAAATAACATTGAACCTGCCTAGGGGTTATAAGACTGTTTTTATGCTCTACTCAGCTGAGAATAACATCACTCTGTCGTAAAATGTCTACTAGAAAAAATATGATAAATTGCTTTCCTACATTGCAGTCGTAGAAAGAAAAAGCCAACCCCAGAACCACAAACACCTAGTATGGTGAGTATAATCTAATTTTTATTACAGACTCTGCCCTGTTTTAGAAAAAAGTTTGGATCAAAATCTGTGAATTACTGAAAATTCAGAAATTTTTGTGTGACTTATTTCGTGAATTATCTATTTCCAAATTATTGGCGAGTTTTTATCGCAAAGAGGGTACTACCTTATGTAAGTATGTAAGTATTTTATTAATGAGAATTTTCAATTCACAAGGCATCAAATTCGCTAATGTTAAGTTCTTGTGAACATATCCGAACTTACAGTAATTTATAATGGCCTTATGTTAATTACAATTTCAGTTTTGTTCTAGGGCAAAATAAATAAGTTTAACAACTTGAGGCCATGTTTCAGAATGCTGAGTGGAAATCAATGTTTGGCTCCAATACATCCGAGGCATCGCCAAGCTCCTCTCCAAAGACAAAACCAATGACAAAAGCTGAACTTGTACGACAGCCGTCTGCTCAGACTGGTTCTATTTCATCATCGACAGGAAGTCTGGTGACTGTATCTCAAATGTCCTCGACTGGTTCTATCAAATCTGGGTCAGTTCTGGGTGAGAAGCAAAATAAACAAGGTATGTAGAGGATCTTACACAAGTGGTCATATGAGCCGCATCGTGAGAAAACCGGATTTTTGCCTATGCAAAAACAAAGGCGCTGATCAGCTTCGCAGTAACCGCGAAGCTGATCAGCGCCTTTGTTTTCGCTACACGGATAGTATATTTCCTCTTCTTCTTATATCCGAAATTTCAAGCTTCTAGCCTGCTTCTGTGACTGTACAGGTCAGTTTGTGTCAGACCTTGTCGGAAACCCCGAAGACCGGTTTTCTCGCGTCGCGGCTCATTTCATATGTAATGAGAATGGGTATAAGATTCTTTTTATCAAATGACCTCTAAAAATGGGATTTTGATGCCGTTAAAGTGGATATTTTATTCACTGACAAATTTACATAATTGTTGCTGATGTTGTCACATGTGGTTAAGAACACTCACAAAAATTAATACATGTGTGGTCATACATACACATAAAGCTAAAAGATGCAGCACGGTTACTCTCATGTAACTCGGAAACGGCCGATTCAAATTATGAAATGTGACTTTATTTTGATTAATTGGCTTCTTACCTACATTCTGTGTAAATTTGATGTTGCATGAAAATGCATTATTGTGTACATGTATATTCCATTTCCTATGTTTATTCTTCAGCACGCTATGCCCAGTGCAGACTTGACCTACGTTCACTAGTTCACAGGAGACGGGATCAGTACAGTTCTGATGTGGCAACAAAGGATTTACTGGAGGGGATATCGTGGGATAGCAGACCCCCTCCCACAAACTGGAAGCCTAAGGGGCTGTTAGTGGCACACCTACATGAACATAAAGGGCCAATTAACAGGTACAGGTCATTTTAGTACTATAAGTTGGGATTTGTTTGCATGAACTTTATTTTGGACAATATTGGTAAATGGTGCTTAGTGTGTTTAAATATTTGCCCAAAGACATCATGATTATTCCCTCGTTAATATAAAATGCACTTATAATTTAGAAGTAGAAAAATTTTGCTATTTACTAATATTTACTAAAGACTCTGAGGCAATTCTAAATAGCTCCTACATACAACATAGGTTTTATGATGAAATCAGCAAAATTATCCCTTTATTCTCATCAGATGCCATCGTTCACCTTATTTATTTTGTTAATTTTAGACTAGATGTATGTTATGACCACAGCTATTTTGCCACCTGCTCTGATGATGGTCAGGTCAAAATCTGGGAGTGTAGCAAACTAGAGGGGAAAAATGTCGCCAACAGATCCAAACAGACACTTAACAAACAAGGTACTGTAGAAAAATAATCATTTGACCAGTGACATATAGGTCGCATCGTGAGAAAACCGGATTTTTGCCTATGCGAAAACAAAGGCACAGATCAGCTTCGCAGTAACTGCGAAGCTGATCAGCACCTTTGATTTCGCTACACGGATAGTATCATTTGTCTTCTTTTTAAATCCGAAATTTCAAGCTTCTAGCCTGCTTCTGTGACTGTACAGGCGAGTTTATGTCGGAGCTGGTCGTAACTGCCGAAGACCCGTTTTCTCGCGTCACAGCTCATTTGTGAGCAGGTAAATTTCATATTCAGCTGAGTTGAGCATACAAAAGCTTAATAACCTCATGACAGGAAAGACCTAGAAAAATCATTAAATCAGAACTAGCATTTAAAAGGATAGTTTGTAATCCAGTGACAGTTAATGGGGATTTTCCTATCAGTGATTTGAAGTGTGTTTTCACTTGTTTGCTATGAGTATTCAGATATAATATTAGTCCAGCCAAAATATTTTGTTGGTGAAATTAGCACTCACTTTATCTAAATGCAGCACCTTTCAAGTCTCAGGCTGCAAAAGTTTTCAACATTGTTTTCACCTTTTCCCATGTAAAAGCCTATGTTTCCAAAATTGACCTTGCCGTAATATAATTCAAGGTCATCCTTGGTGCATCATTTATGTAGACTTTGAAGAGTTTTCTGTCCATTTTATCATTTCATGCAAGTTTTTCCAATCATATGACATTTTCCCATTGACATGGCTCCATTATTTTTTTCAGGAGGCAAAATTAAACACCTGACGTTTCTGGAGGGCAGCTATAAAATGGCTTCTGCTTCAGACAATGGCACTATTTATGTATATGAGTAAGTGGTTTTGTTTAATTGCATTGTGAGATACCCTGCTTTGAGGTCTCCTACCACATCAACACAGACTGGGCTTCCAGGCTTCATATGTACCTTACTGTTGAGCAGGATGTAAAACACGAAATCAGCCAACAAACTGCCCAACAGGGGTAGCCAGAGGCTTGGAATTTTATTTGGTTGTGCTATCTGCATAGTTACTGTAACAGATTAGAAGCTCCTAGATTTTGTTTTTGCTTAATGCATAAAGCCTGTTTCACATGGATGGGTAAGCACTGTGGCCTAGTGAAAGAGCACAGGACTCTTTAGCAAGATGTCCTGGGTTTGATACCTACCTCTGTCCTATAGTGTCCTTGAGCTAGACACTTAAGTCTCCACAGCATATTGGTTAGAGTACTGTGATGATTTTGTGATAAGAGTATTTGACTCTAAATCAAGAGGTCTTGGTCTCACTGCCATTGTGTCCATGACTCACTAACTACCAAAGTACTGTTTAATGCCCAGGAAGTGACTTGTCCTGACTTGGCGACTCTTGGTCTCACTGCCATTGTGTCCATGACTTACTAACTACCAAAGTACTGTTTAATGCCCAGGAAGTGACTTGTCCTGACTTGGCGACTCTTGGTCTCACTGCCATTGTGTCCATGACTTACTAACTACCAAAGTACTGTTTAATGCCCAGGAAGTGACTTGTCCTGACTTGGCGACTCTTGGTCTCACTGCCATTGTGTCCATGACTTACTAACTACCAAAGTACTGTTTAATGCCCAGGAAGTGACTTGTCCTGACTTGGCGACTCTTGGTCTCACTGCCATTGTGTCCATGACTTACTAACTACCAAAGTACTGTTTAATGCCCAGGAAGTGACTTGTCCTGACTTGGCGACTCTTGGTCTCACTGCCATTGTGTCCATGACTTACTAACTACCAAAGTACTGTTTAATGCCCAGGAAGTGACTTGTCCTGACTTGGCGACTCTTGGTCTCACTGCCATTGTGTCCATGACTTACTAACTACCAAAGTACTGTTTAATGCCCAGGAAGTGACTTGTCCTGACTTGGCGACTCTTGGTCTCACTGCCATTGTGTCCATGACTTACTAACTACCAAAGTACTGTTTAATGCCCAGGAAGTGACTTGTCCTGACTTGGCGACTCTTGGTCTCACTGCCATTGTGTCCATGACTTACTAACTACCAAAGTACTGTTTAATGCCCAGGAAGTGACTTGTCCTGACTTGGCGACTCTTGGTCTCACTGCCATTGTGTCCATGACTTACTAACTACCAAAGTACTGTTTAATGCCCAGGAAGTGACTTGTCCTGACTTGGCGACTCTTGGTCTCACTGCCATTGTGTCCATGACTTACTAACTACCAAAGTACTGTTTAATGCCCAGGAAGTGACTTGTCCTGACTTGGCGACTCTTGGTCTCACTGCCATTGTGTCCATGACTTACTAACTACCAAAGTACTGTTTAATGCCCAGGAAGTGACTTGTCCTGACTTGGCGACTCTTGGTCTCACTGCCATTGTGTCCATGACTTACTAACTACCAAAGTACTGTTTAATGCCCAGGAAGTGACTTGTCCTGACTTGGCGACTCTTGGTCTCACTGCCATTGTGTCCATGACTTACTAACTACCAAAGTACTGTTTAATGCCCAGGAAGTGACTTGTCCTGACTTGGCGACTCTTGGTCTCACTGCCATTGTGTCCATGACTTACTAACTACCAAAGTACTGTTTAATGCCCAGGAAGTGACTTGTCCTGACTTGGCGACTCTTGGTCTCACTGCCATTGTGTCCATGACTTACTAACTACCAAAGTACTGTTTAATGCCCAGGAAGTGACTTGTCCTGACTTGGCGACTCTTGGTCTCACTGCCATTGTGTCCATGACTTACTAACTACCAAAGTACTGTTTAATGCCCAGGAAGTGACTTGTCCTGACTTGGCGACTCTTGGTCTCACTGCCATTGTGTCCATGACTTACTAACTACCAAAGTACTGTTTAATGCCCAGGAAGTGACTTGTCCTGACTTGGCGACTCTTGGTCTCACTGCCATTGTGTCCATGACTTACTAACTACCAAAGTACTGTTTAATGCCCAGGAAGTGACTTGTCCTGACTTGGCGACTCTTGGTCTCACTGCCATTGTGTCCATGACTTACTAACTACCAAAGTACTGTTTAATGCCCAGGAAGTGACTTGTCCTGACTTGGCTGAAAAATTGTTGACACAATATAAACATAAACAACCAATTTGATAGTCATTATGTTTTCTTTCAGTTTAGAGTCAGGTAAAGCAGTACAGACAGACAGTCAAACTGTGAGCATACAAAATCAGGGGCATATAGTGGACATGAAACATTTTGATACAGGTACTTTGTATTTGATGTATATTGGTTAATTCTTATAAATATTCTCAAATGAAAATTCCGGAGGGAATAGATGATATTAAAACACTAGTATAATTTCTCGCTCTTGTTCTTGAAAAAGAGAAATTATTCTAGTGTTTATCATCTTTTCCCTCCAGAATTTTTATTGAGAATATTTCTGTTAATTACACTCCTGAAGATGGAAACAAAAGACATTTGAACAAGAGTGAGAAATGGTCCTAGTGATTGTATATTAGTTGTAAAAGATACTGTGCATTTCAGGTTACCCAACCTGTGTGCGGGTCAACTTTATTATAATGCTATCTTTGGGGTCTTTAGAATCAGACCTTATTCCAAGACACCACATCAGGATGTCCCTGTTACACCCCAGTTTTATATAGTAAATTTGTAGTGTACAAGAATAACATTTTTGCTTAAAAACAGAGATTGTGTGTAATAGCCAGGATCCCCTCGGATCAGATTTCCATTATTACATAAGTATGAAAAATCGGTATATTGCATGGAAATGCTTTCATATATAACTGAGTATGAATTTTCCCAGGTTCCCAGTCGGTCCTAGTGTATGCGACAGTGAACGGCAATCTGATTGGCTGTGATCTCAGGTCACCTGACCTGGCCTGGAGACTCAAGAATGATCCAAAAACAGGTTTGTTGTATAATGTAACAATATCAGTATTTCAAGTTAAGATTGATTTGTGATTTCTTCAAGTGCACTTGAATTTGTGTTTCAAATTTAATTTTTAATTTGATTTTAAAATAGTCCTTATATATTAACCTGGATAGGTGATATGCATATATATAGTGAATAAAGGTCATATATTTTAGATGGTATGTTAGTCTTAAGCTTTTGAAATTCATTCTGTATCTAGTCACATGAGAAAGAACGAACATAAAACTCTAGGCAACTGCCTCCTATAGGTTTCCTCAAGAATAGTATGACTGATAAATCTTTATCCTATAATCGTCTTATTAACATTGTTGATTTAGGACATTCCTAGGACACAAAAGACCTTTAACTAAAAACAGTAAGAGGACTCGTCAAAATCTGATTTTTCATTTGCATAAATTTTATCCTATAAATTTTTCAGGTTTAATAACATCGTTTGCTGTACATCATTCCCAATGTTGGCTAGCTGTAGGGACCAGTAGTGGGACCCATGTATGTTGGGATCTCAGATTTCAGCTTCCAATAACTTCCATAGTGCATCCAGCAGGTATGAATGCAAAAAATAGCACAATCCAGAGTTCTTATCATGCACCATAATCTTGTGTGCTTTTGTATTTACATGCCAAGATGAGTGTTTTCAAATTTAGTCTTAAGGTCGACTGGGGTTTAGAATTGTAACCTGTTATAATAGACCATGCCATAAAAAGATAAATTAATTAAGTTTTACATTAAACATACTTTTGATTCAAAGTTATTATTTGCATAGATACATCTATCCTATTTTCCAACTGATGGTATTTTCTAGGTAGTAGAGTAAGGCGTCTAACTACCCATCCACAAGAACAGTCCTGGATTATATCAGCTACGCAGGGCAACAATGAGATCTCTATGTGGGATGTCGAGACGGGAGCAAGAAGAAGAGCATTATGGGCCAGTTCGGTACCTACATTCTCAAAAACACAAGTAAGTTACAACACTATTAGTTTGGATACTTATTTTGGACCTGGTCTCGAGGTTATAAAACTTTTTTCAAGCTCAACTCAGCTGAGCATGATATTTCAACTGCTCGTAATAGCCCAAATTTATTAACATTTTGGGTTTAGACCATCATAGGCAGTAATTTATCCTGCTAATAAATGTTAAAATGCCAACAATTGTTGGCATTTTAACATTTATTAGCAGGATAAATTTTAGTCTCAGCTGAGCTGAGCATGAAAAAAGTTTTTTAACCTCAGGCACAGTTTAAGACTCACACAACTGTTTGTAGCTCAACTAATAATCTCAGACACTGTGAAAGTTTCAAGTGAGTTTACAAGTTTGATATTCACATTGTCTTAATAAAAGATTTACAGAAGGTCTTTTGGATAAATTATAAACCAAGGGCAGATCTGCATATGACCATAGCTGTAACAGTTTGTAGAATGCCAAACCCACACACAACAACATAAATTTTACAAATATAGGGTTGAATGTACTTGTTATAAAAGTTCTGGGCTGTATAATCATGCATATTTTGGGTAAAAACAAGATGAATATACACATTTTAACATAACTGTTCTTCCAGGAAAGTCCCCATGCTATCTATGGTATGCACATTGGCGTAACTGACAGTAACACATTCCTGCTGACGGGTGGGTCCGACATGAGAGTCCGGTTCTGGGATTTGAACTACCCATCTAACTCTTTCATTATGGCTGGTGCTGCTGGGGATCCCACACAACAAACGGCTGTGAGCTACAGGTAATAATTCTTCCCATGAATTTAGTTTTTATACCCCCCGCAAAACGAAGTTTTAGGGGGGTATACTGTTTTCAGCCTGTCCGTAATTCCGTGATTCCGTCATTCCGTCAACATTTTGACATCTTTGCTGAATAAATGAAGTAGTTTTTGCCCGATGTTCTTCATATTTTTAACACACCTGCACCATTAGACAACACATGTGTCATATGAATTTAGGGGCCAAAGGGTCAGTTTTGCAAGAATTATGGGACTTTTTAAATCTATACATAGAATGTTTGCCATAGTGCTAATAGTGCATACTTTGTGAAATCAACTCCTCCTACAGCCTTCAATATTCTCCTTTGATACTTTGCAGATATGTGCCAGAGATATTGAAGATATGCATGAAGAAGTATTATGCTGAAAAAATGAATTTTGACAAATTTACAGCATTTTGAACTTAGCCAATTTTCGATAATTGGCATATTCAACAATGGTTGGTAGTGCATAGTTTGTGAAATCAACTCCTCCTAGGGTTTTCAGTATTTCTTTTCAATACTTTGCAGACATGTTCCACACATATTGAAGATGTGCATGAAGAATTATAATGATGAAAAAATAATTTTTGACAAATTTACAGCATTTTTCAACATAGCCATTTTTTGAACATTGCTTATATACAATAATGGTTGGTGGTTTATAGTTTGTGAAATCAACTTCTCCTAGGGGTTTCAGTGTTTTTTTTCAATACTTTGCAGACATGTTCCACACATATTGAAGATGTGCATGAAGAATTATAATGATGAAAAAATAATTTTTGACAAATTTACAGCAATTTTTAACGTAGCCATTTTTTTACCATTGCTTATACAATAATGGTTGGTAGTGCATGATTTGTGAAATCAACTCCTCCTAGGGCTTTCAGTATTTCTTTTCAATACTTTGCAGACATGTGCCAGAGATATTGAAGATATGCATGAAGAAGTATTATGCTGAAAAAAATGTATTTTGACAAATTTACAGCATTTTGAACTTAGCCAATTTTCGATAATTGCCATATTCAACAATGGTTGGTAGTGCATAGTTTGTGAAATCAACTCCTCCTATGGCTTTAAGTATTTCTTTTCAATACTTTGCAGACATGTTCCACACATATTGAAGATGTGCATGAAGAATTATAATGATGAAAAAATAATTTTTGACAAATTTACAGCATTTTTCAACATAGCCATTTTTTGAACATTGCTTATATACAATAATGGTTGGTGGTTCTTAGTTTGTGAAATCAGCTCCTCCTAGGGCTTTCAGTGTTTCTTTTCAATACTTTGCAGACATGTCCCACACATATTGAAGATGTGCATGAAGAATTATAAAGATGAAAAAATAATTTTTGACAAATTTACAGCAATTTTCAACATAGCCATTTTTTGACCATTGCTTATACAATAATGGTTGGTAGTGCATGTTTTGTGAAATCAACTCCTCCTAGGGCTTTCAGTATTTCTTTTCAATACTTTGCAGACATGTTCCACACATATTGAAGATGTGCATGAAGAATTATAATGATGAAAAAATAATTTTTGACAAATTTACAACATTTTTCAGCATAGTCATTTTTTACCATTGCTTATATACAATAATGGTTGGTAGTGCATAGTTTGTGAAATCAACTCCTCTTAGGGCTTTCAGTATTTCTTTTCAATACTTTGCAGACATGTTCCACACATATTGAAGATGTGCATGAAGAATTATAATACTGAAAAAGTGATTTTTGACAAATTTACATCATTTTTCAATATAGCCATTTCTTGACCATTGCTTATATACAATAATTGTTGGTAGTGCATACTTTGTGAAATCAGCTCCTCTTAGGGCTTTCAATGTTTCTTTTAAATTCTTTGTAGATTTGATCCAGATATATTTTAGATGTGCATGAACAATTTGCATGCTGAAAAGTTATTTTTTGACAAATTTACAGCTTTCATTTAACTTAGCCAATTTTTTTACCATTTCTCATGATAAACAATAATGATCATAATGCATACAGTGAAATCAACCTCAAGCTTTCAATATATTCTTTTAATATCTTATAGATGTGACTGGCATACTGAGGATGTACATTAAGAATTATAATGCTGAAAAGATATCTTTGACAAATTTTCTGCATGTTTGACTTAGGAAGTTATTGGCCAGCTTCAGATAATTTTGCGGGGGGTATACTGAAAGCCTTGCTTGCAGCCAATTTCTAGTTGGAATTGAATAGCAGAGACAAAGCACTTTCAAAGGAAGGCATTTTTTCACATGATGTTCCTATCCTAAGGAATATGATGTTAAATAAATGAAAAAAGAATAATATACTTAAGGAATAGAGAAACGCAACAAATACTTTATGTCACTAAAAACATGCTTTGTAATGCAAGTATGTGGTGTTACTGAACGAATTATATAAACACAATATGCGGCAGGTTGAGCCACTATGTCGGTTACGTAAGCTTAATGGCGTGCCCGTAACCACACTGACCTACAGTAGCACACCCTGTAACCATGTTTAATAAATGTCAAATTTGAAATCAAAACAAATATTTTGATTCCAAACCCCCTAAAAGTGACTACAGGTGTAACCATTGATCATTAGGTAGCATTTGATTATGTTATGGGAAGTTTAACGTCACCAACGTCAATAAAAAAATGCATTAAAAACCAACAAAATTTCATTCGACTTACGTTATATTCAATAAAATGAATATTTCTGTAAACACTATAACATTTGAACTTCAGACGTCAATAAAACGTTCATAATAACGTCAAAATCCAACAGCATACACTTTAAAGACTCTCATTATGTTTTTCAAATTTTCTGATTTAAAAAATGATCAATAGCCATACTTTTGATTTAAGTGTGTAAATCGGGTGATTACTCAACTCATATTATCCGTTTCGCTCATTTACATAACGTCATGTTCTGTTTTACGAGCGTCAAAACAAACGTCCAGGTAACCTATTTCTACGGTACCTGTGACGTCACTGTTGATTAAAAAGCACGCCGTGTCATGTGTTGGTTCGATATACTCTGTTTACATGTAGGTACAATTGGCCCACAATGAATAATTAAAATGACATTTATTGCTCGTTCTTTGCTATTTTAAACTTCATCATTCTGTTAGCCAGTTTTAACTCAACATGGGACTACACTTTAGTATGCAATGACGGTAGTCTTTATAATATTGCACATTATCAAGTCAACGTCACGTAACCCAGCATGCAAAGAATTTTGCATCTCTACCTTCACCCTGACGTTGACATCACAATTTTCATTTTTCATGGTTTCTGACGTTTTGTCGTTAATTTGTTCAATAAAATGACGTTTTCTCATTTCATCATGTGCAAAAAGCAGTCAGTAGGTCATTTCATAAAAAGATTTTATCAAAAAATCAAATACAAACGCAAAAGATTAAATTTAATGTGTTGCATATTTTAATTCCTTAAGTATAATATCACATAATTTTGTTTTTCATTCCTAAGTTCTAAGAGCCCTAAAGTCTCAGGCAATCAGTGCTCAGATTAGCCAATAAAACTATTGCCTACTAAGATCGGCCTGTTCTTAACATGATCCTTACTGCTTACAATACTGATAAGAAAATAATTTTTCAGATCTCGCCTGGTTGAGGGAACAGAAGTGATAGAAGAAACTTACGCCAAGAAGCAGACTCCGAGTGAGGACGTCCCACGCAGGGGACCAGAGGCGGCCCCACAGGGACACAATGACATCATCACTGACGTCAATATATGCCAGGCCTCACAGTGTCTTGTATTGACTTGTTCAAAGAATGGAGTTGTGAAAGTGTGGAAATAACATGATGCATGTGATATACTAGCTATTTTGTGATGTGATAAAAACAGAGTTTCTGGATTATGGCCATGGTGTTTGTGCAATATTCTTATTGATTTGTAAATAAAATACAAGTTGAGATGAATCAATTATATTATCGCATTTAAAACATGATGGTTTAAGAAATTTGGTCTGTTGCTTCTTGCAAACAAGTTTGACTACAGATAGTAGGCTTGTAAATCCAAGCGGCTTAACCAGTCCTTACTGCTTGCTGCCTATATTGGCATTTACATGTAGCTTCATGAGGACCCTGTGGCACTTTGTCTTTGATTTGCAGGTAGGCCCTGCTCAAGCTTGTGCTAATACTATTTATTGTCAAAGTGGACAGGACAGTTTGATTGGTAGCTTCCAATTTTCAAGTTAACAAAGCAAACCTGCAGTCGATCTATGTCCACTACATCTCTTTTGCAAAGATTTGGTCATGAAAATATTTGTACATGTATTTCCATTTCTCTTTTTTATTAAGTCACTAAGTTGTGAAAGAAATGCACAACATGCCTCTGGCTGGAATGACTGAATTCCCAACATAATACTATGTAGTATAAGCTGTTGACTGTGGATGTTAAGCATTTGAGCCACATGAGAAAAGATTTTCAGGGTTTTCGACCAGGTCAGACACAAACCAGTGTGTACAGTTACAGACGATGGCTAGAAGCTTGAAATTTCAGATTTAGGAAGAGAAATTGTACTATCCAAGTTGCGAAAACAAAGACACTGATCAGCTTCACAGTCACTGTGAAGCTGATCTGCGCCTTTGTTTTGGCATTGGCAAAAATCCGGTTTTCTCATGAAGCTGCGCCTTAATCAAGCAAACCTTTTGTTATTGAATCAATTCATGTACATATTTTGTTGAAAATGAAATAAAAAGATGCGATGCTAATGTATTTGTTGTATATAACACACTCTATACTCATTCTTGTTGACACTCAGAATCTTTCTGAATACTGGAGGATATCTCAAAGGGCTTAAATAGCCTTGTACTTTTTGTCCCTGACTTGTAGATATATTTCCTGTACTTTTAGGCAACAGTGGATTTACCATTATTTTTTTCATATGAATTTGTTGCATGCATACTGTGGCAGGGATCACTGAAGAAGCACCCTGAAACAGACTAGACTACTAGGAAAGTGCTGGTCTTTTTCAATGTCAAAAAGTCAGGGGTCGACTGGTTTGTGACACAAGACACATCAACTATCCATAGTTCTGGTAACTACTAAGGTTGTGGTGGCTGTCCAGACATGACTGAAAAATTGTTAAGTGGATAGCTAAACCACAAAAGATAGTTGGCTGTCATATTGCAAATCTTTTACATCAAAGAAAATGTTCCAGTTGAAGTGACTGTGCAAGATTACTTGTCCAACTTAGCAAGTCAAATATAATACTCAAACTTTGATAAGCATCAAAACTTTAATTTTGATTACAGGACATACTGGCAATCTAACACCCAAAATTTGGCTATAGGTACATAGCAGAATCATCATTCTGCAAACATGCCATCCTTTTTTTGCGTTGTATACGATGGAATCCTCTTGAACTTCTGGCTACCCTATCCAATTCTGTCATTCTTGCGGATTCATTTAACTGCAAAACTGTTTTGATAATCGAATTGTGGATATGTTTATGTCTAAAACGCACTTTGGTAAAATTTCAGAAATCTGTGATTCTTGGTAAAAAACAATTTTTACCCCAAAAAATTTCTGCTTACAATGTTCTACATGCATTGCGAGTATGAAACTGAAAACTGTTTTTGAATATGCACTCTGGTTTGCTCAAAACAGTGTTTTTAAAATGTCAAATGTTTTAAAGGAATAGGTTTACAAACATTATCCTTCATTTCAAAAGAAAAAGATCAGCGAAACAAACATTTTGACACCTCATTTATTAAAATCGGTTAAGTGGTTTTGAAGATATGAAAGTTTTAAGATTCAACAATGGCCGCCTATGGTGGCCGCCATTTTGTTTAGCTAGTCACATGACCAAAAAGGAAAAATTCGTATTTACAGTAGTAGACTTACTTTTTACATTCGAAAACAGATCAGTATGATTTTATTAAGTGAATGAAAAATATTTCAACAACTTTCATACTTTAATATGCATGGAAATGGCAGATATTTATAATTCCATGATTGTAAGGGAGTGACGTCATACCCTCATAGCCTCGTTCTGGATTTGGGCCATCAAAATTTTCAAACCGCTATAATTTTCTTATACCTTGGTTGATTTTTATGAAATTTGTTGCAAACTGTTCAGCTACATGAAGGCTTTCAAACACACACACACAATAGTTTGTGGGCCTATTCCTTTAATCACAAATTTCCATTAAGAAAATGTTAAGTCTTAAAACGCTGTAAAATCTAAACCTATGCTCTTAGCTCAAATCGGTTTTCTGTACCTAACTCGCAGCCTAAAGGGCAACATTTTAAGCGAAAAAAATCTTTTTGGTAAAAAATTGTGTTTTTAATCAAAAATCACAGATTTCTGAAATTTTCCAAAAGTGCATTTTAGACACAAAAGTATCGACATTTCGATTATTAAAACAGTTTTGCAGTTGAATGAAACAGTAAGAGAAAGTAAATGGGTAGGCAATAGTGACAACTTCAATTTCAGGGAAATGGAATTGCTGGCAAATGTCGGAATTTTGAAAACATCAGATTCAAGTCAAATCGCTTAGTGAATTTGTCTACATCCCATCCCATTTTTGGGGCAGTCTTAAACTAGTTGGTGTCCTGAAGTGTATTTTATGTTTCAAAAACTGTCTAATTAAACTGTCATTAGAGACCGCGCAAGTTGTTCTGTCGGGGAATTTTGTTTCCGTCCGAGCGTGGCAGCCCTGTGTAGATTTTGATTGATTTATGATGTTGGAAAGCTTTGATGTGTTGATTTTAGCCTTGACCTCATGCAAGGTAATCTGTAGCCCTTCACTTTCGTAGTCAAATAGATACATTAAGACATTTTATATGCCTTTTTCTGGCTCTTAAAGGGTAATCAAGACAGATCCAAAAGAAAAATATTTTAATAAAGTTTTGCAGTATAGGTGGTCTCGGCTTTTGCTAAAAGTGTAAAGCATATCCTGCATGTGTTTATATAGTTATGGAAGGAAATAAAAACAAGACGTCTTGGATATTTCTTTTATAGCACATGTAAAGAAATAATTTAACTTGCACCAATTCGTAACATCTCAATTTGAGACAAGCAAAACAGATCTCAGATATGGACATTTTTCAATAATTCTGATTACTTCGGCAGTAGTTAAATTAATAGAACATATCTTGTACAAGAACTCGCTAATAACTCAGTAATTCATGTTATAAAGATCATGTGAAAATTCACACTTTACAATATTCCAATAATGTCAAAGATAAATTTTAGATAATTGCTTGAAAATGATCATAAAAATGCAACCAGTGTATAAAACTACAATGTACGTCCAGTTGTCCACACTCCATAGGTAGAGGAGTTTGTTGCCATATCTCACAATACAGCAAGTATTGTATGGCATATGGAATACCAGTGTTGGAAATAGTAAAAAATATCTTCGATGAAACAAACTTGCAACAACAAAAAATAAAATTTGAACAAGTTGGCTATAATTTCATTAGTTGTGCAGAATTTATTTAAAATGTGAACAATTTGATATGGACAAGCTTTTAAAGCTGCAACACTTTGCAAACTCAGCTCTAAACCAGTGTGCTCTATTCTTAAACCAGTGTAAAAACACAGTTTGAAACTACTTTCAGATGTGTGGGAGCAAAGATGGTATTGCCCTTCTAGGGTTTTTTCCTTTAGAGTCTCAAGCTGTAAAGCACTTTTTGCTGACAATATTAGTCCATCACTAACACAGGCTGCTCACAATCTTTTATAGAGATATAAATAGCCGAGGTCTGTGGGTGGGTGTTCAGACAGCGCCACTTTTTCATCGTTATAGATGACCCATCTGTTATCTTTGAGTATATGACAAACATAATGCCCGACCATAGTTGATGTTCCCATATGGCTGATGAACGCTACCAACTTGTATTCTGAAAGAGTTAAAAATAAAGGTCAAACAATATAGACAATTTGGTTGTGCCATGCTAAATCCTAATGTTGTCTTATTGTCCTTTGATATTTCTTAAAGGTCTCTTTATTAAAGTCATGAATTCAAGTATTTATGCAATCCAACATGCTCATCATTTATAAGTGCTTTCAATGCAAATAATTAACAGTTCATATTTCGTCGTTATACACAGCTAATCAGTGCCTTTGTGTTTTTAGATAATACAACCTCTCTTATTCTTAAATCTCCAAGCTTTTATCATATGATGTCACTATTTTCCAGTGGATAATGTCATGTAATAAAAAGTGTTATGACCAAACTTTTGCGGGAATACGTAACGTCATTGATGACGTCCGTAACAATAATGTAAATTTTCATTGAATAAATATCCACTTTGTTGGTGATAAAGTCCTGTTTTAAAAGTCATATGATAAAACGAATCTTACACTCGTTTCATATGAAATTTATTAAACTCGCTGAAGGCTCTTTTAATAAATTTCATATAAAATGACCACTCGTGTAAGATCAGCCTCTATATAGACTTTTTCTGACTCTACAGCCAAATTTATGTCAGACTTGGTCTGACACTCTTAGAAATGTTATCTCTTGACGCAGCCCTTATGGTTAGTGACTTACTTCCATTCCCATCCCTGTACTGTACTCCCCCTCCCCCTCCTGATGCCCCGGCTTCATCTGTGTCCATGGGAGCATCAAGTTCTGCTGAATGACTGAACACCCAGTCAGCTGCTCTCTCAAGGTTGTTATCCTGGAAGACAATTAAATGAGCCGCCTCATGGGAAAACCAACAATTTGCAAAGGCGAAAACAAAGGCACAGATCAGCTTCGCGGTAACCGCGAAGCTGATCAGCGCCTTTGTTTTCGCTACTCTGATAGTACACTTCCTTTTATTCTTAAATCTGAAATTTCAAGCTTCTAGCCTGCTTCTGTGCTTGTACAGGTCGATTTGTGTCGGACCTGTTCGGAAACCACACTGTTGGTTTTTCCACAAGGTGGCTCAAATGTTTATTGCCCCGTCAACATTTTTCAGTCATGCTGGGAAGGATCCACTGCACCCTTGGTTCTTAAAAAAATTTAGCCGCCTTGTGGGAAAACCAACAATGTGGTTTCCGAACGGGTCCGACACAAACTGGGCTGTACAGTCACAGAAGATGGTTAGAGGCTGGAAATTTTGGATTTAGAAAGTAGAGGATTTGTACTATCCGTGTAGCGAAAACAAAGGCGCTGATCAGCTTCGCGGTTACTGCAAAGCTGATCTGCGTCTTTGTTTTCATATATGCAGATTGTTGGTTTTCCCATGAGGCGGCTCAAATACAGAGAGGTATCTAGATCATTGACACAACATGGCAGCAGCAATTTTGAACCCCAGACCTCTTGCTCTGGAGTCTGATGCTCTACCCGTGAGCCACAGCACTCCAACTTACCTCAGTGAGTGTAAATTTTTACATGAGTTTAAGTATGACATGCAAACATCAATATTGTTCAGGCCAAAAATAAAATTTGTTTGTTTGCCCTCTCCCTACCTACTCACCCAAAAAGGGGCCTACTCAAAAAATTTTATTGCCCTTTCTGCAGATTTTTTTTTTTTAATTTTTCTGTCAAGATAAATTGTTTTCCTTAGAAAGTAATGTGTTTTCATTTAAACCATGACCCTACTCACCAATTGGATATTTTGTTCTTAACTTCTTATGTTCAAGCACTACAAAACATAAAATGCAACTGTAATTGTGAGTAGCTTGGACAAAATTGTAGCTAATTCCTTTGACCAAAAATAATGCAAAAATACAAGATTTCATAAAAATAAAAAATAAAAAATAAGCCTACCTTCCTACCCAGCTTTTCTAGACAGGGTAGGGAGAGGGCAAACAGAAATAATTTTAAATGTGGCCTCATTTACAAGTAGTGATGTTTTACAATAAAAGCCAGAAGGATTCTCATTAGAACACAAACTACTCCTACTACTGTAAATCTGGTAATTTTCGCAAGAATTTAATTTTGGCGAATATTTTCTAATTCGATGCCTCACGAATTCAAGGTTCTCGCTAATAAAGAATTTCTATAGGCCATCAAGACTACAATAGCACTCGTTCCCGAATTCAAAACCTCGCGAATAATTCGGAAATAGAAAATTCGCAAAATAAAAGTCACGCGAAAATTTCCAGATTTACAGTATTATGAACAATAAACTTTGTTATCATGAAACTGCCACCTAAGGAAAGCTTCTTATCTTAACTCACAGTGGCTTTCAATGCTTTGATTCCTTGGTCCCTAGTAAACCCCATAGACATAATCATCATGAGAGCCTCCTCATTGGGTGTGAATGCTGATTATGAAGAGGTTGGGACGATGATGAAGAGTATAAATAAATCAAACTTTAGCATCAAGTACTCACAGTAGCTTTCAATGCTTTGATTCCTTGGTCCCTAGTAAACCCCATGGACATAATCATCATGAGAGCCTCCTCATTGGGTGTGAATGCTGATGCTGTTGATTTCTTAGCTCCTGGCATCACAAATGGATCAGCAAAATCTGAAACATTTTTTATTATTTTTTATTTTTCTTATATTCACACTGTTTTAGGTCCGTCACAGTGTGAGTGATTCTTTATGATATCAGCTACTGATTCTTGATGATATCAGGTAACGGATTCTTGACAAATGCTACGGATTCTTGACAAGGATTGATACTCCCAATTGCAAACAGCAAAAAATGGTAATTTTAGATAGTTGTAGATCTAAATTTTGTCAGGAGACATATTAGAAGCATGGTTCATGATAATCTATGTATATATTCTACATGTTAGGGCTTCAGAATAAAACCAATTAGATAAATTGAGCAAATATGAAAAACATGGCAATTCGGTATAATTATGTGAATTCCTAAGCAAACATGTTTGGAAACATTGAAACAGTTAATAAAAGTGATATGTGGACCTTCAAATTCTACATTACCCTGCTTTATAACCCTTTTTCATTTTTTGGCATGCTACGGATTCTTGATGATACGTTACAGATTCTGTATGATATCAAAATGTGGGTAACGGATTCTTTATGATATATGTTACTGATTCTTTATGATAAATGTTACAGATTCTTTATGATTTAAAGCAAGTTTATGATGTTCTACAACTTGAAATGCAGATTTGGACCCATGGTCCACCAATGAACTGTTTTTTTATCAACTCCACACTGCAAGAAATATGATGTGCAGTGTAAAATTCGATCAGATTTATCACAAACCAATTAATAATTGTGATTAATGTAGAACCTTGTTGTATATTTGTGCATATCACAAAACACTATTATTTATTTATTTTTTTTTTAACTTTTTGTTGAATCAATTCAATTTTTTTCAATCAGTGAGACCGACAATCTTATAAGTAGTATTCATGTGTGTACAATTTTACATTTTTTTTCCTGTTTTTGGTCTCACAAGGATGGACATTGATCCCATTTCTAACCACCTTACCGCTTCGCTATGTCACCTTATGTATGTTTTCATGTTTGGGTAACTGAGTGACTGCCTAGTGGGAAAAAGCTACTCACTCAGATTACAAAATGTTCCCCAAGTATACCAAGTACCTTATTGTCAATGTAGTTTTTTTCACATTGGTTTTCGGAGTGGGAATTTCTGATTGCACCATTTCCTCTAATCATCATCATTGCATACTTTTTTTCCTTTTCGGTGCCACTTGAGAGAGGTAACATTTACTGCCAGACTGGAATTCAGGAAATACAAATATTCAAGGTCAAAGGCCTTCTGGTTCTGAAGAAGATTTTTCCAAACATTTTTAGCTCACCTGAGCCGAAGGCTCACAAGTGGGCTTATAGTATACCCATGCTCCGGCGTCCGTCCGTCGTCCGTCGTTCACAATTTCAAAGATCTTCTCCTCTGAAACCGCTTGGCAAATCAAAGCCAAACTTCATGTGGAGCATCCTTAGGAAATGGGAACGAATGGTCCGGGTCACATGACCAAGATGGCCGCCATGGCTATAGTCTGATTTTTTTCAGTGTGCAGGGCGGAGCCTGTCAATTTTTGATTGACAAGCCTGTCAATTTTTGATTGACAATGACAAAGTTGACCATTACATTTAAAAATAGGTAGTTCTCTCTTGGACTGTTACTTTGACCCACTTGTTATTGTTGAAACAATCAGTGTCACAATTAAACCTCATGCACTGAAAATGATGGGTAAACACATACTGTCATATTCTGTACTACATGACTGTAATTAGTGTATGACCATGATATTGAAAATTCCCTTAGTAAATGCCTGGTAAACATTCTTGTTGTATGACTCTCTGTTTTTGGTTTCAAGTTTAAAACTTTAATTCTGATACAATTAAATATCAAATGATGCAGGCTTACTTTAAATTACTAATTTACTAATGAAGGCGGCAGAAAAAAGTGCAATAACTACAGTGTGGATCTGTAAAGTGATACTGACAGCTCAGTAAAGTTAGCAGCGAATCTGTTGCAGCAGCAGCAGCAGCAAAAAAAAAAAAAAAAAAAATAAATAAATAAAATAAATAATAATAACCAGAGGACCAATGGTCCTGTAAACGCTCACCTGAGATCTGCTGCATATACCCATAAACATGTTTGAATATTATCGTATTTAACTCCAGTGCAGGGGCAGATGAAGCCCTTGGGGCATTTTCTTTTTTTAGAATCTTCAATATTCTGTCCATTTGCCAATTTCCTGCTGGCCTTTCCCTTCAAATGACATTTTAACAGTTTTCCCAATTCAAATGCATAGGCAACCCATGTTGGCCTTGCCATAAACTTGGTCAAGGTCATCACAGGGTCATGATTTATATATACATTGGAGTACTTTAGCCATCGATGCTTCACGCCAAGTTTCCTTGAAATCAGTCTATTGGTTTCAGAGAAGAAGATTTTTGATGGGTTTTTACCATATATGGGCATGGTGGCCATCTTTGTCATGTGACCTAGATTATTTATATATACATTGATTCCCCCACTCTATAGATGCTTCACATAAAATTTGGCTTTGATTGGCCAAGCGGTTTCAGAGGAGATGTTTGAATATTATGGCAATATGCATGTATATTGCCCCGGGGTGGGGGCACATGAGCCCCTGGGGTCCATTTGTTTTTCAGAATCATTAATATTCAGTCCTACTTCCCATTTCCTGCAACACTTTCACTTTAAATGACATTTTGAAGTTTTCCCTATTCAAATGCATTGGTGACCTATGTTGACCTTGCCGTAAAATAGCTCAAGGTCATCACAGGGTCAGGATTTATATATACATTGTAGTGCTTGAGCCATCGATGCTTCATGCCAAGTTTTGTTGAAATCGGTCCATCGGTTCTGGAGAAGAAGATTTTTGAAGGGTTTTTACCATGTATGGGCATGGCGGCCATCTTGGTCATGTGACCTGGATTTCTTATATACACATTGGTTCCCCCTTCCTATTGATGCTTCACATAAAATTTGGCTTTGATTGGCCAAGCGGTTTCAGAGGAGATGATGTTTGAATATTATGGTAATGTACAGGTCTATTGCCCCGGGGTGGGGGCACATGAGCCCCTGGGGTCAAATTTTTTTCAGAATCATCAATATTCAGTCCTACTACCCATTTCCTGCAAGATTTTCACTTGAAATGACATTTTAAAATTTTTCCCCATTCAAACGCATTGGCGACCTATGTTGACCTTGCCTTTAAATAGGTCAAGACCATCACAGGGTCACGATTTATATATACATTGTAGTGCTTGAGCCATCGATGCTTCATGCCAAGTTTGGTTGAAATTGGTCCACTGGTTCTGGAGAAGAAGATTTTTGAAGGGTTTTTACCATATATGGGCATGGCGGCCATCTTGGTCATGTGGCCTGGATTTCTTATATACACATTGGTTCCCCCTTCCTATTGATGCTTCACATAAAATTTGGCTTTCATTGGCCAAGCCGTTTCAGAGGAGATGATGTTTGAATATTATGGTAATGTACAGGTATATTGCCCCGGGGTGGGGGCACATGAGCCCCTGGGGTCAAATTTTTTTCAGAATCATCAATATTCAGTCCTACTGCTCATTTCCTGCAAGATTTTCACTTGAAATGACATTTTAAAATTTTTCCCCATTCAAACGCATTGGCGACCTATGTTGACCTTGCCGTAAAATAGGTCAAGGTCATCACAGGGTCACGATTTATATACACATTGTAGTGCTTGAGCCATCGATGCTTCATGCCAAGTTTGGTTGAAATCGGTCCACTGGTTCTGGAGAAGAAGATTTTTGAAGGGTTTTTACCATATATGGGCATGGCGGCCATCTTGGTCATGTGACCTGGATTTCTTATATACACATTGGTTCCCCCTTCCTATTAATGCTTCACATAAAATTTGGCTTTGATTGGCCAAGCGGTTTCAGAGGAGATGATGTTTGAATATTATGGTAATGTACAGGTATATTGCCCCGGGGTGGGGGCACATGAGCCCCTGGGGTCAAATTTTTTTCAGAATCATCAATATTCAGTCCTACTGCTCATTTCCTGCAAGATTTTCACTTGAAATGACATTTTAAAATTTTTCCCCATTCAAACGCATTGGTGACCTATGTTGACCTTGCCGTAAAATAGGTCAAGGTCATCACAGGGTCACGATTTATATACACATTGTAGTGCTTGAGCCATCGATGCTTCATGCCAAGTTTCGTTGAAATCGGTCCAGTGGTTCCGGAGAAGAAGATTTTTGAAGGGTTTTTACCATATATGGGCATGGCGGCCATCTTGGTCATGTGACCTGGATTATTTATATACACATTGGTTCCCCCTTCCCATAGATGCTTCATGTAAAATTTGGCTTTGATTGGCCAAGCTGTTTCAGAGAAGAAGATCTTTGAAAATGGTGGACGACGGACGACGGACGACGGACGGACGGACGCCGGATCATGGCCATCCTATAAGCTCACCTTGTGAGCCTGACGGCTCAGGTGAGCTAATAATAAAAACGGTCAAGTTAGCTACTGAACTTTTTGCCACCTATTGTCTATTGTTCATACAGACAAGGCTCCAGAGTATCATCGTCTATCTTGAAGCTTACACTGATGAGCAAATCACTAAGGTGAGCTATGGCACAATTCGGTCTCTCGTTTTCGTTTAAGTCTGTCTATGAGCACTATGTAAGATGATGAATGTCATCACAAACAGACATTTTTATCCCACCTATTACCCAGTCTATTGACACTAATACTGTTGGCAGGGAACTTTTGTCCTTAAGCTATGTTATGGGTGGGATAGAAAAAGTCTTGTTTGCAGCATAAGTATTCGTTTCCTATAGCACTTACAGCCAGACAAAACTGTAAAAAATCAGCAACATTTTCCATAAAGTTGGTAATATGAGGTCTAGAAAAGTTATGTTGCAGCATTCATGATCATTTTCTACATAGCAATCACAGCCAGACGAAAAACAAAAAAAAATAAGAATAAAATAATAAAAAAAAATGGTGACAAACATTTCCACTTACATGGAACGTTTTTCGTAGGTGACGTCGAAAAGATGTGATTGTGGCAAAAAAATGTCATTTTCTTATGTGTTATCACCTAGATTAAAGCCAAAACATTCTGCGACAAAAATTTTCGCTGGAGCAAAATAGCTGCTTACTTGACCAATTTCGCTGCAGGAAAATTTCCGCCAACTTTACTGTATTTTGCTGCTGCAAATTTAATTCTAACGCTGCAAGCAAAATTGCCATTAACTTGACTGCTTTTGCTGTAGCAAAATTGCTGCTACACGTAACATGACCAATTTTGCTGCAGTAAAATTGCTGCTAACTTGACCGTTTTTGATGCAGCAAATCTGCTGCTAATTTGACCGAGCTGACCTTGTAGCAAAAATAAGTCAAATCAGCTGGTTCTCCGAATCGCTTTATTTTTTCGAATGGTACTTTATTGACCTTCTACTGGGGTCATGTACCATCAGTAAAGCAAAGAGTTGTTTACAAAAACAGAGGCATTGGCTAACTTTATAGAAATATTTGAGTGTAGCAGTATGGTTATATTTTAGAAACAAAATGTTTATGTTTATGTGTGTCTACCATACACTTCACCATTCAGGTGAAACACAGGTATAGCACAAAGACAACAAGCATAGTCATCTTTACATCAATTATACATTGTCAGCTCTGGGACCCTATCTCAACAATGAAATCATCCAAGGCTGGGCTTAGCTAAGCCTTGCCCTGCACATTGAAAAAAATCCAAGTATATAAATAGCAAAAACCTTTAAAAAAAAACCTTGGTCATGTGACCTGGACAATTTATATAGACTTTCGTTCCCCCTTCCTAAGGATGCTCCACATGAAGTTTGGCTTTGATTGGCCAAGCGGTTTCAGAGGAGAAGATCTTTGAAATTGTGGACCGACGGACAGACGACGGACGGACGCCGGAGCATGGCCATCCTATAAGCTCACCTGTGAGCCTTCGGCTCAGGTGAGCTAAAAAAAAAGGAAGTGCAGTGCCGTAAGGGTAGACTACAGGACTCCGATGCGGGAGGCCCTGGGTTCTAGACATAACTCTACCATGCAAGCTGTGTCTATGAATCTAAAGTATTGTTTAAAACACAAGAAGTGGTGACCCTTTGCCTCAACATGACTCAAAACTTGTTTACTGGGACGTCTAGTCATAAACCATATCATAATATTTGAAAATAAATGCTCAAATCTCAGTTTGCCTGATAAAATAATGACTTGTTTACCAAACCGCATAGTACAAACCTGCTTTGTAGATCAGAGACCTTAATAATGGGAGGGGTCTTTGCTCCCTGCTCCCTGAAAGAAAAATGACCTTTCTCCCCAGCTCATAAAATGTTTTCCTCAGCCCTCTGCTCCCTAACACTCTAAAAAGTTATGCTTTCTCCCCAAATCCCTTAAAATAAATGACCCTTCTCCCCAAATCTCTGAAAATAGATAGCCCTTCTCCCTGAATCCCCCAAAACCCTGGGAGGGCCTCATAATTGGTAGTTTATCTCGATAAAAGAGTGTCATAAAGAATCTGTAACATATCATAAAGAATCCGTTACCCATCATTTTGTATCATACGGAATCCGTGACAAAATTTTGTCACAGATTCTTTATGATACTTTTGATGCTTTAAAACACAAAAGTCTGCAAAACAATTCCTTTGAAGATTTACATGCATTGAAAAGTGTTAGTTCATAGATAATTAGTTAAATTTCTAAACTGTTGATAAAATGTTTTGATGTGTTATGTATTTTTATATTCATTTTCGATTTTCCTTGCTTAATTAACCATTTTAAGGATTTAATCACCCATTAACTTTCAACCTGTATACCAACATTGCTAAAATTGATGGAGAACAATTTCCAGCTCATATATACTATGTATGTGTGCCAAAAAGGTCATTTCAGGCATCAAAAATCATAGAAACGCCGGTTTCTCATCACCTACCAATAGATGAGCTATGAGAATCATAAAGAATCTGTAACACTATCATAAAGAATCAGTAGCTGATATCATAAAGAATCATCTCGCACTGTGACGGACCTAAACCCCTGTGATATTACTTCCCAGTCAACAATTTTGCAGGCATATCAGCATAGAGCCATTTGTTTCTGGAGACGAACTAGTACTTCTTAGGGAGTAATATGATTATTTTAATGTTCCGTAATATAAAACTCTTTTGATTAACAAGAAAATATTCTTGCCATTTAGCTCTCTTATTAAATTTTGAATATTTACTAAAAAGGCTAAAGGATTTTCACCACTAACACGGTCAAATCCTATATTTTCAGTGTATTGATTGTTACTTTGTTCTTGTTGTTGTTGTTTTTTTTAACTCAATATGTCCATACATATTTAAACATGTTTGAAATAGAAGCCACCTTTATTTTTTTCAATTTTTTATTTTCATTATTTTTTTCTTTTTGCCTTTGCAGCACCAAAAATATACACTGCTCATTCAACACGTCTAATTATTGCCCCTTTATATCCCTTTATATGAGCTGCCTCATGGGAAAACCAACAATCTGCATATGCGAAAACAAAGATGCAGATCAGCTTCGCAGTCACTGTGAAGCTG
Organism: Rugalucina vietnamica; assembly: GCA_964017185.1. Lineage (NCBI taxonomy): Eukaryota > Metazoa > Mollusca > Bivalvia > Lucinida > Lucinidae > Rugalucina > Rugalucina vietnamica. The sequence goes on along the minus strand of OZ024882.1, from coordinate 40,723,748 downwards.
ATCAGCGCCTTTGTTTTCGCTACTCAAAAAGTACAATTCCTCTTCTTCTTAAATCCGAAATTTCAAGCTTCTAGCTGTCTTTTGTGCTTCTACAGCCCGGTTTGTGTCTGACCTGTTCGGAAACCACATTGTTGGTTTTCCCACGAGGCGGCTCATATGTGAAAAATAAGAAAGAAAACCACTTACCAGGGTCTCCCATATGTTCCATGACCCAGTTCATTGCAGCCTCCGCTCCAGCATTCTTTGTATGGAACACAGCTTTCTTACAACCTTCTAGAGGAAATCCCATGTCCATTAACTGTGCTACAATGCCTTCATCTAGTTGAAATTCTGAAATCATAGAATATACCATTGCTAGACAAGTCTTTGACTGTATTCATTGCAGCCTCCGCTCCAGCATTCTTTGTATGGAACACAGCTTTCTTACAACCTTCTAGAGGAAATCCCATGTCCATTAACTGTGCTACAATGCCTTCATCTAGTTGAAATTCTGAAATCATAGAATATACCATTGCTAGACAAGTCTTTGACTGTATTCATTGCAGCCTCCGCTCCAGCATTCTTTGTATGGAACACAGCTTTCTTACAACCTTCTAGAGGAAATCCCATGTCCATTAACTGTGCTACAATGCCTTCATCTAGTTGAAATTCTGAAATCATAGAATATACCATTGCTAGACAAGTCTTTGACTGTATTCATTGCAGCCTCAGCACCGGCATTCTTTGTATGGAACACAGCTTTCTTACAACCTTCTAGAGGAAATCCCATGTCCATTAACTGTGCTACAATGCCTTCATCTAGTTGAAATTCTGAAATCATAGAATATACCATTGCTAGACAAGTCTTTGACTGTATTCATTGCAGCCTCAGCACCGGCATTCTTTGTATGGAACACAGCTTTCTTACAACCTTCTAGAGGAAATCCCATGTCCATTAACTGTGCTACAATGCCTTCATCTAGTTGAAATTCTGAAATCATAGAATATACCATTGCTAGACAAGTCTTTGACTGTATTCATTGCAGCCTCAGCACCGGCATTCTTTGTATGGAACACAGCTTTCTTACAACCTTCTAGAGGAAATCCCATGTCCATTAACTGTGCTACAATGCCTTCATCTAGTTGAAATTCTGAAATCATAGAATATACCATTGCTAGACAAGTCTTTGACTGTATTCATTGCAGCCTCAGCACCGGCATTCTTTGTATGGAACACAGCTTTCTTACAACCTTCTAGAGGAAATCCCATGTCCATTAACTGTGCTACAATGCCTTCATCTAGTTGAAATTCTGAAATCATAGAATATACCATTGCTAGACAAGTCTTTGACTGTATTCATTGCAGCCTAAGCACCGGCATTCTTTGTATGGAACACAGCTTTCTTACAGCCTTCTAGAGGAAATCCCATGTCCATTAACTGTGCTACAATGCCTTCATCTAGTTGAAATTCTGAAATCATAGAATATACCATTGCTAGACAAGTCTTTGACTGTATTCATTGCAGCCTCAGCACCGGCATTCTTTGTATGGAACACAGCTTTCTTACAACCTTCTAGAGGAAACCCCATGTCCATTAACTGTGCTACAATGCCTTCATCTAGTTGAAATTCTGAAATCATAGAATATAACATTGTTAGACAAGTCTTTGACTGTATTCATTGCAGCCTCAGCACCGGCATTCTTTGTATGGAACACAGCTTTCTTACAACCTTCTAGAGGAAACCCCATGTCCATTAACTGTGCTACAATGCCTTCATCTAGTTGAAATTCTGAAATCATAGAATTTACCATTGTTAGACAAGTCTTTGACTGTATTCATTGCAGCCTCCGCTCCAGCATTCTTTGTATGGAACACAGCTTTCTTACAACCTTCTAGAGGAAACCCCATGTCCATTAACTGTGCTACAATGCCTTCATCTAGTTGAAATTCTGAAATCATAGAATATACCATTGCTAGACAAGTCTTTGACTGTATTCATTGCAGCCTCCGCTCCAGCATTCTTTGTATGGAACACAGCTTTCTTACAACCTTCTAGAGGAAACCCCATGTCCATTAACTGTGCTACAATGCCTTCATCTAGTTGAAATTCTGAAATCATAGAATATACCATTGCTAGACAAGTCTTTGACTGTATTCATTGCAGCCTCCGCTCCAGCATTCTTTGTATGGAACACAGCTTTCTTACAACCTTCTAGAGGAAACCCCATGTCCATTAACTGTGCTACAATGCCTTCATATAGTTGAAATTCTGAAATCATAGAATATACCATTGCTAGACAAGTCTTTGACTGTATTCATTGCAGCCTCAGCACCGGCATTCTTTGTATGGAACACAGCTTTCTTACAACCTTCTAGAGGAAACCCCATGTCCATTAACTGTGCTACAATGCCTTCATCTAGTTGAAATTCTGAAATCATAGAATATACCATTGTTAGACAAGTCTTTGACTGTATTCATTGCAGCCTCAGCACCGGCATTCTTTGTATGGAACACAGCTTTCTTACAACCTTCTAGAGGAAACCCCATGTCCATTAACTGTGCTACAATGCCTTCATCTAGTTGAAATTCTGAAATCATAGAATTTACTATATTCCTGTCATGAGATTGTAAATGTTTTTGCATTTATATTAACAACATTGAGGCTGATCAGTTTGGTACCTGATTTTTGTTGTTAGCTCACCTGAGCAGGACCATTGATATACTAAAAGTTAATGGTCCTGCACTCAATCACCATTTTCAAAGATCTTCTCCCCTGAAACCGCTTGGCCAACTGAAGCCAAATTTCATGTGAAGCCTCTGTGGGAAGGGGGAAAGAAATTATATTCAAATGGTCCAGGTCACATGGCCAAGATGGCCACCATGTCCATATATGGGCAAAACCATTAGAAAAATCAGAAACAAAAGTCCAGAAACTTGAAAACATGCCCATATGATATACAGTAATTTTTTCAGGTCAAAAATTGATAATTTTCAGTAGCAAAATTTGATATTTTTCTTATTTTTGCTCAAAACATAGATTCTATGTTTTGGAGCAAAAATAAGAAAAATAGGTATATCCCTGCATACCCCAGTTTTGCTATATAAAAGTGGGGTATAAGGGGGTATACATTACACGGACATGTTTTCCTGATGGTATCAAGTTCTGAAGCTCTACATAAATTTTTTGATAGAGTTTTAGTGCCAGATGTGAGAGTGTTTATCTCCCTACTGCTTGTGGATTGAGCCACCTCGTGGGAATTCGCGTCTTTGTTTTCGCTACTTGGATAGTACAATTCCTCTTCCACTTAAATCCGAAATTTCAAGCTTCTAGCCCTTTTCTGTCCTTGTACAGGCCGGTTTGTGGTGGACCTGTTTGGAAACCACATTGTTGGTTTTTCCACGAGGCGGCTCATTTATTAGTCCTCATGGGACAGAGGTACAGCCTCCTTGGTATTAACCAGTACTATGTGAAGCTCAAAGTGTCTTGCTCAAGAACGAAAGTATTGAACCATGGCTCATGACTCTTGAAATTTCAACAGACATGAGACCTACCTGGTTGTGGGTTGGATTCTGGTAGTTCTTCCTCACCGGGTTGTAGTGCAGCAGACCCTCTCAGACAGCTGATGTCCAGCTCCTGAGGCACATCGATTGATACATCTAGAATATATGGAGACACAAGTAAAACAGACCTGGCTAGGCTGAGGCACGTAGAAAATTGGGAGATAAGGAAAAACGTATCTTAATATGGTAGTGGTGTGTTCATGTTTTACACCCCGTTCAACAGCTTAAGTCATATGAGCCGCGATGCGGCAAGACCAGTCTTCGGGAGTTCCGACCAGGTGCGACACAAACCCACCTGTACAGTCTCAGAAGAAAGTTGGAATCTTGAAATATTATGTAGAGATAGAGGAGGAATAATTGTACTATCCGAGAAGTGAAAACAAAGGCGCTGATCAGCTTTGCAGTTATTGTGAAGCTGATCTGCACCTTTGTTTTCGGAGAGGCAAATATCTGGATTTCTTATGACACAGCTGATGGTGTGAAGGCAGGTCCTTGGTTTAATGTCTAATATGAAAAACTACCGGTAAGCTCAAATTAGGACCCCTTGGCCCAAAATTACAATGCTCCCTTAAAGTTAAGGAAGACCTTAGTAAAGGTGGCAAATTTTAGCATCCAAAAACATGCATTTAAAACAAACTGAAATCATATTTTTCCGTTTCATAATGTAAATGACAATTTATTTTACACACCTATATTTTTTTTGCAAAAGCAGTTATTGATTTTAACGGTAAAATTCGTTTCAAAATTTGTCACCTTAACTAAGGTCTTCCTTAACTTTAAGGGAGGATTGTAATTCTGGGGATGAGAGACCATTTTCCTAATTAACCTATTTTTTTTATTTAAGAATCTCCTGTAATTACTTTATCACACTTTTATTATAGCCCCGCTTTGAAAAAGTGGGGCTATACTGGATTCACCCTGTCCTTCCGTCGTTCTGTTATTCCGTCAAAATTTAATTTCCGCTCAATATCTTGAGAACCAGTTTACAGAATCTGACCAAATTTTGTATGTACATTAACATTGACAAGATCTAGCTTGGGATTGTTGACCGTCATTTTTCGCAAAATTTTGACGGAGTTACGGCCCTTGATTGACGCCAGAATTTCGTTTCCGCTCAATATCTTGAGAACGAATTGACAGAATCCGTCCAAATTTTGTGTGCACATCAACATTGTCAAGATCTAGCTTGGGATTGTTACCCGTCATTTTTCGCAAAATTTTGACGGAGTTACGGCCCTTGATTGACGTCAGAATTTCGTTTCCGCTCAATATCTTGAGAACGAATTGGCAGAATCCGACCAAATTTTGTATGCACATCATACATCGACAAGATCAAGCTTGGGATTGTTACCCGTCATTTTTCGCAAAATTTTGACCGAGTTACGACTCTTGATTGACGTCAGAATTTCGTTTCCGCTCAATATCTTGAGAACTAGAATTGTCAGAGGATCTGACTATAGCCCCGCTTCTGAGCTTTTTTCCAGTGTGAGAAAAACAATGACAGGTAACAATCCCAAGCTAGATCTTGTTAATGTTGATGCACGTAAAAAAAGATTGGTAAGATTCTGTCAATTCATTCTCAAGATATTGAGCGGAAACGAAATTTTTCTGACGTCAATCAAGGGCCGTAACTCCCTCAAAATTTATCGAAAAATAACAGGCAACAATCCCAAGCTAGACATTGTCAATGTTGATGTGCATACAAAATTTGGTCTGATTCTGTCAATTCGTTCACAAGATATTGAGCGGAAACGAAATTCTGACGTCAATCAAGGGCCGTAACTCCGTCAAAATTTTGCGAAAAATGAGAGGCAACAATCCCAAGCTAGATCTTGTCAATGTTGATGTGCATACAAAATTTGGTCAGATTCTGTCATTCGTTCTCAAGATATTGAGCGGAAACGAAGTTCTGACGTTAATCAAGGGTCATAACTCCGTCAAAATTTTGCGAAAAATGACAGGCAACAATCCCAAGCTAGATATTGTCTATGCTGATGTGCATACAAAATTTGGTCTGATTCTGTCAATTTGTTCTCAAGATATCGAGCGGAAATGAAATTTTGACGTCAGTCAAGGGCCGTAACTCCATCAATTTTTTGCAAAAAATGACCGGCAACAATCCCAAGCTAGATCTTGTCGATGTTGATGTGCATACAAAATTTGGTCAGATTCTGTCCAGCCATTCTCAAGATATTGAGCGGAAACGAAATTCTGATGTCAATCAAGGGCCGTAACTCTGTCAAAATTTTGCGAAAAATGACGGGCAACAATCCCAAGCTAGATCTAGTCAATGTTGATGTGCATACAAAATTTGGTCAGATTCTGTCAATTCGTTCTCAAGATATTGAGCAGAAACGAAATTCTGACGTTAATCAAGGGCCGTAACTCTGTCAAAATTTTGCGAAAAATCACGGGCAGCAATCCCAAGCTAGATCTTGTCAACGTTGATGTGCATATAAAATTTGGTCAGATTCTGTTCAGCCATTCTCAAGATATTGAGCGGAAACGAAATTCTTACGTAAATCAAGGGCCGTAACTCCATCACAATTTTGCAAAAAATGACGGGTTACAATCCCAAGCTAGGTCTTGTCAATGTTAATGTGTATGCAAAATTTGGTCAGATTCTGTCAAACCATTCTCAAGATAATGAATGGAAACTAAAATGTCGGAAGGACGGAATAACAGAATAACGGAATAACGGAAGGACAGAACTACGCAAGGACAGGGTGAATCCAGTATAGCCCCTACTTTTTCAAAGCGGGGCTATAACTAATTGACAGAATCGGACCAAATTTTGTATGCACGTCATCATTGACAAGATCTAGCTTGGGAATGTTACCCGTCATTTTTCGCAAAATTTTGACGGAGTTTCGGCCCTTGATTGACGTCAGAATTTTGTTTCCGCTCAATATCTTGAAAACGAATTGACAGAATCCGACCAAATTTTGTATGCACATCAACATTGACAAGATCTAGCTTGGGATTGTTACCCATCATTTTTCGCAAAATTTTGACAGAGTAACGGCCCTTGATTGACATCAGAATTTCGTTTCTGCTCAATATCTTGAGAACGAATTGACAGAATCCGACCAAATTTTGTATGCACGTCATCATTGACAAGATCTAGCTTGGGATTGTTACCCCTCATTTTTCGCAAAATTTTGACGGAGTTACGGCCCTTGATTGACATCAGAATTTAGTTTCCGCTCAATATCTTGAGAACGAATTGACGGAATCCGACCAAATTTTGTGCCCACATCAACATTGACAAGATCGAGCTTGGGATTGTTACCCATCATTTTTCGCAAAAATTTGACGGAGTTATGGCCCTTGATTGACGTCAGAATTTCGTTTCCGCTCAATATCTTGAGAACAAATTGACAGAATCCAACCAAATTTTGTATGCACGTCATCATTGACAAGATCTAGCTTGGGATTGTTACCCGTCATTTTTCGCAAAGTTTTGACGGAGTTACAGCCCCTGATTGACGTCAGACTTTCATTTCCGCTCAATATCTTGAGAACAAATTGACAGAATCCAACCAAATTTTGTATGTACATCAACATTGACAAGATCTAGCTTTGGATTGTTACCCGTCATTTTTCGCAAAATTTTGACGGAGTTACGGTCCTTGATTGACTTCAGAATTTCGTTTCCGCTCAATATCTTGAGATTGAATTGACAGAATCTGTCCAAATTTTGTATGCACATCATCATTGACAAGATCTAGCTTGGGATTGTTACCCATCATTTATCGCAAAATTATGACAGAGTTATGGCCCTTTATTGAGGTCAGACTTTCGTTTCCGCTCAATATCTTGAGAACGAATTGACATAATCAGACCAAATTTTGTATGCGCATCAATATTGACGAGATCTAGCTTGTGATAGTTACCTGTCATTGTTTTTTTTCACCCTGCAAAAAAGCTGAAAAGCGGGGCTATAGTCAGATTCTCTGACAATTCTAGTTTCAACACATTTAGGACAAACATCTAGGGTCCCAGTCAAAAACTTGTCACAGGGCTTAAATTGAATACTGTAAATTCGGAAATTTTTGCGTGACTTTTATTTCGCGAATTTTCTATTTCCGAATTATTAGCGAGTTCTTGAATTCGCGAGTGAGTGTCCATGTATTCTATAAAGTTTATAGTGACTCTTTATTAGCTAGAACTTTGAATTCGCGAGGCAACCAATTCGCGAATATTAGCAAAAATTAAGTTCCCGCGAATATTTCCGGATCTACAGTATTCTTTACTATCATCAAAAAGATATAAGAATGGCAACATTTTTGCATGCATTGTTTACAAGATCTCACACTTAGTATCTTACCTAATTTCTTTGGCACCCAATCATCCCCAAGTGTAAATTTCTTGATCTGTACCATAAGATAGTCGGGGAATGTTGCTAACCTTGTGGTTCTACAATTGAAATTTTTAGTTGTCATTATTACATACTCCAATTACTTTTACCTGATGAATTGGCACCACAACAAAAACAACAGAGGTTATGTAATAGTTATCCTAACCAAAATGTTCCTGTACTACTCCCAGGACTTACCTAGCGTGCATTTCTATTGCACTTTACTGCCACTCTTCTTGTTATTATTATTAATTCAGTTTAACGTCCCTTTCAAGATTATTTCAGCTCATATGAGACGGGCCAATCAGTAGGTGGGGCGAAAACGGGAAAACCCCGAGAAAAACCACCTGACACACCCGCAAGCAGAACTTGGCTTGTCTCACATGTGGCCAGAGCAGGGCTCGAACCCAAACCAGACACAGCAGTGAGATGATCGAATGGTTAAGTGCGGTAATGAAATATCAGCGCTCTTAACCACTTGGCCACGGGGGCTGCCCGCCACTCTTCTTGAATCAGCTGAATAGGAAAAATGGCTGTCAAATATTTCATTTACAGCATACAGGGAGAGATGAACAGCGAATTTTGAAGAACAATTTTGTTGTCTCATTTACGTGTTGAGATGACATTACCTGCAAGAAGATGCAGTCTTGTATACCTTAAAAGCTTCAAATTTAAGCAATTACAAGTCATAGGTACAGCATTAGGTCAAATAAAAACCAGGTGATTCAGAGATTAACATTGGGACACCCACTTTATCTATTGTATTCATTTGTTTGGGACAGCCAGAAAACTATTTCTTGCACACTAGATAGAGAAATCCTACGTTTTACCCCATGTGAGAAATTCTTATCTCACCCTTGTTATCTCACCCCAGGCTCATTCTGCGTTCAAGTGTTCTTTTTTAACATTGGTTGTATAGGACGTCACGTAATTTCATTGTTAAGCGCACACGTCACAATGACGTCAAAACATTTTAAATCAAAATGGCGGACGCCGCGATTGTAGCGTTTTTCTATGTAAATAGTATGAAAATCAAGCTTTGCCACACTAAGGTGTGCAAGAAAAAGAATCCATCATGCGTGTCAGGTATGGATAGACACATCTGTCCCTCGGGTCAGTTTGGCATCACTCGGCGAGCCTTGTGATGCCAAAATGTGACCCTCGGGACAGATTTGTCTATCCATACCTGACACTCATGTAAGATTCTTATATTATTTTTCATGTTCCAACTCATACAAGTAATACATTACTCACTTGTTTGCTATCGTGGTTGCATTTATTGCACTGCTATAAAAATCTTCTATGGATTCTGTAGCCATGAAAGCTTCTATACAGGAAGTCATAGGGATTCTGGGACGGACTAGTTCTTTTGGATCTCTGGAATAAGAAATACTTTGTCAAACAAAAATAAGCCGCCACATGAGAAAACCAACAATTTGCAAATGTGAAAACAAAGGCGCTGATCAGCTTCGCGGTTACAGCAAAGCTGGTCTGCGCCTTTGTTTTCGCATACACTGATAGTACAATCCCACTTCTTCTTAAATCTGAAATTTCAAGTTTCTAGCCTGCTTCTGTGACCGTATAGGCTGGTTTGTGTCAGACCTGGTCAGAAACCCAAGTTGTTAGTTTTGTCACACAAAGGCTCAAAAGTATCTTCAGGATTTCAGCTGAGGCTTTTTAGCCAAAGTAATTTTGTATTTAAGAAATAGATAAGCTCTAGCAGTGAATTGTTGTAATATATCACTGTTTGGAGGTCAGTTGTAAAGCAGAGCAAATCACGAGCGAGCAGCGCGAGTGATTTATCTGCATACAACTGACCGATAAACAGTGATATATTACTCAACAATTCACGCACTAGAGCTGATCTATTTTGATTCTTGATTCTAACACACAATAAACGGAATTAAATCATTTTAAACCTTCAATTTCTTTAATTTTTCCACCATTGCACTGAAGTAATCCCGCCAAACTTTTGACTGCACCGCAAATGTTTACATATATTTGTTACGTTTTGAATGTGTTGAAATGACATTACACCGTCTAATGTCAAGGTAAAGTGACTTTTGGGATAGCTGACGTCATAATTTAATCAAAATGGCATCGAAACGGCGCAAAGTAACATCACGCTAATCCGCCCAGTGATATATCACTCAATATATCACTGCACTCTACCATTAGCTTCTATAGGCAGGGTGTGCTAGAATCTTGCATAGATACCTACATGCATAGCTCTTTTAAGCCATTTTAATAGGGTTGGAAGATGTGTTCAAACAACAAAACCCATGTTCAAATCATGCAATTCATGTGCCGTTTCAACATGGGTTTTGGTTAAAATATGTCGACGTCATTGCCAATGCGATGTAACTGTGTTTCATAGAAACAAAATGGCTGATGCTGAAGAAGCTCTGCAGTTATCTGTGAGTTTTTACGTGGAAAATGTTATTTTCACGAGATTTTAAGTGAATAAGTGTAAAAATGCAAGAATAGCAATCAACCATGTTTTGTTGAACAGTGTTCATTCCCTCAATCACTCGGAACGGGTCTGAACAAGCGGCCTTTGGCCTTGTGTTCAAACATCTTCCTCGTGATCCAGCGAATGTTGAACACTGAAAACCATTGTTGAACCCTATCAATTCGGAAATTTTCGCGTGACTTTTATTTCGCGAATTTTCTATTTCCGAATTATTAGCGAGTTCTTGAATTCCCGAGTGAGTGTCCATGTATTCTATAAAGCTTATAGTGACTCTTTATTTGCGACTTTGATTTCGTGAGGATACCAATTCCCGAATATTAGTGAAAATTAAGTTCTCGTGAATATTTCCAGATCTACAGTATTTAACCAGTAATCAGATGATCATTCAGTAGGCGATTAGCTTTGCCTGCAGGCACAAGCAGTCCATCTGTTTCCAACAGTGCTAATTGGCAGTGTGTCATCAGAATAGTTTAACCACTACTTTCTCCATCTTCTTACAATATTACAAGTAAATCACTAAATGAGCCGCCGCATGGGAAAACCAACAATCTGCATAGGCGAAAACAAAGGCGCAGATCAGCTTCGCAGTAACTGCGAAGCTGATCAACGCCTTTGCTTTCGCCACATGGAGAGTACAATTCCTCTCCTTTCTAAATCCAAAATTTCCAGCCTCTTACCATCACCTGTGACTGTACAGCCTGGTTTGTGTCGGACCGGGTCATAACCCAAATTGTTGGTTTTCTCACGCTCAGGCTCAAATGTAAAATTACTCACATCTTCTTTCCTTCCTTATCTAAAGCAGACTTTTTGGCTTCATATGCATCTACAGCTTCTAAAATAAAAGATAGTGTTGGTGAAAAATATTGGTTGGCTATAACTGGGTTACCAGAAATATGATTTTGGCATTTAGAAGTTTTCTGATATACATGTTATAGCATCGACAATAAAGACATTTCAACAATTATGTTAAGAAAAACATGAGCCATGTCGTGAGAAATCCAGATTTTCGCCTATGCGAAAACAAAGGTGCAGATCAGCTTCGCAGTAACTGCTGCGAAGCTGATCAGCGCCTTTGTTTTCGCTACACCGATAGTACAATCCCTCTACTTTCAAAATCCAAAATTTCCAGCCTCTATCCATCTTCTGTAGCTGCACAGACCGGTTTGTGTCGGACCTGGTCGCAAACACTCAAGTAGCTACATCTATCACTTTATAATTTACTCTTTCCAGCACAATAGCCTAGGTATAGGTAGATAATCAGGTCTGACCAGAAAAAAATTATGTGCTCAGTTAAATTGAGCATGAAGCACAATCAAGTAATCAGTTGTTGAGCATGAAAATAAAACATAATCAAACCTATATCTTACCTTTATTAATGACCCTATCTAGCGGTACAGGTAGTGGCAGTAGATAGTCAGATCTGTCGGTATATTTCACTTTCTTAGACGCTGAGCATTCTACCCTGTCTATCACTTGAAATTTGAAACATTCACTGGGATTAAACTGGCCCCTATTGTTTCTCTGAAACATCAACAATGACAATACTGTAAATTCTGAAATTTTCTGTGTTAGCTATCTTTTGTATTGTCTGTACTGAGAATAATGTCCCAGTCAACAATTTTTCAGTCATGTTGGGACATAGCCATCGCTTCCTGGGTATTAACCACCACTGTGGGGAGTTAATAGGCCTTGCAAAAGAACATAACATAGTGCCGACTGTGGGGATTGAACCCAGGACCTCTCAATTCGGTGTCTGATGCTAATCGGAGTCCAATGCTCTACCACTATGCCACCGCACTCCCCTTTGTCAGCTATCTAATCTGTGTTATAACAAGAGTAAAATGTATAAATATATAGCAAAATTAATCTTAAATGGCCACCAGTCCATGTAAATTGTAACCAGAGGACCAATGGTCCTGTAAACGCTCACCTGAGATCTGCTGCATATACCAATAAACATGTTTGAAAAGTATGGTATTTAACCCCAATGCAGGGGCAGATGACGCCCTTGGGCCATTTTCTTTTTTCAAAATAATCAATATTCTGTCCATTTGCCAATTTCCTGCTGGCTTTTCCCTTCAAATGACATTTTAACAGTTTTCCCCATTCAAATGCATAGACAACCCATGTTGACCTTGCCATAAACTTGGTCAAGGTCATCACAGGGTCATAATTTATATATACATTGAAGTACTTTCGCCATCAATGCTTCACGCCAAGTTTCCTTGAAATCAGTCAATTGGTTTCAGAGAAGAAGATTTTTGAAGGGTTTTTACCATATATGGGCATGACGGCCATCTTGGTCATGTGACCTAAATTATTAATATACACATTGGTTCCCCCATACTATGGATGCTTCACATAAAATTTGGCTTTAATTGGCCAAGCGGTTTCAGAGGAGAAGATGTTTGAATATTATGGTAATATACATGTATATTGCCCCGGGGTGGGGCCATACAAGCCCTTGGGTTCAACTTTTTTCAGAATCATTAATATTCAGTCCTACTAACTATTTCCTGCAAGATTTTCACCTCAAATGACTTTTCAAAAGTTTTCCCCATTCAAACGCATAGGCGACCTATGTTGACCTTGTCATAAAATAGGTCAAGGTCACCACAGGGTCATGATTTATATACACATTGTAGTGCTTGAGCCATCGATGCTTCATGCCAAGTTTCTTTGAAATCAGTCCACCAGTTCTGGAGAAGAAGAGTTTTGAAGGGTTTTTACCGTATATGGGCATGGCAGCCATCTTGGTCATGTGACCTAGATTATTTATATACACATTGATTTCCCCATTCTATAGATGCTTCAAATAAAATTTGGCTTTGATTGGCCAAGCCGTTTCAGAGGAGAAGATGTTTGAATATTATGGAGATATACATGTATATTGCCCCGGGGTGGGGGCACATGAGCCCCTGGGGTCCAATTTTTTTCAGAATCATTAATATTCAGTCCTACTGCCCATTTCCTGCAAGACTTTCACTTTAAATGACATTTTAAAAATTTTCCCCATTCAAATGCATTGGCGACCTATGTTGACCTTGCCGTAAAATAGGTCAACGTCATCACAGGGTCATGATTTATATACACATTGTAGTGCTTGAGCCATCGATGCTTCATGCTAAGTTTCGTTGAAATCAGTCCACCGGTTCTGGAAAAGAAGATTTTTGAAGGGTTTTTACCATATATGGGCATGGCAGCCATCTTGGTCATGTGACCTGGATTTCTTATATATACATTGGTTCCCCCTTCCTATAGATGCTTCATATAAAATTTGGCTTTGGTTGGCCAAGTGGTTTCAGAGAAGAAGATCTTTGAAATTGTGGATGGACGGACGGACGACGGACGGACGACGGATCATGGCCATCCTATAAGCTCACCTTGTGAGCCTAACGGCTCAGGTGAGCTAATAACCAAAATCATGAAAGGTTGTTATAAAGAGGTGAGGTGCATCTAAACCTCACCAAAGATTAATAAATACAGGAATTTGTTACCTCTAATTCCGTGAGAAGATGGAGAAAGAATTCCTGAGCGTCTTGCTGTCGTTTAGTTGAGAACTCTGGGTGGCCCCTCCCTATCAGGGTCTTAAACATCTGGGGTCGGATCCCTGTGGGGGCCTGTAGGGTAGAACCAGCACACTGAAATAAGCTGCTGCATAACAAAACCTGACCATTGAAAATTCATGGAACAAAGAGCTGGTGTTTTGTGCTACCAGTGGCTTTGTAGCTAATCCAATACTAAAACTTGCCCACAAATGAACAGAGATTTTTGAGCTTTAAAAATTGAAAGTTTTTCAGTTGAAAAATTTTGCTATTTTTCTTATTTCTGCTCAAAACATAGATTGTGGGTTCATGTTAGAACCGCCTCAGCGAGGCGGTTCTAACGAGGACCCTTAATCTATGTTTTGGAGCAAAAAGAAGCAAAATAGGTATAGCGTAAAGGGACTAGTGATCGATCAAAAATAGCAATGTTTGATAGATTTGCGGATCAGACATGCATTGCAGAATGCATGTGTACATACCATATCGAAGCTTGAACCTTCGCCATGTTTTTCAATGTGTCAATTTATGACGTCGTCACGTCACGTTCTCAGCGATGTTATTTTAACACACCCACCATCATACAGCGTGAATCAGGGTCAGGTGGACCAGTGATCGATCACCTCCTTATTCTCTCCAACACCGCGGCTAACTTGGAAGGTATGTACATTTTTAGACAGAAATATAGCAAAAGTGAGCAAAGCTCACATACCCCCGGCAGTAGCCATCAGAGGTCATACCACTTTGAGACAAAAAGCAGATTACAGAAAAAGGTATACATCTAGTCATCAAATGAACACCTAGGTGTACTGTATGCTTCTACACTGGTATATTGGTATCTTCTGGTGCAGATTTGTTTAAAATTGAAGAAAATCATAGAAACAAAGTTCACACAATCAGAGAGAAAGAAAAATGAACAAATAAAGGGACTGATAAGCAGGAGATGGCTGATTATTTCTTACACAATACAACTTACCATTCCCAATGTTTGTACTTAATTTCACCTTCCTAAGTCAAACAGTTTCTGAGAAATTTTTGACAGAAATTTTCATATTCATTATACAGGAGTGACAGATGGAAAAATACAAAGTGGAAAAAGAATAAAAAACAAATACTGGCCCTCTGATTTTCTCTTACACAATACATTTGGACACTGTCTAGTATACAAAATTTGAAGAAGCTGGCATAAATAGGAGCTGAGAAATCTGTGACAGAAATTTAAATCAGAGAGAAAGAAAAATGGACAAATAAAGGGACTGATAAGCAAGAGATGGCTGATTCTTTCTTACACAATACAACTTACCATACACAATGTTTGTATCAAATTTCATCATCCTATGTCAAGCAGTTCCTGAGAAATTTTTGACAGAAATTTCCCTATTCATTATACAGGAGTGACAGATGGAAAAACTACAAAGTGGAAAAAGAATGGAAAAACAAATACTGGCAATCTGATTTTCTCTTACACGATACACTTTGACACTTTCTTGATATATACAAAATTTGAAGAAGCTTGCATAAATAGGAGCTGAAAAATCTGTGACAGAAATTTCAATCAGAGAGAAAGAAAAATGGACAAATAAAGGGACTGATAAGCAGGAGATGGCTGATTCTTTCTTACACAATACAACTTACCATACCCAATGTTTGTACCAAATTTCATCAGCCTATGTCAAGTAGTTCCAGAGAAATCTTTGACAGAAAAAAAGTTTACACACACACACACACACACGCACACAAACATCTTCACAGAAAATCCAAAAACTATATAAAAATCTGTGACAGAAATTTCAATCAGAGAGAAAGAAAAATGGACAAATAAAGGGACTGATAAGCAGGAGATGGCTGATTCTTTCTTACACAATACAACTTACCATATCCAATGTTTGTACCAAATTTCATCATCCTATGTCAAGTAGTTCCAGAGAAATCTTTGACAGAAAAAAAGTTTACACACACACACACACACACACGCACACAAACATCTTCACAGAAAATCCAAAAACTATATACCCCCTATATACTTCGTATATGCCGGGGGTATAATAATCATCGTTTACCGATAGCCACGAAACAAAGTTTTGAAATTTTCATTGAGTTAAAAGAAATAAAGCAGCGAAATGAGGTGGTCGAAAAGCATAAATGCCCATTGAAACAATGGAAAACTGTTGAAAAACTAGCTAAAAAATCACAGAAATCGTCCATTAATCGCAGCGTTATCCAATACATTTTGGAATGTGGATCAGATTTGTTTAGTATGCAGTTAAGTTAAAAAATTTAGCCAGTCGGAACGAAAGCAGGTTGTTTCAGCTTGAAGGATTTATTGAACAATCACCGCTTTTAAGCAGTACAATTAAGACCCCCTCTTCGTAAAGTGCCAGAAAATTCAAGATAGAAAAGCTTTCCAAATAAATCTAAATTAGTGTATGTAAGGTAATATAATGCGCTTTAAGTTGAGACTAGCATAAGATTTATTTCAGGTATCCTTTGAGAATTAATAGCCGATAACCACTAGTTGATCGATCACTGGTCCCTGATCGATCACTGGTCGCCTTACGCTACCCCTGCAAAGCCCAGTTTTGCTATATAAAAGTGGGGTTTAAGGGGGTATACATTTCAGGGACATGTTTTCCTGATGCCAACCAAGCTTCTTCTTTGGATTAAGCTAATATTATTCCAATTTTTGCTTTTGAACTTGAGGCCTCTAACCAGCCAATGCCATTGCCAAGTTTGTATCTAACCGTGTTGGAAACCACTAGGATAGCATGTCCCATGATTAGACTCTGAAACTGTATCTAAAGCATTTCCCAACTATTGAGTTTTTTTTTATTTACTAAGAGACAAGATTGCTTGTTTGTAAAGGCTTACAAATTCAGACAGTCAGGCCACCTCACTGGGAAAGAGACTTAAATGAGCCACATCGCAATCTGCATATGTGAAAACCAAGGTGCTGATCAGCGCCTTTGTTTTCCCTAAACAAATAGTACAATCCCTCTTCTTCTTAAATCTGAAATTTGAAGTTTCTAGCCTTTTTCTGCGACTGTACAGGTCAGTTTGTGTCGGACCTGGTCGGAATCCCAAATTGTTGGTTTTCTCTTGCTGATCAGTGCCTTTGTTTTCGCTATACAGATAGTAAATTTCCTCTCCTTCTTAAATCCGACATTTCAACCTTCTAGCCTGCTTCTGTGACTGTACAGGCCGGTTTATGTCGGAACTCCCCAAGACCCATTTTCTCGCGTCACAGCTCGTGTAAAATGACCATAATACGCCCAATAAAGCAACAACTGCTGGCAACATAACTCACATTAACATTTTCATCTCCAGCTTCTGTAGGTTTGGAATAATCTCCTGACATCAGACCTTGTCCTAGCTTGGCCCTGAAACAAGATACATCATTTGGAATAGCAAAATAAGCACCAATCAACAGTAATTTGCAGTTGTACCAAAATTCTATTTATTGTGGCTCATTTGGGCCTAGCATTCTAGCCATATTCTGTAAACCTGAGTAACAAGTATGGATTTACTAGGACCATTTTACAGCCGAGGAGGGATAAGTTTGGCCAATTTAACACTTAAGGTTTTTCATATGTTCAGGCCTAGAAATTTTTCTGAGGTCCTACTCGTCCTGTGGGGCGAGTTGTAAACAATTTTCACTCGTCCTTACTGCTGGTGCACTCGTCCTTAAAATCTGGATTTCAAAGGAGACAAAAATCATCAAAAACTGTTTTATTGAACTGACTAGATAATCTTGACTAGAGGAAAATGTAGCATGACTAGCCTTTGTAATAAACATAATTACTTTTAGTTTAGCAATAAATGATCATTTCCTATGATCTAAGTACAACCAAAACTGAATGTGTGTTTACTTGTTCATTTTCCCAATTCACCCATCAGACGATGAATCGTCTGAATCTGACTGAGGTGCAGCAGCCCTTGGACCCCTTGGACCTGTACATCTGTGCCCTTTAGTATGCCTACTCTTTTTGCCACTGTTCAGCCAGTTTATGATACTATCTGTGGGCTTATATGTCTTAAAATCAGGTCCATCTACCTTAATTCTTACCAGGTTGGACAAATTTTTCTGTTTCATGCTTGTTCTTGCACTAGTTTTGATACAGTTTACTGAGCTAAACCCACGCTCACATTCAGCAGTTGTTGGTGAGATTGTCAACATGATAAGAATAAGAACCATAATGTGCTTTATGTGTTGCACCTCAGCAGAATTCTTATTTCCCACAAGTGTTTCATATGCATCAATAACTGCACGGTTTAGATTTCTTGAAATGTACATTTTAAGGTCAAACCATTCATCACTTATTGAATCCTTTTCCTCTTGGGATAACAGGGGGGGAATAGAGATCTACAAGCTTGTCTATTTCTTCATCCCCATACACCCTGAACTCCTCTGACTCTTTATCAGGCCATATCTGAAAGTCAAAGACATTGAACAAAGAATGAGGCTCCCCTCCCAGATGTTTGATGAATCTTTCTTCTAGAAAGAACTCTGCTGCTTCCAGTAGTGTGTTGATATCCGCTTTGATTCTATCAGATGTATCCCTCTCTCTCCTATTCTGTTTATGAGTCATCTCGTTACCTATGAACTTTCAATCAGTTGATTCACTCAAAAACTTCCTGAGCATCTTTCCTCTTCTGGTTTTCATTTGGATGAACTTTTCCTTGAGTTCAGAAACCCTTTTGCCTACTTCAGAGATCAAACTCTTTTTCTGCTGAAAAAGAGTAGATATTTCAGATAAGAGGTTTGTCCAGTCTATCATAAAGTGTAAGAATGTTATAAATCTTTCAGATTTCATATCTCTCAGGTATGCACTAGCTTTTTGAGAGCTTTCGTCCCTACCAGCAGCTATCTCAGTCAAATGAGCAATTGTAATGTCATAGTTATCCAATAGTGCCTTAAGTGCCCTGTTCTGACTCGCAACCCATCTTATCTGTTGAACACCTCCATAATGTTTCAACTCTTGGTCTAGTGAAACAGCTATCTCGTATAGTTCCCTCCTTTTCTTTGGGGAATAGTAATATAGAGTGAATATTCCTTTCAGAGTTTTTTCAAAGTCAGCCAGGTAATCACATCCTTTCTTTGCATCACAAACAGCAAGTTCAAGATTGTGCGCAATACAATGCACCACAGCAACATAATCATTACATGTTTCATTATCGTCAAGTTGCTCATTTATATCATCCAGTAACAGTTTTACAGCCCCTGCCTTCTTGCCCATGTTAACTGACGCACCATCTGTATTAACAGCAACAAGTTTCTCAGCTAATACCTGTTCGGATACACCTACTGATTCTAAACCCTTCAACCAACCTTCTTTCACTCCTGTAGCATTACCCTGATCTAAGTTAACAATGTCCCCCAGCTTTGTCTGAATGTGCCCCTCACTATCAACAAAACGCACATAAACAAGTTCTTGCTCTATTATACCCTTATCCGTCGATCCATCACCTAGTATACTAATAAATCTTGCATTTTCGAGTTCATTGGAAACATTGTCTTTGATTACATCTGAAGAACTGGCCAGAAATTTTTTGCAAGCTTTGTCATTCAGGTAGTTAGTTCCTAAGTTTAACCCATTCTTTGTTTGTAAGGCACATAGTTTTTGGTACTTTGAGAAGGGCTCATTTTCAGAAGCAATATAATAAGCAGTGTTGAAGAGCTTTTCATAAACTTCACTGTTCTTTTCATCTACCTTTCTTGAACTTTTGGCATAACTTGTTCCACCTGGATTTTCAAGGGCCTTCTTACGATCAACACATGTCTGGTGTTTCACACTTTTGTCATGAAATCTCAGAGTTTCTTTTCTATAGTTTGATGTTATACCCGTAACCAGTGTGGACTTCGGGTCTGAAATTGTTGGATAATCACGACATACTTGGCAAAATAACGTATTGCCGTCAGTCCCAACCCAGTCATATTCATCCACCCAAGTGTCAATAATTGTTCGTTTTCTGTTCTTTTTATTATATGTTTGTTGCTGCAATTTCCTTTTCTCTCGCTTTTCTTGTTCTTTTGTTTGCTGTTCAGAATCACCCCCGCCTTGCAGACAGAATTTTCTAATGTCGCCCTGCTTCGACATTTTTGTCGTCTACTTTCGATATCAAAATTGAAATGCTCGATTATTTGACTTTTGGTGTAAGCCGTTTTATTACATGGAGATAAAACCCGGGTCGTCTTAAGTCTCGATAGAACGGCGCACCGTAAATAAAATGACCAATGCTTTCCGGTATTTGGACCATGTACCGGATTTTATTGACTTTCATTTACTGCGGACTAGAGATGTAGTGCAAACATCCGGTTGACAATCGGAAACGAAATCTTCAGCTGATTTTGCATTTACGGACATTTACTGCCTCGAGTCTGTCCCAAAAATGCTACTCGTCCTGTCGGGCGAGCCAGGGTAAATTTCCACTCGCCCGTATCGAACTTTCACTCGTAAATACGAGCGGACGTGTGGATTTTTCTAGTCCTGATGTTGCTAGAAATGTACAAGCATTCTACAGAAATTCGCTGATAGACTATTAAAACTTCTTTGCAAAGCTATGGTGATTGCCCAATCAACTTTCCAACACAAAAATAACTTCTCTAACAAGTGGTTCAAGTGGTTTATAAAGCAAGTCAGATTGGTACACAATTGATATGAGCAGATTTGACCACCTGTTGCTCATTCTCTTCAGAGTTGAGTGACCAGGGACAAGAATTAAAATCATCCCTTAAAGTTAAGGAAGACCTTAAGTTAAGGGGACTAATTTCAGCATCCAAGAACATGCATCTAAAGCGGACTGAAATGGTATACTTAACAGTTTTATTATGTAAATGACATTTTGTTTTACACATTTATATATTCACGTAACAGCATTAAATTTTTAACGGTAAAATATCAAGTCAAAATTTGTCACCTTAACTAAGGTGGGCCTTCACTTTCAGGAGGCATTGTAATTCTAGGCCCAGAGCAATTTGCAAATGATTTAAATTGTGGAAAACTAGGAAGAATAAGTATGGCCAACCTGATCAATTCAAAATTTACGAATATGACAAAGAACCAGTCAGTCACTTTGGTTGAAGCTTGTCTTCTTCTTTAGCTGTTAACAATATTTTCCTATTCACATTATCCGTTTTATGAAATAGGTTACTGAGTGTTGTAAAGTTAGAATGACTAATTAATACGCTCACTGACAACAGTGATAAATGAGCCCGTGCTTGAGAAAACGAAAGTTCGGACCAGGTCTGATACAAACCAGCCGGTACAATCACAGAAGATGGCTAGAAGCTTGAAATTTCAGATTTAAGAAGAAGGATTGTACTATCCATGCAGCGAAAACAAAGACACTGGTCAGCTGTGCAGTTACTGCACAGCAGATCTGTGGCTTTGTTTTCGCCTATGCAAATTGTTTGTTTTCTCATGTGGTGGCCCAAATGTAATCCGAGGAAATTGACTTACATCTGTGTATTGAAGTCCCCTGTAGGATCCTGTGGTGCTATGTCAAATATATTGTCAGCTGCTTCAGTGTACCTGGAAGAAATAGCAAAGGGTAAAATGATTTATATCCTTAATATGAAAAAGAGGACCTTACACGAGTGGTCATTTCAAATAAAATGACCACGCGTGTAAGATGTTTTATCATATGACTTCTTAAATAGGATGTTATCGCCTTCAAAGTAGACATATTTTCATGAAAATTAACATTGTTGATACCGACAATGTCAATGACGTTACGTATCCCCGCAAAAGTGTTAATACAAGTGTGAACATAACACTATTTATTACATGATGTTATCCACTGAAAAACAGCGACATCAAATGATAAACATGTTTATGGCATTTCATAATAACCTACATGAGATAAAAACAATCAGCAAGCTACACTGACAGAAGTAATATTAGAAAGAATACTTTCAGCTTTGAACAATAAATCAAAACAATAAAAGAAAGGATGACAAATTTTGGCATGTTCTTTGTTTTTAGCAAGTTATCTATTTCAGAATTATTCTGAGTAAGCAAAACTAACAACCAGCAACGATACCATTGACTTTTTATTATTAGGATCAACGTTTTTTGGGTTACAAACCCTTCATCAGAATCATTTAAAGCAGAAAATTATCTCCTGAAGTACTGTTTTTGCGGACCTGTCGGGCACATACTTTGTTCTATTGTGACGTAACGTAAGTTGAAAATTGAGGTAGAAATTGAAAATGAAAGTAAAACCTTACGTTAATTAGATAAATAGAGAATTATTCTGAGTAACCAATTTGTAACAACTATTGGTGGGGTTTCAACAGCTAAAAACCTTTGTATCAGAATTTTTATGAGCAAGACAATAGCAAGACAATAGATTCACAAACATTTGAAAATACTAAATTCTCTAAAACATTTTGTATTCGCTTGAAGTATATGAACAAACCTTATTTTGAAATCAGGTATCATGAACATGACCTGCAACATTGAGTTCATATTATAAACCCATATGGCTCATTAGCATCCAAGAAAGTAAAAATTATTACTTTTAAGACTAAACGAACCTGATATTGAAGTCTGGTATTGTAAACATGACCTGCATCACAGAGTTCATGTAACAGCTGTTGCCTAGGTTACGCATACCGGTGTACCCGGGGCCGAACATGGGGGTCAGTTTGCTGCCCGACTCCTGAATTACATCCCACTCACCCACCTTCTGGTTCAGGTCTATTTCCAGCTCAATCATTGTCTTTTCAGTCTGAATGAAAAAAATGTTCCAAGTTATAAATATGCAATATATTGAAGTCTTTACACCTAAGATAATTATGAATATTTATAATGTTTTATTTAAGTATTAAAGTTATTGATGGTCAGAAATTGAAATTTTGATTTTACTAGGTATTTATCAATTCTAGAAAATGTGACTGTGTATTCAAGAGGAAACAGCATTGTAAATATTTCCAAAAGTGAAATTCTCATAAAAATTTCCGAACTTAAATACCATAGGGTTTTTGCTGATGTCTTTACGTTTAATGTCCCATCACAAGCTAAAGGAGATGAGTATGAAAATAAAGTGTTCAAGATGTTCTTGAGATATGGGCTGAGGATAAATGATGACACTTTTTTCATGGGGGTCTTGCTTAGGGTGAGGGGGATAAAATGACAATGACACCTTTTGCATGGCTGTAATATTGATACCAAAGTGTTCCAGATGTTTATTGAGATAGGGATCTTCCACCATATCATCTTCATCGTAGGAAAATACATCTGAAGAAATGAAATAAATAAATCAGCCACTGTCAATAGTCACCCTATATACCTGTGTTGCTAACAAATTTGTTACAGCCGTGATTGATGCATTATCACCAGTCAAAAGTCAAAACAGAGTTCAGAGATTGGAAGCCAGATCAACTGAGCAACAACCAACATCAGAGCCCATATTTATCAGGATTCCAATCAGTTTAGTCATGTGAGGTAGCATCAATCTGCAGAGCAATAAATTGGGTTACATCCCAGATATATTATATAGGGTCTACATGTAAACACAAGTATTCAAGCCTTGGGAATGTTAATGAATGGAAACTCATGTCTGATCCCTATATTCAATTCTCAACTTAAATAATGCTCTAGATAATGCTAAATGTACACTTGAACACCCTTGGCATACTGTGGCAAGGCTATGCAACATGTAACATGCAAACTGACAGTTTATATCTCTATAATTCCAACTTTACTTATTTCCTACATTCTGATTGGTTGTTTGGAAGATTTTATACTTCGATAAAAGCAATGCGTAAGAATACTCAGTTTTCGCCTTAAAACGGCGCGATGTTACATGATAACGTGACGTTTCTTCGATAAAACGTTGAGTCACCAAATCTAAACATCATAAAAACAAAAGACGAACGCGTTTTGAAGGCGTCGAAATGAATATTTGGATTTTTTTTATTAACATTGACACTTTTTCTTTTAACAGAACATCATAGGTAAGTGTTTTAATCTTCTTGTTGTGTGTTGAAATTTGACGTTTGAATTTCTAATGTTCCGGGCCCCAGTTCAAAATCGACATGTCTTTCTATCGGTCCAGACGGCGATATTTTCTCCCAAAAGCACAATTTTGAATGAAGGACAAATGTTTTGAAGCTCCCGCTTTTACCGCCTGCCTATAGCAAGCTAGTTATAGGCTTATAGCTTCTATTTATTGCGAGAAGTGAGTTCTATGCTTTGGAAATTTTCAAGATGGCTGCCTCATGAAGATTCGTATTGCTCTATTTTCCTTCTGCTGGCTATGAAAATTTAAATCAATGTAGACAAATGCAGTGTAATGAGACAAAGTTGGAATTATAAGGAATGAATTTTATTTTTGTTGATTTTATCGATGTGTAAACTCAGGCGAATCACTCACAAACTTTTTCATAAAGCCCTTCGGGCTTTATTCAGTTTGTGAGTGATTCGCCTGAGTTTACACATCGATAAAATCAACAAAAATAAAATTCATTCCTATAATAATGTTATTTTTGTAAAATGTTAGTCTGTTTTGTGATTAAACATCATAGTTGTCAAGTCGGGACAAAGATCTTAGGTATTTATCAGTACTATGGTGAATTAATGCATCTTGTTCAGGAAAAAAACCCAGTACCAGTGGGAATTAAACCACCAACCGCTCGATCATAAGTCTGACCCTCTACCCACTGATGTCTGACACTAGGTCACCACACTCCCCTCTAGAAAATTCATCAACTATTTCATACCTGCTCCATCAGGAGTTATAGTCCCTAGTTTAACTGCCAGTGGATATTTTGTCTGAGCGTAAGCATCTAATGCATGATTATTCCCACCACTGCCGTCAAAGAATCGCCGACCACACAATATACTGCCGTCAGTGAGATTTAACCATAAGTTGGAAGTGAGGTCACACTTTTCACATTTCCAGCCGGTTGGAGGAATTTTCTTGCCATTGTTGAGCTGTACTAGATTCTCTGCATGTCTGAAAATGATACATGTATAAAGATGAAAAAATCAAAACTATATGTAAAGTCCCGATGGCATAATACAGTCTAACCTGTCTTAAGCAAGCGGCCAAGGGAAATTGCAAAATCGCTTGCTTAAGACAGGTGCTTGCTGAATAGAGGGCCGATTTTAGTCAAAGTTTTCAAGATTCTGTTTCGTCCCGGCCAAGGGTACTCATCAGATGGCTTATATGGCTACCAACGAATCTGAGATTTAGTTAATGATAAAATGTAATGGAGATTAAAGCTAAGTTTTTTTAAAGGGGGGCTGTCATTAAAGCAATTTGAATGAAAACAAAGGAAGCCACACCTTTTTCCCAAACACATTTCAATAAACTACCAGATCAGAGCCTCATTGGACAACTTGGTTAATCACACACACAAACACACACGCGCACACATGCTGAAACATGTGACAGCAATTAACGAGACACAATTATCAGGATTATCGGTAAGCATGGCCAATTTGTTGACAATGCTTTGATCATTGTCACCTTATTCAATCGACTTTTCTCACCTTTACGATGACACTATCGAATTTTCGCACCTTTAACGATAGTAAAACAAACATGTGCTGATTGGCAATTAACCTCACCTGGCTAATTATGCGGTCAGTGAAGAGCAATAATGCTTCAAACGATCCAAAACTTCTTTTTATGTCGCCGAAAAAATCCCAGCTGGTATGGTTCTCTTTATCCTCTAATTTCAAAGGCAATCAGCGTTTAACGCCGGGATACAGTCATAGGCCTTTGCTGGTTACCGCTTTTACAACAATTTTTTTTGAATGAAACCGGTAACCGCACGCCGTGCTCCATTCATCGACTAGGTAAAAAATAAAAAATTTCCTCCAATTTCGGGTGATCGTTTTACCCGAAACCATTATTTTGGTCGCCGCACAGCGTAAACGGCTTACACTTTCAGAAACAAACAAAATTGACCGCAACAAAAAAAAACATGGCCGCTTAAAGTGAAAATTTAGCGATTTGGGACAATTTTTGCTGACCGTTGACCGCGTTTGAGAGGTGCGTGCTGAATAAAGGTGCATTTGCGTTAGAAATCGTTCGGGGGGACCCGGAACTGACCGCTGACTGCAGGGTCACGCTGAATAGAGGTGACCGGATCGGCAGTTTAGACTGTAGTTAGATTGTCCGCTTTGAAAGTGGAATGTTGTGGGCTTGATCCCGCGCCAAGTCATACCAAAGTCATTAAAATCGGTACCATTGGTTGCCTTGCTTGGCATTCAGCATTATACGGCTAGCACTGGGACTTCCTATCATGTTGGTGATTAATGTTCATCCTGAATTAATAAAGGCAAACCACCCACAAAAGTGGAGAATTTGTATCTCAAGGGATGACATATGATCAGTTGTTCCAATATGATTCTTATGATTCATTCATCTCAATTTAATCCTATTTGTTGTTATTGTTATTGTTGTCACAGTCTACAATGGTTCAA
This sequence comes from Rugalucina vietnamica, assembly GCA_964017185.1. Lineage (NCBI taxonomy): Eukaryota > Metazoa > Mollusca > Bivalvia > Lucinida > Lucinidae > Rugalucina > Rugalucina vietnamica. The sequence continues at coordinate 40,697,393 of OZ024882.1, read as the reverse complement.
ACACAGGACTCTCAATGCAGAGTTCAACACTTTAACATAAGGCTATATTAATCCCCTATTTCAAAGCAAACCTGATATACTATTTTAACATACTGGGATACAATTCTTTTCTCTCCCTCTCATATTCAAAAGAAGGAATAAAATGTTGGAAATAATGACTTTATTGCAAAATATGCTTCAGAATAGTAAGAGTGCAAAAATGATATTATACTGGGTTCCTACTGTATCGCGGCCCTTATTTGTAAACAGGAAAAAGCACACGCACATGGTCAACAATTGAAATTCATTCTACCTTAACAATTTCTAACATCCTTCCCCTGTAAGCCTCTTATGATAAAAATTACAAGAGATTTGCTAATACTTTGTGATTGATGCATTAGTGCGGCCGGTTGTTATGTACCCATGTGGCAAAAGTGACTTCTGTATCGCGGGGTTCACTTAAAATGCAAATGCAAAAGTTTCAATGTAAAGAGATAACGTGACCTAGTTATCGCGTGTGATCTGTGACGTTCAGACGACAGATCCAGACTCGAAGAAAATATAACCAACGAGAATTTAAGGTACTGAGGGGACATTTTATGAGAAGGGGGTAACCAGTATGTTCAAAGTACGTATTTTACATATTTTTTTGAAAAGTATACATTTAATTTCCACTAGTCATGACAATAAACACAATTTTCGCTAGAATCGAGAGTAAGACGTTTGCCGTAAAAGATGCCGAACGTAGGGGGGGGCGCTAGGTTCGGAAACTCACGTTATATGCAAATGCCGCGGTACAGTAGCTACCGCGATACAGTAGGAACCGAGTATATTTGATATTGCACTAGTGCAAAAATGGTATCACTCATGGATATTGCCGCTGAAAATTCCCATAAAAAAAACAAAAAACATTTTCTCAATATAAACAATCAACAAAAACTATGATAAAAATGAGAACTATATATTTATAGCTATATAATAAAAGGGTTATTGCACTGATATCGTTGACTATTGTCCCTCGTTGGGATATCTACGGCGGCTCGCAAGCTCGCGTCCTTCGATATCCCAACTCGGGACAAGAAGGAATACCAGAGGACCAATGGTCCTGTAAACGCTCACCTGAGACCTGAGATATATAAATGAACTTGTTAGACTAGAATGGTAGGGTCAGAATAACTCCTGGAGTCAATGTCTTTTTCAAATCATAAAAATTCAGTCCATTTGCCAATTAACTGCAAGTTTTGTCCTTCAAATGACATTTTAACAATTTTCTCCATTCAGATACATGGGTGATCTAAGTTGATCTTGCCCTGAAATAGGTCAAGGTCATCCCAGTGTCATGATTTATACAAATTTTGTAGACCTCCATTCCTTAATGCTTCATGCCAAGTTTCAAAATCATAGGCCTTCTGGTTCTGAAGAAGAAGATTTTTAAAATTTTTTGCTATTTATAGCCAAGGCGGCCATCTTGGTCAAGTGACCTTGACCATTTATATAAACTTTCATTTCCTCTTCCTAAGGATGCTCCACATAAAGTTTGGCTTTGATTGGCTAAGCAGTTTCTGAGAAAAAGCTGTTTGAATATTATGGTCATGTATATAGCTCCGGGGCAGGGGCAGACAACCCCTGGGACTAAAATATTCTCATAAGCATAAATCTTCTGCCCATTTGCTCATTCCTAGCAAGTTTTCTGCCATTACATGACATTTTCCTATTTTTTCCCATTCAAATGCATGGGCGACCTAAGTTGACCTTGCCGTAAAATAGGTCAAGGTCATCCCAGGGTCATGATTTATATAAACATTCTAGAGTTCCATTCCCAGATGCTTCATACCAAGTTTCAAAATCATAGGCCTTCTGGTTCTGAAGAAGAAGATTTTTAAACATTTTTGCTATTTATATCAATGGCGGCCATCTTGGTCATGCGACCTTAACCATTTATACAAACTTTCATTCCCTCTTCCTAATGATGCTCCACAAAAAGTTTGCATTTGATTGGCTTAGCGATTTCAGAGAAGAAGATGTTTCAATATTATGGTCGTATACATGTATATAGCCCCAGGGCAGGGGCAGACAACCCCCTGGGTCCAAAATATTTTCTTAAACATAAATCTTCTGTCCATTTGCTCATTTCTAGCAAGTTTTCTGCCATTTAATTACATTTTCCTATTTTTTTGATTGGCTAAGCAGTTTCTGAGAAAAAGCTGTTTGAATATTATGGTCATGTATATAGCTCCGGGGCAGGGGCAGACAACCCCTGGGACTAAAATATTCTCATAAGCATAAATCTTCTGCCCATTTGCTCATTCCTAGCAAGTTTTCTGCCATTACATGACATTTTCCTATTTTTCCCATTCAAATGCATGGGAGACCTAAGTTGACCTTGCCGTAAAATAGGTCAAGGTCATCCCAGGGTCATGATTTATATAAACTTTGTAGAGCTCCATTCCCAGATGCTTCACACCAAGTTTCAAAATCATAGGCCTTCTGGTTCTGAAGAAGAAGATTTTTAAACGTTTTTGCTATTTATAGCCCTGGCAGCCATCTTGGTCATGTGACCTTGACCATTTATATAAACTTTCATTCACTCTTCCCAAGGATGCTCCACATGAAGTTTGGCTTTGATTGGCCTAGCGGTTTCAAAGAAGAAGATGTTTGAATATTATGGTCATATACATGTATATAGCCCTGGGGCAGGGGCAGACAACCCCCCAGGGGCTAAAATTTTCCATTAACATTAATCTTCTGTCCATTTGCCTATTCCCAGTAAGTTTTACCCATTAAATAGCATTTTACCATTTTTCCCATTCAAATGCATTGGCGACCTAAGTTGACCTTGCTGTAAAATAGGTCAAGGTCATCCTAGGGTCATGATTTATATAAACTATGATGGGCTTGCGTCCCCGATGCTACATACCAAGTTTCGTGGAAATCGGCCCACTGGTTCTGGAGAAGAAGATTTTTAAAGGTTTTTGCTATTTATAGCCATGGCGGCCATCTTGGTCATGTGACCTGGACCATTTATATAAACTTTCGTTCCCCCTTCCTAAGGATGCTGCACATGAAGTTTGGCTTTGATTGGCCTAGCGGTTTCAGAGGAGAAGATCTTTGAAATTGTGAACGACGGACAACGGACGGACGGACGACGGACGACGGAGCATGGGTATACTATAAGCTCACCTGTGAGCCTTCGGCTCAGGTGAGCTAAAAATGTTGGAAATAATGATTTTATTGCAAAATATGCTTCAGAATAGTAACAGTGCAAAAATGATATTATTTGATATTGCACTAGTGTAAAAATGGTATCACTCATGGATATTGCCGCTGAAAATTCCCATAAGAAAAAAAACATTTTCTCAATATAAACAATCAACAAAAACATAAAAATGAGAACTACATGTATATATTCATAGCTATATAATAAAAGGGTTATTGCACTGATATCGTTGAATACTGTCCCTCGTTGGGATATCTTCGGCGGCTCGCAAACTCGCATCCTTCGATATCCCAACTCGGGACAATATTCACCGATATCAGTGCAATAACCCTATATTATTATTATAATTATTATTATTATTTTTATATATTTATTTAATTAATTAATTAAGTGATAAATAAAGGCAAACCACCCACATCTGGGTAGAGCATGTATCTAAAGTAACAATATTTGATCAGTTGCTCCAATATGATACTTATGATTCATTCAACTCAATTTAATCTTATTTGTTGTAATTGTTATCACAGTCTCCAGTGTTTCTGACAGTAATATTGGATCAGAGCCACAACCTGCTGGGTATTAACCTTTACAGTTACTATTGGAAGTTAACATGTTTAGCTCAAGGACCCGATCTGCTAATTACAGTGGGGTACCTGATTGTTAGTTGGTTTTTTTCCCACCTCGGGTTTTTGCAGTGGGAATTTTTTGCTGATTGCGCCTTTTCCTGATCTTTGCCTACTTGTACCTTTTTTTTTCAAATGCAGGACCTCTCAATGCAGAGTTCAACATTCTAAAATAAGGCTACAACAGTCCCCTATTTCAAAGATCTGATATAGTTGTACCACTTTAACATACTTGGATACAATTCTTTTCTCTCCCTCCCACGTTCCAGCCATAGCAGCAGCTTCAGCAGTTTTCCAGGCGTCCTCTGCTGCTAAGATCCCTGATACCGACATCTGGACCTGTCAAAGAAAATGAAGGGATCAACCATATTTTGTGGATTAAATTAAGACATTAAAATTTAATCTATGATGTAAGTTTCCAATTTTGCATGACTTTTGTTTTGCAATTTCTCTATTTCCTGATATTAGCCAATTTTTTAATTTGCAAGTGAACACTTGCCCAGTCTATAAATTTTTAGTAGCTATAATTATGGAGAACCTTGGATTCCCATGGCAACAAATTTAAGAATATTTGTAAACATCTCCTTTTAGCAAACTTCTCCTAATTTACATGAACATTTAGTTTTCATGAACAAGTTTTCACGAACATTTCCCAATTTACATAAACATTTAGTTTTTGCAAACATTTTCTAATTTACATAAAGACTTAGTTTTTGCAAACATTTCCTAATTTACACAAACATTTAGTTTTTGTGAACATTTCTTAATTTACATAAACATTTACTTTTCACGAACAATTCCTAATTTACACAAACATTAAGTTTTCACAAACATTTCCTAATTTACATAAACATTAAGTTTTTGCAAACATTTTCTAATATACATAAACATTTAGTTTTCACGAACATTTCCTCATTTACATTGACCTACAATCTGAGGTAACTCTGGGTCTGGTAGTGGGAATATTTTCCAGTCTGGCAGTACAACCACAGAGTTGTTCTCTTCAAAGGTAAATTTCTTCTCATCTGTCTGGAACCCTCCCTCCACCCCTGGGAAATACATGTCATCAGGATAACATGTCTGTGTAATGTATACCCCCTTATACCCCACTTTTATATAGTGAAACTGAGGGTTACAGGCTGGGGTATACATATTTTTCTTATTTTTTATCCAAAACATAGACTGTGGGTATTTGTCAGAACTGCCTCTTCTTGTTTTATCCAAAACAATGGCAAGGCGATCCTAACGTGTACCAACAATCAATGTTTTGAGCAAAATTTTTTAAAAATATCAAAATTTTTCAAATGAAATTTTCAATTTTTAAAGAGCTCTGACAAACATCTCTGTATTTTGCACAGGAAAGTTTTCTCAATTTGAACCATTACAGAATCATGCCATGCAATATACAGATTTATCATATGACGTCGCTGTTTTCCAGTGGATAACGTCATGTAATAAAAATCGTATGACCACACGTGTAATAACACTTTTGCGGGAATACGTAACGTCATTGACGACGTCCATAACAACAATGTAAATTTTCATTGAACATATGTCCACTTTGAAGGCGAAGAAATCTTATTTTAAAAGTCATATGATAAAACGAATCTTACACTCGTGGTAATTTCATATGAAATTTATTAAACGAGCCTTTGGCGAGTTTAATAAATTTCATATGAAATGACCACTCGTGTAAGATCCTCTATTTCTCTCAGTAGGTACTGAAAGAAATGAATAATTTTCTCATCTTAAATCAAAATATTGATTGTGCATACATTATAACCGATTACTGTCTGCACACCATCTTTCAGAAACTGCATTTTTCAAAATCTCACTATCCTGAAACACAACATGAACAAGCAAATTCAGAGAATTTATGTCCCCCGCCTTAATTGTTTAGTTACACAAATATATCTGACAATAATGTATATCCAAATCACATGCATTTACTTCATGTCACAGTGTCAAACATTAATCTGAGGATTATATTCAAACCACATGCAAATCTTCAAATCATGGTCAGGACATCTGTACAGTTTGAAAAGAATCAGAATAAAACTGAGGGAGGAGTTTGCACACAAGGTACACAATGTCCATTCACTTTCATTGTATAAATGCCTGAAAAACGACTAAGTTCAAATTGCGAAAAAGTGTCAAAAATTAACCTGAGGATTATATCCAAAGCACATGCATATCTTCAAAGCATCATCAAGACATCTGTAAAGTTTCAAAAGAATCTGAATTAAAAACTGAAGGAGGAATTGAGCACACAAGGCACCCACTGTCCATTCACTTTCATTGTCAAAATACCGAAAAACGACTAAGTTCAATTTGCAAAAAAAGTGTCAAAATTAATCTGAGGATTATATCCAAACCACAAGTCATGCACATCTTCAAAGTATGATGAAGACATCTGTAAAGTTTCAAAATAATCGGAATAAAACTGTAGGAGGAGTTGCGCACACAAGGTACCCTTTGTCTATTCACTTTCATTATCAAAATGCCCGAAAAATGACTAAGTTCAAATTGCAAAAAAGTGTCAAAAATTAATCTGAGGATTATATCCAAACCACATGCACATCTTCTAAGCATGATGAAGACATCTGTAAAGTTTCAAAAGAATTGGAATAAAACTGTAGGAGGAGTTGCGCACAAAAGGTACCCACTGTCTATTCACTTTCATTATCAAAATGCCCGAAAAATGACTAAGTTCAAATTGCGAAAAAAGTGTCAAAAATTAATCTGAGGATTATATCCAAACCACATGCACATCTTCAAAGCATGATGAAGACATCTGTAAAGTTTCGAATGAATCGGAATAAAACTGTAGGAGGAGTTGCGCACACAAGGTACATACTCCTATAGAGGGACGGAAGGACGGACGGAAGGACGGACGGACGCACGAACCAACGAAGAGGTACTTAGGTGGCTGTGCACTATGTGGCAAAAATCATTCAGTGGCTACCAATTTTAAGTGGCTTTTATTTTCTAACCCTAACCCTAGCCACTTAAATTCTAGGCACATTGTGTATGGACACAAAGTTGCCCCTTAAATTCTAGGCACATAGTGCATGGACACCAAGTTACCACATAAAACACAGCCACATGGTGCTTGGACACAAAACTGCCACTTAAAGCCTAGGCACATAGTGTATAGACACCCAGTAGCCACATAATTCCAAGCCACATAGTGTATGGACACCCAGTAGCCACATAATACTAAGCCACATGGTGCATGGAAAAGTCCATGAGTAATGTTGCTAGACACATTAAATTTGTCCATGGTATTGGACGTCTATATGGTCTGGACATTTTTCTATCCACTTTTAGAGCCTTGAACACCAAATGTTTAGGGGTTACCCCCTTAGTTGTTTGGAACAGTCCATTTAAATCTCTTAGGTGGTTAGCCACATAATAGCTATTTGCCACTCAAGTATCAAATATGCTGATTCCAAGCCACGTAAGTACAGCCTCATGGGAACGGACGGAAGGACGGAAAGCCAAAAACGATGTCCCTCCGCTTTTCTTCGAAAAGGCGGGGGACAAAAATATGACCATGTCATTTTCTTGCGACCCAAAAGTCCTAAAAAGTGCTGCAAAAATTTTGAAAATCGGTTCACGAATAAAATAATTATGCCCAAAAATTAATTTGATTAGGCCTTTTGCATGTGCAAGGGAGGTAATCCAAATGCCGTAAAAATGAAAATCAAGCAAATCTGTGGAATAATTTCAAGAATTTGGCACTCAGCTATCCATACAATAGAAGTTTGTTTTGGTTTGGCGCATTTTTAATGAAAAATAACAAATTTAGTGTTTTTTTTCCGGGAAAATAGTTACTTCCCTTGCTGACATTTTTACAATGGAAAAAGCCCTATTCAAAACTATTTTCTGGCATAAAATTTTTATTTGTTAACCGATTTTCAAAATTTTTGTGGCACTTTTTGAGACTTTTGGAATGCAAAATGGTGAAGTGGTTATATTTTTCTTGAAGTCCTTCAGAAAAGTAAGATTTTGAAAAATGCAGTTTCTGGAAGATGCTGTGGAGACAGTAGGAAGTTTTTATGAGTACCAACAATCTATGTTTTAAAGCAAGAAGAAAAAATATACATAATATTTTCATGTAAGTGTTAGTGTGACATATTGATTGTAGATTTTGAATCATGGCTTTGAAGGCAAATAATTTATCAACTAAATCAAAATATTTCACTTTTTTAACTTGTTACTGACACAATCAATTTGAACTAGAATTCGTTTTCTATGTGAAAACTGATGTCTCCCCCCTTCCTAAGTGCATGTCCAAAATATGCAAGCAAGAGTTATAGTTCTTGTGCATCACATATCCTGTCATTCTGTTTTATAAGTGTACCAAGTTTCATTGAAATATCTCTTACAGTTTTCAAGTTATAGAGGGGGCACAAAAGTGTTTGGAAAATAATCAAAGGGAAATAACTCCAAAGATATGAAAGCAAGAGTAATGATTCTTGTGCATCATGCTTTATAAGTGTACCATGTTTCATTGAAAAATCTCTAATGGTTTTTGAGTTATAGAGCAGACAAGAAATTGAATGAAAAATAATCAAAGGGAAATAACTCCAAAGATATGCAAGCAAGAGTTATGGTTCTTTAGCATGACACATCATCTCATCGTGCTTTATAAGTGTACCAAGTTTCATTGAAATATTTCTTATGGTTTTCAAATTAAAGAGTGGACATGAAATTGTATGGAAAAATAATCAAAGGGAAATAACTCCAAAGATATGAAAGCAAGAGTTATAATTCTTGTGCATGACACATCGTCTCATCATGCTTTATAAGTGTACCAAGTTTCACTGAAATTTCTCTTACGGTTTTCAAGTTATAGGGTGGACACGAAATTGTATGGAAAATAATCAAAGGGAAATTACTCCAAAGATATGTAAGCAAGAGTCATGGTTCTTTAGCACGACACGTAATCTCATCGTGCTTTATAAGTGTACCAAGTTTCATTGAAATAACTCTTACGATTTTCGAGTTATAAAGCGGACACGAAATTGTATGGAAAATAATCAAAGGGAAATAACTCATAAAATACCCAAGCCAGAGTTATGGTTCTTGTGCATGACACATTGTCTGATCATGCTCAATAAGTGTACCAAGTTTTATTGAAAAATCTTAAATGGTTTTCAAGTTATACAGCGGACACGAAATTGTATCGAAAATAATCAAAGGGAAATAACTCCAAAAATACTCAAGCCAGAGTTATGGTTCTTGTGCATGACACATCGTCTGGTCAAGGTCTACAAGTGTACCAAGTTTCATTGAAAAATCCTTAACTGTTTTCAAGTTATACAGCGGACACGAAATTGTATCGAAAATAATCAAAGGGAAATAACTCCAAAAATACTCAAGCTAGAGTTATGGTTCTTGTGCATGACACATCCTCTCGTCGTGGTCTATAAGTGTACCAAGTTTCATTGAAAAATCTTTAACGGTTTTCAAGTTATACAGCGGACACGAAATTGTATCGAAAATAATCAAAGGGAAATAACTCCAAAAATACTCAAGCTAGAGTTATGGTTCTTGTGCATGACACATCGTCTCATTGTGATTTACAAGTGTACCAAGTTTCATTGAAAAATCTTTAACGGTTTTCAAGTTATAGAGCGGACACGATTTGTGACGGACAGACAGACAGACAGACAGACGGACGGACGGACGGACAGACACACGGGGAAAAACAATATGTCTCCCGACCCTGTTGGGGGGAGACATAATTTCTAATCATAATATACGAAGTTTTAGAATTGTGATTTGCTCAATGCCTTAAGAAATGTGACCCAAATGGGGCTTAAACCAGGGATATCTTGACTCAAAGTGCCAGACCTAACCACTGCACCCGTTTGCTCCACTCCAAAAATATTACATATACTACTCAAACTTTGATAAGCATCAACACTTTATTTTTGATTACAGGACATATTGGTAATTTAGCACCCGAAATTTTGCTATAGATATATAGCAGCACCATCACCGTGCAAACGTTCCATCTTTTTTTTCGTGCTGCCTGCGAGCCCTTCTTGCAGACTTGCAGAAACAATGGAAGCCCCCTAAAATTGAAGTTGACACTGTTGCCTAGTGCCTACCCTATCCAATTCTGCATTCATCCTCTTTTACTGGTTCATTCAACTGCAAAACTGTTTTGATAATCAAAATGTTGACACTTTTGTGTCCAATTTCCACTTTTGGAAAATTTCAGAAATTTGTGATTTTTGGTTAAAAACACGATCTTTTACCAAAAAAATTTTTTTCGCTTAAAATTTTGTCCTTTGCATGGGGAGCATGAAACTGAAAACCGTTTTTGAATACGCACTCTGGTTAGCTAAAACCAGCGAAAACCGTTTTTGAATATGCACTCTGGTTAGCTAAAACCAGCGTTTTTAAAATTTGTTATCAGATTTTTTAATCACATAATGCAAATTTCCATTAAGACTAGAAAATGTGTTTATGAAACACTATGCCCCCAACTGGTAAGTCACTTTCAAGATGTAAAAATGTCCAAAAAATGACTAAGTTCAAATCGTAAAAAAAGTGACAAAAATTAATCTGAGGAGTATATCCCAACCACATGCATATCTTCAAAGCATAGTCACAATGTCTGCAAAGTTTCAAAAGTATCGGTATTAAATTGTAGGAGGAGTTGTGCACACAAGGTACCCTCTATCCGTTCACTAAAATGCCCGAAAAAATGACTAAGTTCAAATTGTGAAAAAAATGACAAAAAATAATCAAAGGATTATATCCACACCACATGCATATCTGCAGACCATGCCCATAACACATGTAAAGTTTTAAATGAATTGGCATGAAACTGTTGGAGGAGTTGCGCACACAAGGTACCCACTGCCCATTCACTTTCATTGTCAAAATGCCCGAAAAATGGCTAAGTTCAAATTGCGAAAAAAGTAACAAAAATTAATCTGAGGATTATATCTAAACCACATGCATATCTTCAAAGCATGGTCACAACATGTGTAAAGTTTCAAGAGAATCGGAATAAAACTGTAGAAGGTGTTGCGCACACAAGGTACCCACTATCTATTCACTTGATCAAGAATTAAAAAGGGAAATAACTCTCACAGTATGGGCCCCTAGCCCCTTGAATTTACCTGAAAGAAAAAATACGGGTCCTCTTAATTTTCATATACAAACTACATACCAAATTTCAAGATCCTAGCTCTAACGGTTCCTGACCTAGTGCTAAGCGTTACTCACGCATCACTGCACACCACTGGACACCACTAGTACTGGACGGACAGACCCAAACCAATATGCCCCCTCAACTTCTTCTAAGTTGGGGGCATAAAAACGTTAAGTCCAATGACAAATGTTTTAAAACGCTGTAAAATCTAAACTAATGCCCATAGCTCAAATCGGTTTTCTGTTCCATACTCGCAGCTCAAAGGGCAACGTTTTAAGCGAAAAATTTGGGGGGGGGGGGGGGGGGTGGTAAAAAATCGTGTTTTTAACCAAAAATCACAGATTTTTGAAATTTTCCGAAAGTGCAGTTTAGACACAAAAGTATCGATATTTCGATTATCAAAACAGTTTTGCAGTTGAATGAACCGGTAAGAAGGGGTAAATGACAGAATTGGATAGGGTAGGTGACAATCAATGAATAGCAACTTTAATTTCAGGGGGTTTCCATCGTTTCTGCAAGTCTGCGAAAAGCGCTCGCAGGCAATGCAAAAAAAAGATGGAATGTTTGCACAGTGATGGTTCTGCTTCATATCTATAGCCAAATTTCGGGTGTTAGATTACAAGTTTGTCCTGTGAACAAAAATAAAGTTTTGATGCTTATCAAAGTTTGAGTAGTATATTTAATGACAGTAATATCGAGCTAAATAAAAACAATTTAAACATGTCATTCACCTATAGCCAACTTGGTAACTTTTTCTTTGGGTGCCGTTTCATCTGATAGGACCTGTTAAATCAAAGAACATTTCAGTCAGTTTTTGACTAAAAATCATGCACTTTATCCAAAAAAAAAATTGTCAAAGGACAGACAATTCAAAATCAGAATATATGTTCTTGCTTGCAATTCTGCCAAGAAGTTAGTTCTCCGTTATGGTCAAGCCATGATCTTTGGTTGGTTAGTTCAATCAACAGATAAGGTCATGGAGAAGGGACCTCACTTTAGTCAGACATCTGACAGATTAGAGAAGTCCATGATCAAACCTGTGACCCATGGTTTACACGGCAAGTGACTTAACCACTGTGCCACGGAGGCTTCTGCTACAAACTTTGTCTTTTAAGATGATTGCATCAACTATATATGGCATTCAGACTCTTAATACCAGAGGACCAATGGTCCTGTAAACGCTCACCTGAAACCTGAGATATATACCGATAAACTTGTTTGGCTAGAATGGTAATATACATGTATATAACCCCAGGGCCGGGTCAGAGCAGCCCCTGGAGTCAATTTCTTTTTCAAATCATAAAACTTCAGTCCATTTGCCAATTTACTGCAAGTTTTGCCCTTCAAACGACATTTTAACAATTTTCCCCATTCAAATGCATGGGCGACCTAAGTTGACCTTGCCGTAAAATAGATCAAGGTCATCTAAGGGTCACGATTTATATAAACTTTGTAGAGCTCCAGTGCCTGATGCTTCATGCCAAGTTTCAAAATCATAGGCCTTCTGGTTCTGGAGAAGAGATTTTTAAAGGTTTTTGCTATTTACAGCCATGGCAGCCATCTTGGCCATGTGACCATGACCATTTATATACACTTTCATTCCCACTTCCTAACAACGCTCCTCATAAAGTTTGGCTTTGATTGGCCAAGCAGTTTCAGAGAAGATCTTTGAATATCACTGTAATATACATGTATATTGCCCCAGGGTGGGGGCAGACAGACCCCTGGGGTCCAAATTTTCAAGAATCATCAATCGTAAGTCCATTTACCCATTTCCTGCAAGTTTTTCCCTTCAAATGACATTTTAACACTTTTCCCCATTCAAATGCATGAGCGACCTAAGTTGACCTTGCCATAAAATAGGTCAAGGTCATCCCAGGGTCATGATTTATATAAATTTTGTAGAGCTCCAGTCACTGATGCTTCACACCAATTTTCAAAATCATTGGCCTTCTGGTTCTGGAGAAGATTTTTAAAGGTTTTTGCTATTTATAGCCATGGCGGCCATCTTGATCATGTGACCTTGACTATTTAAATAAACTTTCTTTCCCCCTTCCCAAGGATGCTCTAAATGAAGTTTGGCTTTGATTGGCCAAGCGGTTTGAGGGGAGAAGATGGTTTCATTATTATGGAAATATACATGTATATAGCCCCGGGGCAGGGGCAGACAACCCCCTAGGGGCTAAAATTTTCCATTAGCATTAATCTTCTGTCCATTTGCCTATTCCCAGTACATTTTACCCTTTAAGTAGCATTTTTCTATTTTTTCCCATTCAAATGCATTGGCGACCTCAGTTGACCTTGCCATAAAATAGGTCAAGGTCGGACGACAGACAGACGGACGACGGAGCATGGGTAAACTATAAGCTCACCTGTGAGCTTTCGGCTCAGGTGAGCTAAAAATATGAAATTTACAGTATCAAAAGCTGTATGAAAGTTTTTTTATTTGAGCCATTGCATAGGAAATACAATCTGCTGATGCGAAAAAAAAAAAAAAAGACGCAGATCAGCTGTGTAGTAACTGAACAGCTGATCAGCACCTTTCTTTTTGCTCAAACCCGAAAGTTCAAGCTTCTAGCCTTTTTCTGTGACTGTACAGGCTGGTTAGTGTCAGACCTGGTCGGAACACCAAATAAGAGCTGTCGCAGGATAATAACCTAAAATCTAAGTCTGTGTCCTTGACCACAGGTGAGTCAAGATGCTACAGCATAATAAAAGAATAATATCTAACAGTAAAGTATCAACTAGATCCATCCATCTGTTCCAGCAATATACAGTTCAAAACACTTTAAGCAAAAGCTTTAACATAAAATTTCAAAGTCTGTGACCTTGAACTCAAGGTCACCCAGGTGGGTCATGACGGTACAGCATAAAACTTCAGACCAATATCTACCAACATGCATAGCATCAACTTGATCCCTCTATATATTCAAGAGATATAGACTTATAAAAACTTTAACCAAAAACTCTAACACAAAATTTCTAAGTCCGTAACCTTGACCTCAAGGTCACCCAGGTGGGTCATGATGGTACAGCATAAAACTTCAGACCAATATCTACCAACATGCAAAGTATCAACTTGATCCCTCTACATATTCAAGAGATATAGACTTATAAAAACTTTAACCAAAAACTCTAACACAAAATTTCTAAGTCCGTAACCTTGACCTCAAGGTCACCCAGGTGGGTCATGATGGTACAGAATAAAACGTCAGACCAATATGTACCAACATGCAAAGTATCAACCTGATCCATCCACAACTTCAAGAGATATGGACTTATAAAAACTTTAACCAAAAACTTTAACAAAAAATTTCTAAGTCCGTGACCTTGACCTCAAGGTCACCCAGGTAGGTCATGATGGTACAGCATAAAACTTCAGACCAATATCTATCAACATGCAAAGTATCAACTTGATCCATCAACAACTTCAAGAGATATAGACTCATAAAAACTTTAACCAAAAACTTTAACATTTTGAGCAACGCCGACGCCGACGCCGACGCTAACGCCAACGCCGACGTGACTGCAATAGCTCTTCCTGTACTTTCGTACAGGCGAGCTAAAAAATGGTTTGCTCATGCAAAAGTTTATCTTATCACCACCCACCTCTTTCCTAGTCCGGCGGATATGCAGGAAGATGCCATTGCCTGTTTTACGGAAATATTTCTCCACATATCTCTTACCAAAGCCAAGAAATGTGTTCAGACAAACGTACAGTCCTGTCTCTGTCTCCTGTAAACAAACAATAATATTTAAGGGAGATAGCATATTTAGAATGACCTTGTCTAACATGCAGTCCTGAAGTGAATAGAAACATTGATTAATAATCAACTTTTTATTTTTATTTTATCCTTATTTACTTCTACGTCCCTGTCAGGATTATTTCAACTCATATAAGACGGACGGATTAAAAACCAGAGGACCATTGGTCCTGAGAACGCTCACCTGAAGCCTGATCTTGGAGTATTAAGTCATCATGAAATGACCTTGACCTTGAATACTCACACACCTTTATTGACTTCATAAGTTGTCTGCATCTGCAAAGCTTCAGGTCTCAGGCTGCAATAGTTTCCAAACCCAGTGATTTCTGAGAAAACCATAATTTTAATTTTGATATTTAAATGACCTTGGGTCAAGGTCAAGAAATGACCTTGGCCTTCATTAATTACTTACCTTCATTGACTCCATTAGTTGTCTGCATCTAGCAACTTTCAGGTCTCGAGATGCAACAGTTTCCAAAATATCCATTGTTTTGCCTTTTCCCATGTAAAAGCCTATGTTTCCAAAATTGTCCTTGCCATAAAATAGGTCAAGGTCATCCTAGGGTCATCATTTCAACAAACTATGATGGGCTGGAGTCCCAAATGCTACATACCAAGTTTCGCGTAAATCGGCCAGCCGGTTCTGGAGAAGATTTTCGAGTGGTTTTTACCTTAGTTGGGCATGGCGGCCATCTTGGTCATGTGACCTGAATTTCGCGAACAAACTTTCGTTCCCCCTACCTATGGACGCTCCACATAAAATTTCACTTTGATTGGCCAAGCAGTTTCAGAGAAGAAGATCTTTCAAAAGTGTGTATGGACGACAGACTGGCCAAGGTCAAGAGATGACCTTGACCTAAATTAATCACATACCTTCATCTACTCCATTTGTTGTTTGCATCTACCACTTTTCAGGTCTCAGGCTGCAATAAATTAAAAAAAATCCATAGTTTTCACTTTTTCCCATGTAAAAGCCTATGTTTCCAAAATTGACATTGCCGTAAAATAGGTCAAGGTCATCCTAGGGTCATCATTTGATCAAACTATGATGGGCTGGAGTCCCAAATGCTACATACCAAGTTTCATGAAAATCGACCTGCCGATTCTGGAGAAGAAGATTTTTGAGTGGTTTTTACCATATATGGGCGTGGCGGCCATCTTGGTCATGTGACCTAGATTTCGCGATCAAACTTTTGTCTCCCCTACCCATGGATGCTCCACATAAAATTTCACTTTGATTGGCCAAGCAGTTTCAGAGAAGAAGATCTTTGAAAAGTGTGTATGAATCAAGACAGGCCAAGGTCAAGGGATGAACTTGACCTAAATTAATCACATATCTTCATCTACTCCATTAGTTGTTTGCATCTACCACTTTTCAGGCCTCAGGCTGCAATAAATTTAAAAAAATCCATAGTTTTCACTTTTTCCCACGTAAATGCCTATGTTTCCAAAATTGACATTGCCGTAAAATAGGTCAAGGTCATCCTATGGTCATTATTTGATCAAACTATGATGGGCTGGAGTCCCAAATGCTACATACCAAGTTTCATGAAAATCGGCTTGCCGGTTCTGGAGAAGAAGATTTTTGAGTGGTTTTTACCATATATGGGCCTGGCGGCCATCTTGGTCATGTGACCTGGATTTTGCGATCAAAATTTTGTCTTCCCTACCCATGGATGCTCCACATGAAATTTCACTTTGATTGGCCCAGCAGTTTCAGAGAAGAAGATCTTTGAAAAGTGTGTATGGACGACAGACTGACCAAGGTCAAGAGATGACCTTGACCTAAATTAATCACATACCTTCATCTACTCCATTAGTTGTTTGCATCTACCACTTTTCAGGCCTCAGGCTGCAAAAGTTTTCAAAAAATCCATAGTTTTCACTTTTTCCCATGTAAAAGCCTATCGTCTCAGCTACGATCAGAGGCAAATTTTTGTCTCACCTGTTTTCAGAGGTTTTTTGTAAAAGTTGTATCCTTGGCTTTGTTCCACTTTTTCCAAAATCTGTTGGTCATACAGTTTCGGAAAATATAAATGTTTTTATCATTCTATGCCACAGAATTCCGTTATATCCAAAACATTATTTCATCTTCAAAAATCATGAAAATTTAAGAAAGGGGAGCTATAGACTCTGAGGAGCCTATAGACCCTGGTGCACCATACCGGGGATTTTTAAAAGCTATACTTTTCTGATAGCCCATCCAATTCCGTTCAAAATGACACTTGTTAGCACTCTGACCGTTGGGGCGTTTGGACGTAGCAGCCTTTTGAATGTGTAACATACGTGACAGGTTGCCAATTTCATGGAAATTCCCATAAAATAAACATATGGTATATTTTTGATGAAGTATTGTGTTAAAACAAACACATAAATAAGCAAATAAAAAAAATAAGCTAAAACAGCTGCTTTTTCTATGAACATAATTAATTGTACCACGTATGGTAACGTATGTAACAAAATATGCAGTAGACGTTCTATAGGAACTAATATCTTAAGTTCTCATTAATATTCGAGCACCAAACAAGTAAGAATTATTATATGTATTATCATAGGATGTCATAAGTGTCCAAGCAATGATTTGGTTTTGATTTCAGCTCTCTACGGCTTTTGGTTGCTGATATATTAACGATTTCGGTGGTAAACCCCTCCATTTTCCTGTCATTTTTCTCTAATATTAAAGTTCCCATCAATTCTCGAAAAACAAGAAGTAGTTTTATATGTTTCATATCACTTATGTATAGAATATGGCCCTAGCAATCATTTGATACTTATTTCAGCACTCCAGAGTTTTTGGTTGCTAAGATATTGTCAATATTATTGGTATACCCCCTCATTTTTGTGTGTTTTTCTCTTATATTTTAAGTTTTCTAAATGTTTTGCAAGAAGATAGTCTGTTTGTTCATAAATCTTATTATATGGTTATGAATTATTGTCATATCAATTATTTGATACCAATGTCAGCTCTCTAGGACTCTTGGTTGCTGAGATATAAATGTTTCCGTTGGTATACCCCCTCTATATTTCTGTGATTTTATCTAATATTTTAAGTTCTTACCAACATTCAAAGAATTAAAAGTCAAATAATTCATTTATCTTTTCACATAGGTATAGAACATTATCATAGCAATTATCTGATACCAATTTTAGCTCTCTAGGCCTTTTGGTTGCTAAGTTATAAACTGTTTTGTTGGTATACCCCCTCCACGTTTATGTGATTTTTCACTGATATTTTAAGTTTTATTGGTGTTCGAAAAACAAGTAAGCCAGATTGTTTTTATGTCTTACCATATGCTTATAGAACAGTATCCTAGCAATCATTTGTTACCAATTTCAGCTCCCTAGAGCTTTTGGTCACTGACATATTAGCAGTTTTACTGGGATACCCCTTCCTTTGCCAATGATATTTCTTTAATATGTTGAGGTTTCTTAAATATTTGAATAACAAGAAAGTAAACATGTTAATATATCTTATTTCATTGTTATAGCATATTGTCTTAACAATTATTTGATACCAGTTTTAGCTCTCTAGGGCTTTTGGTTGCTGAGTTATATATGTTTCCGTTGGTATACCCCCTCTATTTGCCTGAGATTTTTATCTTATAGTTAATTCTCATCAATATTCCATCAACAAGAAAGTCAGAAAAAAGTCTTATCACACGATTAAAGAACACTATTATAGCAATCATTTGATAATAATTTCAGCTCTGTAGAGCGTTTTGGTCACTGAGATATTAGCAGTTTTATTGGTATACCCCCTTAGTTTGCCAGTGAATTTTCTCATATATCTCAATTTTTTGTAAATATTAGAGCAACAAGAAAGTCAGCTTTATATATATATTACTGCATGGTTAAAGATTATTATATGGCAATCACTTGCTACCAATTTCTGCTCTCTATGGATTTAGGTCGCTTATATATAAACCTTTCCGTAGACATATCTCCTCAATTGTCTGTGTTTTGTCTATAATATGTTTTAAAGTTTTCATCAATATTCGAACAGCATGAAATTCTGATTATTTATGTATCTTATTTTGCGGTTTTAGAATGTTGTCATAGCAATCATTTATTACCAATTTCAGCTCTCTATGGCTTTTGGTCGCTGAGCTATAAACGTTTCTTTAGGTATACCCCTCCGTTGTTCTGTGTGTTTTTTTTTTCTCTAAAATTAAAAGCTCTCATCAATATTAGAAGACAAAGAAAGTCGAGTTCTTTCAATATCTTATCACATTATTATAAAACATTATTATAACAATCATTTTATACAAATTTGATACAGCTCTGTAGAGTTTTAGGTTGCAGAGATATCAGCAATATTGTTGGTATCCCACCTTCATTTATCTGTTATTTTTCTGTTAAATCTGATGTTCTCTTAATTATTTGAGCATTAAGATAGCCGGATTGTTTATCTGTCGTATTACATGGTTATAGAACATTGTCTCACCAATCATTTGATACCAATTTAAGCTATCTGGAGCTTTTGGTTGCTGAGATATAAGCAATTGTGCTGGTATACCTACAATTTCTGTTATTGTTTTCTAATATGTATAGAGTTTACATTTATATTCGAACACCAGGAAGTCTGTTTGATAATTATATCTTATTACATGGTTAAAGAGCATTTCCAAAACCATCATTTGATACCTATTTCTGCTCTCTAGGCCTATCAGTAGCCAAGTTACTTGTAGTAATATAGGTGTACCACATTACTTCGTCTACTTATTAGGGGTGGGGGTGAACACTCTGTGATTTTACGTGACACAAACTGGCATTAAAGTGATAATATGACCAAACTGGCACCCATGAGCATTTGTTCTAAGGGCGCAAACTACATTATATAACCACCCCAAATCCTTCAAATGGCAATAGGGCGGCCCCCGCGGCCGAGTGGTAAAGGTTGCTGACTTCAGTGCTCTTGATCATTCGATCATCACACCGCGGCGGGTTCGCGCCTCGCTCGGGTCCCGGGTCACGTGTGAAACAAGCCAAGTTCTGCTTGCGGGTGTGTCAGGTGGTTTTTCCCCAGTTACTCCGGTTTTCGCCCCACCTACCGATTCATTCTTCTCGATATGAGTGAAAAATATTGAAAGGGGTGTAAAACTGAATTAAAATAAATAAATAAATAAATAAATAAATAAATAAATAAATAAATAAATAAAAGGCAATGGATTTTTCCTTTGTAAATTTTATTTTTTTTTTAGTTTTTATGGGATATTTGATTTAAAATCGGTCTAGGATAAAAAACAATAGAAATATTTTCAATTTGCTGTGTGTACCCCCATTCTAAAACGCAAATAAATGAATGTTTAGGGTAATTTTATAAAACATAATGTAAAACGCAAACACTAACTTTCAAGCTGGCAAAAACAGTTTGATAGCATGTTGAATGTACTTTTAGAAAATCATTTTGTAGAAAATTCCCTCCTGGGGAGGGGGTATGGGTAGCTAGAAGACAAATAAATTGTATTCCATTCCTGTTACTCGTATAATCCTTCTTCAGACTTATTTGTTATCAGGTGAGCGATTGTTGCCCTTAAGGTTCTCTTTTTTAATTTTAGGACAGATATTCAGTAAATATAATTTCCTAATTGAAATAATTATGGGAGAACAATGATAATCTGCTATACTTTATAAATATTTGATTCTGTAGTGAAAATCCAAAATTGTTACGTATGTTACCATGACATTACGTAAAGTATGTTACCATTATCATGTAACATGGGCTGTAGTTCCTTTTTGTGTGCTTTTAATACCATTTAGGAGAGATATTTAATTTTAATTTACTAATTGAAATAACTGTGAGAGAAGAATGATAATCTGCTGTTAATAAAACGTATATGATTCTACAGTGAAAATACAAAATTGTTCCCTACGTTACCATGACATTACATAAGATATGTTACCATTATCATGAAACATGGTCTGTAGTTGATTTTTGTGTGCTTTTAATGCCTACTGAAGTTTTATTTCGATAACAGGGATGTTGTTCAAGAAGGGAAGTGTTTTTGTGTTGCTTCTTCTATGACATGGTTATTAATTGGAATATTATTTAAATGGGGGTAGGGGAAGGGAATCAGCATCTGTGGAGTGATGGAAGGTCACAGAAAGCTCTACTATATGTCATTTTAAAGAAAAAAGACTGTAGATAACTATAATATAAATTATATTATGATATTTGGTCTGAGCTATATTCTATAAGAATCGGAACACGGTAGATATGTAAAATTACACGCGTTACTTACGTTACTTCTATTGTTCCAGTAGTCATGATGTCTAATCATTATTGAATTTGGTCCTGTTAGATTATGTAACATCTCTACTACATATCCAAATGTAAATAACTTGTCAAATATTTGCTTTTTGACATAAATTTTTTTGATCTCCTTAGCAGCTTCGAGTTAAAAAAAAACCTACATAGGTAACGTACGTAGCACCCAATGGCACGATAAAGCCCCAACAGTCAGAGTGCTAACAAGCGGCATTTAGTAGCTTAGGATACTGGCTTTCAGAAAATATATATCTACAAAAATCCCCGGCATGGTGCACCTCTGCCATATACTGCCAGATAGCCTATAACTTTTTATTTAGGAATCGGATTTGGCCGAAACATAATATAATTAAAGCTAATGTGTATACCCTGGTTACAAATAAGTTTGGACAGAATAAGATTAATAGCTAGCTAGAAAATAAGAAAACATTATTT